>JAQIUQ010007249.1:0-136607 GCA_030378365.1 Hybognathus amarus
CCTTCCAGAGCTGAGATATTTAGATATTTATAATGGCATACAGAGCTGAGATATTGAGATATTTACAATGGCATAAATGCTACGTGAGACTCAATATCTCAGCTCTGGAAGGGTCTAGAGCCTCCATTTTTGCACTCAGATTAAGTCCCATGGCCCTCTATCAGAATCCAGAGTTTCAAGAAAATCAAAATTTTGACCCGAAAAAAAAACGACAGTGGTACCCCTTACGTTTTTTTTTTCGGGTCAAAATTTTGATTTTCTTGAAACTCTGGATTCTGATAGAGGGCCATGGGACTTAGATCTGAGTGCAAAAATGGAGGCTCTAGACCCTTCCAGAGCTGAGATATTTAGATATTTATAATGGCATACAGAGCTGAGATATTGAGATATTTACAATGGCATAAATGCTACGTGAAATCTCAATATCTCAGCTCTGGAAGGGTCTAGAGCCTCCATTTTTGCACTCAGATCTAAGCTCACATGGCCCTCTATCAGAATCCAGAGTTTCAAGAAAATCAAAACTCTGACCCGAAAAAAAAACGACAGTGGTACCCCTGTACGTTTTTTTTTTCGGGTCAAAATTTTGATTTTCTTGAAACTCTGGATTCTGATAGAGGGCCATGGGACTTAGATCTGAGTGCAAAAATGGAGGCTCTAGACCCTTCCAGAGCTGAGATATTTAGATATTTATAATGGCATACAGAGCTGAGATATTGAGATATTTACAATGGCATAAATGCTACGTGAGATCTCAATATCTCAGCTCTGGAAGGGTCTAGAGCCTCCATTTTTGCACTCAGATCTAAGTCCCATGGCCCTCTATCAGAATCCAGAGTTTCAAGAAAATCAAAATTTCTGACCCGAAAAAAAAAACGTCAGTGGTACCCCTTACGTTTTTTTTTTGGGTCAAAATTTTGATTTTCTTGAAACTCTGGATTCTGATAGAGGGCCATGTGACTTAGATCTGAGTGCAAAAATGGAGGCTCTAGACCTTCCAGAGCTGAGATATTGAGATTTCACTTAGCATTTATGCCATTGTAAATATCTCAATATCTCAGCTCTGTATGCCATTATAAATATCTAAATATCTCAGCTCTGGAAGGGTCTAGAGCCTCCATTTTTGCACTCAGATCTAAGTCCCATGGCCCTCTATCAGAATCCAGAGTTTCAAGAAAATCAAAATTTTGACCCGAAAAAAAAACGTAAGGGGTACCACTGTCGTTTTTTTTTTCGGGTCAAAATTTTGATTTTCTTGAAACTCTGGATTCTGATAGAGGGCCATGGGACTTAGATCTGAGTGCAAAAATGGAGGCTCTACACCTTCAGAGCTGAGATATTGAGATTTCACGTAGCATTTATGCCATTGTAAATATCTCAATATCTCAGCTCTGTATGCCATTATAAATATCTAAATATCTCAGCTCTGGAAGGGTCTAGAGCCTCCATTTTTGCACTCAGATCTAAGTCCCATGGCCCTCTATCAGAATCCAGAGTTTCAAGAAAATCAAAATTTTGACCCGAAAAAAAAACGTAAGGGGTACCACTGTCGTTTTTTTTTTGGGTCAAAATTTTGATTTTCTTGAAACTCTGGATTCTGATAGAGGGCCATGTGACTTAGATCTGAGTGCAAAAATGGAGGCTCTACACCTTCAGAGCTGAGATATTGAGATTTCACGTAGCATTTATGCCATTGTAAATATCTCAATATCTCAGCTCTGTATGCCATTATAAATATCTAAATATCTCAGCTCTGGAAGGGTCTAGAGCCTCCATTTTTGCACTCAGATCTAAGTCCCATGGCCCTCTATCAGAATCCAGAGTTTCAAGAAAATCAAAATTTTGACCCCGAAAAAAAAACGTAAGGGGTACCACTGTCGTTTTTTTTTCCGGGTCAAAATTTTGATTTTCTTGAAACTCTGGATTCTGATAGAGGGCCATGTGACTTAGATCTGAGTGCAAAAATGGAGGCTCTAGTACCCTTCCAGAGCTGAGATATTGAGATTTCACGTAGCATTTATGCCATTGTAAATATCTCAATATCTCAGCTCTGTATGCCATTATAAATATCTAAATATCTCAGCTCTGGAAGGGTCTAGAGCCTCCATTTTTGCACTCAGATCTAAGTCCCATGGCCCTCTATCAGAATCCAGAGTTTCAAGAAAATCAAAATTTTGACCCGAAAAAAAAACGTAAGGGGTACCACTGTCGTTTTTTTTTCGGGTCAAAATTTTGATTTTCTTGAAACTCTGGATTCTGATAGAGGGCCATGTGACTTAGATCTGAGTGCAAAAATGGAGGCTCTGACACCTTCCAGAGCTGAGATATTGAGATTTCACGTAGCATTTATGCCATTGTAAATATCTCAATATCTCAGCTCTGTATGCCATTATAAATATCTAAATATCTCAGCTCTGGAAGGGTCTAGAGCCTCCATTTTTGCACTCAGATCTAAGTCCCATGGCCCTCTATCAGAATCTCAGAGTTTCAAGAAAATCAAAATTCTGACCCCGAAAAAAAACGAAAGGGGTACCACTGTCGTTTTTTTTTTGGGTCAAAATTTTGATTTTCTTGAAACTCTGGATTCTGATAGAGGGCCATGTGACTTAGATCTGAGTGCAAAAATGGAGGCTCTAGACCCTTCCAGAGCTGAGATATTGAGATTTCACGTAGCATTTATGCCATTGTAAATATCTCAATATCTCAGCTCTGTATGCCATTATAAATATCTAAATATCTCAGCTCTGGAAGGGTCTAGAGCCTCCATTTTTGCACTCAGATCTAAGTCCCATGGCCCTCTATCAGAATCCAGAGTTTCAAGAAAATCAAAATTTTGACCCGAAAAAAAAACGACAGTGGTACCACTGTACGTTTTTTTTTCGGGTCAAAATTTTGATTTTCTTGAAACTCTGGATTCTGATAGAGGGCCATGGGACTTAGATCTGAGTGCAAAAATGGAGGCCTCAGTACCTTCCAGAGCTGAGATATTGAGATCTCACGTAGCATTTATGCCATTGTAAATATCTCAATATCTCAGCTCCTGTATGCCATTATAAATATCTAAATATCTCAGCTCTGGAAGGGTCTAGAGCCTCCATTTTTGCACTCAGATCTAAGTCCCATGGCCCTCTATCAGAATCCAGAGTTTCAAGAAAATCGAAAATTTTGACCCGAAAAAAAAACGTAAGGGGTACCACTGTCGTTTTTTTTTGGGTCAAAATTTTGATTTTCTTGAAACTCTGGATTCTGATAGAGGGCCATGGGACTTAGATCTGAGTGCAAAAATGGAGGCTCTAGACCCTTCCAGAGCTGAGATATTGAGATTTCACGTAGCATTTATGCCATTGTAAATATCTCAATATCTCAGCTCTGTATGCCATTATAAATATCTAAATATCTCAGCTCTGGAAGGGTCTAGAGCCTCCATTTTTGCACTCAGATTAAGTCCCATGGCCCTCTATCAGAATCCAGAGTTTCAAGAAAATCAAAATTTTGACCCGAAAAAAAACGTACAGTGGTACCACTGTCGTTTTTTTTTTCGGGTCAAAATTTTGATTTTCTTGAAACTCTGGATTCTGATAGAGGGCCATGGGACTTAGATCTGAGTGCAAAAATGGAGGCTCTAGACCTTTCCAGAGCTGAGATATTGAGATTTCACGTAGCATTTATGCCATTGTAAATATCTCAATATCTCAGCTCTTGTATGCCATTATAAATATCTAAATATCTCAGCTCTGGAAGGGTCTAGAGCCTCCATTTTTGCACTCAGATCTAAGTCCCATGGCCCTCTATCAGAATCCAGAGTTTCAAGAAAATCAAAATTTCCACCTCGAAAAAAAAAACGTAAGGGGTACCACTGTACGTTTTTTTTTCGGGTCAAAATTTTGATTTTCTTGAAACTCTGGATTCTGATAGAGGGCCATGGGACTTAGATCTGAGTGCAAAAATGGAGGCTCTAGACCCTTCCAGAGCTGAGATATTTAGATATTTATAATGGCATACAGAGCTGAGATATTGAGATATTTACAATGGCATAAATGCTACGTGAAATCTCAATATCTCAGCTCTGGAAGGGTCTAGAGCCTCCATTTTTGCACTCAGATCTAAGTCCCATGGCCCTCTATCAGAATCCAGAGTTTCAAGAAAATCAAAATTTTGACCCGAAAAAAAAAAAACGACAGTGGTACCCCTTACGTTTTTTTTTCGGGTCAAAATTTTGAATTTTCTTGAAACTCTGGATTCTGATAGAGGGCCATGGGACTTAGATCTGAGTGCAAAAATGGAGGCTCTAGACCCTTCCAGAGCTGAGATATTTAGATATTTATAATGGCATACAGAGCTGAGATATTGAGATATTTACAATGGCATAAATGCTACGTGAAATCTCAATATCTCAGCTCTGGGAAGGGTCTAGAGCCTCCATTTTTGCACTCAGATCTAAGTCACATGGCCCTCTATCAGAATCCAGAGTTTCAAGAAAATCAAAATTTTGATCCCGAAAAAAAACGTCAAGGGGTACCCCTGTACGTTTTTTTTTTGGGTCAAAATTTTGTATTTTCTTGAAACTCTGGATTCTGATAGAGGGCCATGGGACTTAGATCTGAGTGCAAAAATGGAGGCTCTAGACCCTTCCAGAGCTGAGATATTGAGATATTTATAGTAGCATTTATAGCCATCTGTAAATATCTCAGATATCTACAGCTGGCATGTAATGCCATTATAAATATCTCAATATCTCAGCTCTGGAAGGGTCTAGAGCCTCCATTTTTGCACTCAGATCTAAGTCCCCATGGCCCTCTATCAGAATCCAGAGTTTTCAAGAAAATCAAAATTTTGACCCGAAAAAAAACGACAGTGGTACCCCTTACGTTTTTTTTTTCGGGTCAAAATTTTGATTTTCTCTGAAACTCTGGATTCTGATAGAGGGCCATGTGACTTAGATCTGAGTGCAAAAATGGAGGCTCTAGACCCTTCCAGAGCTGAGATATTGAGATATTCATAGTAGCATTCTATGCCAGTTGTAGATATCTGAGATATTTACAATGGCTCTGTATGCCATTATAAATATCTAAATATCTCAGCTCTGGAAGGGTCTAGAGCCTCCATTTTTGCACTCAGATCTAAGTCCCATGGCCCTCTATTCAGAATCCAGAGTTTCAAGAAAATCAAACTCCGACCTCGAAAAAAAACGACAGGGGTACCACTGTCGTTTTTTTTCGGGTCAAAATTTTGATTTTCTTGAAACTCTGGATTCCTGATAGAAGGCCATGGGACTTACATCTGAGTGCAAATGGAGGCTCTAGACCCTTCCAGAGCTGAGATATTTAGATATTTATAATGGCATACAGAGCTGAGATATTGAGATATTTACAATGGCATAAATGCTACGTGAAATCTCAATATCTCAGCTCTGGCAAAGCGTCAGAGCCTTCATTTTTGCACTCAGATCTAAGTCACATGGCCCTCTATCAGAATCAGAGTTTCAGAAATCAAAATTTGAACCCGAAAAAAAAAACGACAGTGGTACCCCTTACGTTTTTTTTTCGGGTCAAAATTTTGATTTTCTTGAAACTCTGGATTCTGATAGAGGGCCATGGGACTTAGATCTGAGTGCAAAAATGGAGGCTCTAGACCCTTCCAGAGCTGAGATATTTAGATATTTACAATAGCATACAGAGCTGAGATATTGAAATATTTACAACTGGCATAAATGCTACGTGAATATCTCAATATCTCAGCTCTGGAAGGGTCTAGAGCCTCCATTTTCGCACTCAGATCTAAGTCACATGGCCCTCTATCAGAATCCAGAGTTTCAAGAAATCAAAATTTCTGACCCCGAAAAAAAACCGACAGGGGTACCCCTGTACGTTTTTTTTCGGGTCAAAATTTTGATTTTCTTGAAACTCTGGATTCTGATAGAGGGCCATGGGACTTAGATCTGAGTGCAAAAATGGAGGCTCTAGACCTTTCCAGAGCTGAGATATTTAGATATTTATAATGGCATACATGCCAGCTGTAAATATCTGAGATATTTACAATGGCATAAATGCTACGTGTAAATTCTCAATATCTCAGCTCTGGAAGGGTCTAGAGCCTCCATTTTTGCACTCAGATCTAAGTCACATGGCCCTCTATCAGAATCCAGAGTTTCAAGAAAATCAAAATTCTGACCCCGAAAAAAAACGACAGTGGTACCCCTTACGTTTTTTTTTCGGGTCAAAATTTTGATTTTCTTGAAACTCTGGATTCTGATAGAGGGCCATGGGACTTAGATCTGAGTGCAAAATGGAGGCTCTAGACCCTTCCAGAGCTGAGATATTTAGATATTTATAATGGCATATAGCTGAGATATTGAGATATTTACAATGGCATAAATGCTACGTGAAATCTCAATATCTCAGCTCTGGAAGGGTCTAGAGCCTCCATTTTTGCACTCAGATCTAAGTCACATGGCCCTCTATCAGAATCCAGAGTTTCAAGAAAATCAAAATTTTGACCTCGAAAAAAAACGTCAAGGGGTACCACTGTCGTTTTTTTTTCGGGTCAAAATTTTGATTTTCTTGAAACTCTGGATTCTGATAGAGGGCCATGTGACTTAGATCTGAGTGCAAAAATGGAGGCTCTAGACACCTTCCAGAGCTGAGATATTGAGATTTCATGTAGCATTTATGCCATTGTAAATATCTCAATATCTCAGCTCTGTATGCCATTATAAATATCTAAATATCTCAGCTCTGGAAGGGTCTAGAGCCTCCATTTTTGCACTCAGATCTAAGTCACATGGCCCTCTATCAGAATCCAGAGTTTCAAGAAAATCAAAATTTTGATCCCGAAAAAAAACGAACAGTGGTACCACTGTACGTTTTTTTTTTCGGGTCAAAATTTTGATTTTCTTGAAACTCTGGATTCTGATAGAGGGCCATGTGACTTAGATCTGAGTGCAAAAATGGAGGCTCTAGACCCTTCCAGAGCTGAGATATTGAGATTTCACGTAGCATTTATGCCATTGTAAATATCTCAATATCTCAGCTCTGTATGCCATTATAAATATCTCAATATCTCAGCTCTGGAAGGGTCTAGAGCCTCCATTTTTGCACTCAGATCTAAGTCCCATGGCCCTCTATCAGAATCCAGAAGTTTCAAGAAAATCAAAATTTCGACCCGAAAAAAAACGACAGTGGTACCCCTTACGTTTTTTTTTCGGGTCAAAATTTTGATTTTCTTGAAACTCTGGATTCTGATAGAGGGCCATGTGACTTAGATCTGAGTGCAAAAATGGAGGCTCTAGACCCTTCCAGAGCTGAGATATTGAGATTTCACGTAGCATTTATGCCATTGTAAATATCTCAATATCTCAGCTCTGTATGCCATTATAAATATCTAAATATCTCAGCTCTGGAAGGGTCTAGAGCCTCCATTTTTGCACTCAGATCTAAGTCCCATGGCCCTCTATCAGAATCAGAGTTTCAAGAAAATCAAAATTTTGATCCGAAAAAAAAACGACAGTGGTACCCCTTACGTTTTTTTTTCGGGTCAAAATTTTGATTTTCTTGAAACTCTGGATTCTGATAGAGGGCCATGGGACTTAGATCTGAGTGCAAAAATGGAGGCTCTAGACCCTTCCAGAGCTGAGATATTTAGATATTTATAATGGCATACAGAGCTGAGATATTGAGATATTTACAATGGCATAAATGCTACGTGAGATTCTCAATATCTCAGCTCTGGAAGGGTCTAGAGCCTCCATTTTTGCACTCAGATCTAAGTCACATGGCCCTCTATCAGAATCCAGAGTTTCAAGAAAATCAAACTCTCGACCCGAAAAAAAACGACAGTGGTACCCCTTACGTTTTTTTTTCGGGTCAAAATTTTGATTTTCTTGAAACTCTGGATTCTGATAGAGGGCCATGGGACTTAGATCTGAGTGCAAAAATGGAGGCTCTAGACCCTTCCAGAGCTGAGATATTTAGATATTTATAATGGCATACAGAGCTGAGATATTGAGATATTTACAACTGGCATAAATGCTACGTGAGATATCTCAATATCTCAGCTCTGGAAGGGTCTAGAGCCTCCATTTTTGCACTCAGATCTAAGTCCCATGGCCCTCTATCAGAATCCAGAGTTTCAAGAAAATCAAAATTTCGACCTCGAAAAAAAAACGACAGTGGTACCCCTTACGTTTTTTTTTCGGGTCAAAATTTTGATTTTCTTGAAACTCTGGATTCTGATAGAGGGCCATGGGACTTAGATCTGAGTGCAAAAATGGAGGCTCTAGACCCTTCCAGAGCTGAGATATTTAGATATCTTATAATGGCATACAGAGCTGAGATATTGAGATATTTACAATGGCATAAATGCTACGTGAAATCTCAATATCTCAGCTCTGGAAGGGTCTAGAGCCTCCATTTTTGCACTCAGATCTAAGTCCCATGGCCCTCTATCAGAATCTAGAGTTTCAAGAAAATCTAAAATTTTGACCCAAAAAAAAACGACAGTGGTACCCCTGTACGTTTTTTTTTCGGGTCAAAATTTTGATTTTCTTGAAACTCTGGATTCTGATAGAGGGCCATGGGACTTAGATCTGAGTGCAAAATGGAGGCTCTAGACCCTTCCAGAGCTGAGATATTCAGATATTTATAATGGCATACAGAGCTGAGATATTGAGATATTTACAATGGCATAAATGCTACGTGAATATCTCAATATCTCAGCTCTGGAAGGGTCTAGAGCCTCCATTTTTGCACTCAGATCTAAGTCCACATGGCCCTCTATCAGAATTCCAGAGTTTCAAGAAAATTAAAATTTTGACCTCGAAAAAAAAACGACAGTGGTACCCCTTACGTTTTTTTTTCGGGTCAAAATTTTGATTTTCTTGAAACTCTGGATTCTGAATAGAGGGCCATGGGACTTAGATCTGAGTGCAAAAATGGAGGCTCACACCTTCCAGAGCTGAGATATTGAGATTTCACGTAGCATTTATGCCATTGTAAATATCTCAATATCTCAGCTCTGTATGCCATTATAAATATCTAAATATCTCAGCTCTGGGAAGGGTCTAGAGCCTCCATTTTTGCACTCAGATCTCAAGTCCCATGGCCCTCTATCAGAATCCAGAGTTTCAAGAAAATCAAAATTTTGACCCGAAAAAAAAACGTAAGGGGTACCACTGTCGTTTTTTTTTTTCGGGTCAAAATTTTGATTTTCTTGAAACTCTGGATTCTGATAGAGGGCCATGTGACTTAGATCTGAGTGCAAAAATGGAGGCTCTAGACCCTTCCAGAGCTGAGATATTGAGATTTCACGTAGCATTTATGCCATTGTAAATATCTCAATATCTCAGCTCTGTATGCCATTATAAATATCTCAATATCTCAGCTCTGGAAGGGTCTAGAGCCTCCATTTTTGCACTCAGATCTAAGTTCCATGGCCCTCTATCAGAATCCAGAGTTTCAAGAAAATCAAAATTTTGACCCGAAAAAAAAAACGTAAGGGGTACCACTGTCGTTTTTTTTTTCGGGTCAAAATTTTGATTTTCTTGAAACTCTGGATTCTGATAGAGGGCCATGTGACTTAGATCTGAGTGCAAAATGGAGGCTCTAGACCCTTCCAGAGCTGAGATATTGAGATTTCACGTAGCATTTATGCCATTCTAAATATCTCAATATCTCAGCTCTGTATGCCATTATAAATATCTAAATATCTCAGCTCTGGAAGGGTCTAGAGCCTCCATTTTTGCACTCAGATCTAAGTCACATGGCCCTCTATCAGAATCCAGAGTTTCAAGAAAATCAAAATTTTGACCCGAAAAAAAACGTACAGGGGTACCACTGTCGTTTTTTTTGGGTCAAAATTTTGATTTTCTTGAAACTCTGGATTCTGATAGAGGGCCATGGGACTTAGATCTGAGTGCAAAAATGGAGGCTCTAGACTCTTCCAGAGCTAGATATTGAGATTTTATCGTAGCATTTATGCCATTGTAAATATCTCAATATCTTCAGCTCTGTATGCCATTATAAATATCTAAATATCTCAGCTCTGGAAGGGTCTAGAGCCTCCATTTTGCACTCAGATCTAAGTCACATGGGCCTCTATCAGAATCCAGAGTTTCAAGAAAATCAAAATTTTGACCCGAAAAAAAAAAAACGACAGGGGTACCACTGTACGTTTTTTTTTCGGGTCAAAATTTTGATTTTCTTGAAACTCTGGATTCTGATAGAGGGCCATGGGACTTAGATCTGAGTGCAAAAATGGAGGCTCTAGACCCTTCCAGAGCTGAGATATTTAGATATTTATAATGGCATATAGAGCTAATATTAAGATATTTACAATGAGCATAAATGCTATCATGAAATCTCAATATCTCAGCTCTGGAAGGGTCTAGAGCCTCCATTTTTGCACTCAGATCTAAGTCACATGGCCCTCTATCAGAATCCAGAGTTTCAAGAAAATCAAAATTTTGACCCGAAAAAAAACGTAAGGGGTACCACTGTCGTTTTTTTTTCGGGTCAAAATTTTGATTTTCTTGAAACTCTGGATTCTGATAGAGGGCCATGGGACTTAGATCTGAGTGCAAAAATGGAGGCTCTAGACCCTTCCAGAGCTGAGATATTTAGATATTTATAATGGCATACATAGCTGATATATTGAGATATTTACAATGGCATAAATGCTATCATGAAATCTCAATATCTCAGCTCTGGAAGGGTCTAGAGCCTCCATTTTTGCACTCAGATCTAAGTCACATGGCCCTCTATCAGAATCCAGAGTTTCAAGAAAATCAAAATTTTGACCCTGAAAAAAAAACGTAAGGGGTACCACTGTACGTTTTTTTTTTGGGTCAAAATTTTGATTTTCTTGAAACTCTGGATTCTGATAGAGGGCCATGGGACTTAGATCTGAGTGCAAAAATGGAGGCTCTAGACCCTTCCAGAGCTGAGATATTGAGATTTCACGTAGCATTTATGCCATTGTAAATATCTCAATATCTCAGCTCTGTATGCCATTATAAATATCTAAATATCTCAGCTCTGGAAGGGTCTAGAGCCTCCATTTTTGCACTCAGATCTAAGTCCCATGGCCCTCTATCAGAATCCAGAGTTTCAAGAAAATCAAAATTTTGCACCAAAAAAAAAAAACGTAAGGGGTACCACTGTTGTTTTTTTTTTTTTGGGTCAAAATTTTGATTTTCTTGAAACTCTGGGATTCTGATAGAGGGCCATGAGACTTAGATCTGAGTGCAAAAATGGAGGCTCTAGACCCTTCCAGAACTGAGATATTGAGATATTTATGAGATATTTGCTGACATATCTGAGATATGTCAGCAAACATCTATAAATATCTCAATATCTCAGCTCTGGAAGGGTCTAGAGCCTCCATTTTGCACTCAGGTCTAAGTCCCATGGCCCTCTATCAGAATCCAGAGTTTCAAGAAAAAAATTGTTCGCACAAAAAAAAAAAAACATAAGGGGTACCACTGTCGTTTTTTGTTGTTTTTTTTTTTTTTTGCGAAAAAAAACGTTTCTTGAAACTCTGGATTCTGATAGAGGGCCATGGGACTTAGACCTGAGTGCAAAAATGGAGGCTCTAGACCCTTCCAGAGCTGAGATATTGAGATATTTATGAGATATTTGTGACATACTGAGATATTGAGCCATTATAAATATCTCAATATCTCAGCTCTGGAAGGTTCCAGAGCCTCCATTTTGCACTCAGGTCTAAGGCCCATGGCCCTCTATCAGAATCCAGAGTTTCAAGAAACTTTTTTTCGCACAAAAAAAAACATAAGGGGTACCACTGTCGTTTGTTTTGTTTTTTTTTTGTTTTTTTTTTTGCGAAAAAAAAAAAGTTTCTTGAAACTCTGGATTCTGATAGAGGTCCATGGGACTTAGACCTGAGTGCAAAAATGGAGGCTCTAGACCCTTCCAGAGCTGAGATATTGAGAGCTACGTAGCATTTATGCCATTGCAAATATCTCAATATCTCAGCTCTGGAAGGGCCTAGAGACTCCATTTTGGCACTCAGGTCTAAATCTCATGGCCTTCTATCAGAATCCAGAATTTCAAGAAGATCAGAGAAATTCAAAATTTCGACCCCCCCAAAAAACAACAGTGGTACCCCTTTTGTTTTTGTTTTTTCAGGGTGAGAAATTAAGTTTCTCCAATCTTCTAAAAACTCTGGATTCTGATAGAGGGCCATGAGACTTAGACCTGAGTGCAAAATGGAGGCTCTAGACCCTTCCAGAGCTGAGATATTGAGATCTACGTAGCATTAATGCCATTACAAATATCTCAATATCTCAGCTCTGGAAGGGCCTAGAGACTCCATTTTGGCACTCAGGTCTAAATCTCATGGCCTTCTATCAGAATCCAGAGTTTCAAGAAGATCAGAGAAACTCAAAATTTTGACCCCCCTCCCAAAAAAAAAAACACAGTGGAACCCCTTTTGTTTCTTTTTTCAGGGTGAGAAATTAAGTTTCTCCAATCTTCTCAAAACTCTGTATTCTGATAGAGGGTCATTATACTTAGACCTGAGTGCCAAAATGGAGTCTCTAGACCCTTCCAGAGCTGAGATATTGAGCTTTACTGGCATTTGATTGGATGACAAACGTCCAATCTCAGGGACTGCAGGCTTTATAGGTGAAATGCTCCAGAGGTTAAAAAAAGGAGGCTGACATGTGATGTCCATTGTAATGGACACAGGGTCTGAATGGGTTAATCATGTTCAACTTTACAGTCAATTTAGAAAACTATCAACACAAAAAGCAAATTTCATTATTATAAGAATTATCATTACGGACATTAAAAGTATAAGTGAAATATTTAAATCATTACACTTTCGTATGTCCAAAAACCTTTGCAAAACTGAAAGCAGATAAAATGGAGCATTGTTGTGATTCATTTAAAGGCAAATGTCCTTATTATCGGTCTCAAAGGCTTTGGGTGTCTATCAAAGATATCAGACAAGTGTGATCTCTCGAGTTTTGCATAAACAAGACATGAATACATGCATAGTAGATAAAACGGCTCAGTGTTCTTGTAATTTACAGACAGAAGTGTTTAGAGGGCCTACTTTGCGCACGCGCTTTATTTAGTGGACATTTCCACATAAACACACAAGAGAGGGAGAAAACATCCACATAAACAAACACACGGAGTGTATTTTAGAAATACTATAGATTACTCTTTATTGT
The DNA here is from genome assembly GCA_030378365.1 of Hybognathus amarus. NCBI lineage: Eukaryota > Metazoa > Chordata > Actinopteri > Cypriniformes > Leuciscidae > Hybognathus > Hybognathus amarus. The sequence goes on from JAQIUQ010007249.1 coordinate 13,190, forward strand.
CATGAATGGAACACAGTGTAATATATTTTAGATTTAGTCTGAGAGCTTTCTGCCCCTCCATTGAAAATGTATGTACGGTATACAGAAAGGAAATAAACACATCATCAAAGTAGTCCATGTGACATCAGTGGGTTAGTTAGCATGTTTGAAGCTTCGAAAATACATTTTGGTCCAAAAATAACAAAAACTATTATTTTATTCAGCATTGTATTGTCTTTCGGTTCTGTTGTCAATCCGCCATCAGTGACGCTGCTGACGCGTATCTGGATGCGTCCATGCATTCGGGTTCAAATAAATAGGTTGGGCAAATAAATGCAAGTCTTTCTCTGTGGAAATCCTTAGACATGTTTGCGAAGATTGTTTTGTTTACAGTGTGCGTCTCCCTCAGGCTGTGAACGAAGCTTGGCGCACTGATAACACGTCAGCAGCGTCAATGAACGTGGATTGACAACAGAACTGGAAGATAATACAATGCTGAATAAAGTAGTAGTTTTGTTATTTTTGAAGCAAAAGGTATTTTCGATGCTTGAGAACATTCTAACCCATAGGTTAAATGTTGGTATAAGGCGTAAGGGAAGAGTCAACAGTGTAATTACGGAAATGAATTACCAGCTGTATAATAATTTCATGCATGTATTGTTTAAATATAGCCTAAGTACATTGTGAAAGCATGTACAGTATGTAAACAATGAAAGTACTGTGTCAAAGGATTCATTTAAATGTTAGTACTCTTAACGCAAAAGAAAAAGATGCACAGAGCGAAAAGTGATGGTGTAAATAGTTAGAAGAACATGAGAGACATGAACATACACACTTTTAAATGAGCTCTACTCAAAACATTTCTCCCTGGAGACATTGCAGTGAGTGGCACACCTCCACTTCGCCTGCACAGACTGACAGAACTAGCCTGGAGGGGCCAAGCCATCTCAGCATGTTTTCTACCCCGTACTACAATCCACCAAGTCCACCGCACACACAGGCAGACAGTCAGACAGACAGACAGACACACTCTCGGCCCACATGTGCCATTAGTCTTGAAAGGTAGGAGAAGGGAGAAGAGGTGAACAGGCATCTCAAGCATTCCTATTTGCGACCCCCTCCCATCCCTCCGCCTCCCGTATCTATCCACCAAAGGGGTACATGACTCCCCAGGGCTGAGGCAGCAGGCTGGGGTAGGCCTGGAGGGGGGCTGCGGTTGTGGGGGTCGGTCAGTGTGATGGATGGTTGATTGGTAGCTGTCCCAGGGGCCTCTCTCGCTCTCACCTCTGGCGTTGGGAATTAAAAGGCAGTTTGTCTCTAGCAGTCCTCAGCTGCTGAAAGCAGCCCGGCAATTTCACAGAGATCAGAGAGGGCATTACTGCTGCCTGTCAGGGGAGCCGTCACACAGCCGGACACCACAGGGTGGGGTGGCGAAGGGGCCGCTACTTACAGGCATGCACATGCGTGTTAATTCCTCACATTGAAAAACACATGAATGCAGATGAGGAAAAGGAAGGACTCTGTACCTATGGTGCAAGACTTCTCTGAGGAGCTGATCTGTCTGAGTGGAGTAGGTGCACACACACACTCATTCTCACAGGGCCTTTTATCGACAGCCCTGTCCATCTCACTTATCTGTTCTAATCAAAGCTCTCTCCATTAACACCCAAACTACCCTCAGCTCCAATGCGAGACCCCTATCCTGATGAGTATAAATACACACAGACATGCACACTTTCCAGACCCACTAAAACACCAAGGAACTTATTAACATCTGCCAATCAGTTTGAGTTTGGTGGTAACCAGTTGGTTAGGAGCACCACTTAACTGTCCGCTATGGCCATGGCTGATGGATTAAAATGAGAAAAACAGGAATCATTTAAATACCAACTCAAATGTCTTAATGCAGGGGTCCCCCTATTGTTTGATTAAAATATGCATTACACTAAAATAATTGTAACGTATTTTAAACATGCGTTAAAGTTCAGCGTTCACCTAAATGTTTCCCACCTTACATTTAATAATGTATCAAAAAAGCAAAAACTTTAAAGTGGTAAGTTATTAGGCCAGGCTTATAATGCAACACACTTAGGTGTGAAAGCCCCGCATTTTACAAAAATAGTTTACCAAATATGAAAGTTTTGTTATCATTTAGTCACTTTCATGTCATACAAAAGCCACATCATTTTTTTAGTGTAACACATAAGGAGAAGTTTAGCAGAATGTCCCACACTGTAAAACAATTATATGATCAATAAGTTAGGACAGGATATGTTTTTACATTGCTTTAACTCATCAAAATAAGTTACAGCAATTTTCAAGTTATCTAAGACCAACTATTTTTTAAGTCAGTTTAATGTATTTTAAGTTGAAATTACTTAAATATCTAAGTTGACTGTACTTAATTGAAAGGATCAACTTTTTCTTTTCTTTTTTTCTTTTTACAGTGAGACGTTTCAATGTCAATTCAGACAGGTTTGGATTATTGATGCACTGTAAAAAAATATTTTCAAGATTTGTTATCACAACATTTTTCTTTTGTCAAATCAACTTTAATAATTTATTTAGTTCAGATAACTTTTTATTTTGAGTTTCTGATGATTAAATCAATCTGCTTCATTGTATTAACTCACTTTTTCCATTTCAATCAACTTATTTTTAAAGCAACCAGGATACATAATGTTTTAAGTTAAACCAACCAAAAAAATGTTTACAGTGTGGTGAGTAAAATTGACATTTATAATTATATTAATTATACACTAATGGCCAAATGTTTGGTTTAAGTATGATTCTCTTTTCTTTTCTTTTTTTAAGTCTCTTATTGCTCACCAAGGTGGCATTTATTTGATCAAAACATGATTAAAAAATTCTTATTATATTATGTGCTGTAATATAATTACAGCTTAAATACCCCTTTTCTTCTTATATAATTTAAAATATAATATATACCTGCTGGCTAAGCTGAATTTCCAGCACTTTGGCTGAGAATGGGGCATGAGGTGAAGATGAAGATAAAAGTTACACTTTAAAAAATATTGTTGGTTTAACTTAAAGAAATAAGTAACCTGGTTGCCTTGAATTTTTAAGTTCATTGAAATGGAAAAGCTGAGTTAATACAATGAAGGAAATTGATTAAATCATCAGAAACTCAAATATAAGAACATAAATAAGAACATAAATTATCTAAGTTGATTTGACAAAAGAAAAATGTTGTGATTACAAATCATGAAAATAGTTTTACAGTGTATAGCAGACTTTCTTGACAGAAAGATAATGACACCAAACTGAACTTAAGCATTAATGAGAACTAAAACACAGGGATATACGTCCAAAGTGAAAATAAAGATGATTGAATTAAAAGTAAGAGACAAATAAGGAGACAAATAAGTGGTGGGAAACCAAAAACAAAGGAGACGTGACTGAAGATAAACAAACTAAGAGTCCATGAGAGTAAAACTAAGCATTATCGTCACATGATCCTCCAGAAATCACTCTATGATTAGTTGGTATTATAGAAACATTTCTGGTTATTATCAGTGTTGAAAAAAAATTGTGCCGCTTAACATTTTTTGTGGAAACCATGAAACTATTTTTCAGGATTCTTTGATGAATAAAAAGTTCAAAACAACAGTATTTATTTAAAATAGAAATCTTAAGAGTAGAAAAGTGTTTACAGTCACTTTGGACTTAATCAGCATCCTTGCTAAATACAAGTATTAATATATATTTAAAAATTCGGTTACACTCTGTTTTAATGGGATCATCGGATGCCCATTTTTCCACAAGATGGAATGATTCTGTAGGGTCTTCATGTAAAGTTTGTAACATACTTTGGTTAAAATTCTTTTATGGTTGGGTAAAACAACACCCTTTTTACTTCCTCAAAAACAGCTCTATTCACAGTGACTGTATAGGTGCATGTCTTCTTTAAATTATTTACATTTATTCATTTCGCTGACGCTTTTATCCAAAGCAAAATGTCAGAGGTTGCATGCCTCTGGAGCAACTAGGGGTTAAGTGTCTTGCTCAGGGACACATTGGTCTCTCACACCAAAGGCATGTGTCTTATCCACTGTGCCATCACCACCCCATATATTGATGATAATGACCTACTCCTCACTCCACCCCTCTCTTCCGTGGTGCATGTCGACACAAGATGCATAAATTGCTACCTTGGCAACTTGCATAGGCAATTTTCACAATATTCATAGGTCAGAAATATGCTAATAAGGGCCAGTCCATCAGTGGCTGTGGGAGGAGCATGAGCAATATGATGTCACCCAAATGTTACAGTGTGATTATGCATTTTTGCAACAATAATTAACCATATGTACTTAATATAGTGTTAGGATTGGAGTTTGGTTTAGTGTTGTTAACCCCACGTAATGATGCATAGTTTATTTTTACTAGCAATGCCAGTGCAAAATCAGTTTTTGTGTGTTTTTAGTAATTGTTGGTTTGGTATGTTTGAGTTGCTGAAGCCTAGACTACTATTACACAGGAAGCTAAACTCTGAGAAAATGATAACGTTAAGCGCACCAGAATAAATATGCAAATCAGAATTAAGCAGTGTAGCTAACTTACAGATTCAGTTAAATCGCTACTTTTTCAGAAAGTAGTGAATCGCCACTTTAAGTGAACCGATACTTTTTCAAAATTGAATCGATACTTTTTTCAAAAGTGAATCCATACTTTTTCAAAAAAGAATTGATACTTTTTCGAAAGTAAATCACTACTTTTTCGAAAGTGAATCGCTACTTTTTCAAGTGAATCAATACTTTTCAAAAAGGAATCACTACTTTTTCGAAAGTGAATCGCTACTTTTTCAAAAATTAAACACTATTTTTTCAAAAGTGAATCGATACTTTTTCATAGTTCTAGACATAGTTTTTCATAGTTCTATACAAAGTTTTTAAACTATGTATTTACATTGTAAGTTGTCACCTGTTCTAGCAAAACATCACACGCAGAAGACAATATTCCTCTGCTCAGGTGAGCAACCACCAAGAAACGGTGTTAAAACCATTTCTTGCCCAGGACAACTGGAAGCTGCTACTGGAAAATGCTGGCTGATCTTGATCAACAGCTTATTTTTAGACCTGAGATTGCCACCACTGACTTATGACCAGATATTGTTTTGTGGTCTGGATCAGCACGCAGTGTTCAACTGATAGAGTTAACATTGCCAGATATTGTGTTTTGTGGTAGGTAGTATGCCATATGGAACTGTTGCCACTGAACTTGCTTTAACGAAGACAGTGGGGCTCGACAGCCTTAGTCAAATGGGTTGGTGCATATGGTTGGGTTGTGGAGAGATTGTGAGAAAGTGGTTAGGTCACATGTGAACTACGAGGAAGGAGCAACCTCAGCAGCAGGAGGGATGTAAAGGTCAGTAAGCTGGGCTGAGTTGAGTGGAGGAGGGAGAGGGGTGACTCTGGGAATTACATTGTTTTAATTGTAGAAATAGATTTTAATAAATGTATAATAAGACTGCAGGAAATGTATACTTTTTGACACTACTTTCACGAAAAAGAATGATGTAACAAAATAATAATGATACAAAATGTATAATTACATTGTAATAAACATATAAAACACTGTAATACACAATCATTTTGTAAAAAATATAATTACATTTTAATGAAGGTATAAAACTGTAATAAACATATAATGTTGTAATACATGTCTAATTACATTGTAATAAACGAATAATAACACTGTAATAAACATATTTTTAACACTGTAATAAATGTATACTAACCTTGACAAGTATTGCTACATTTCTCAAAAAGAATCGCTACTTTTACTTCAGAAGTAAACAGTGTAGTCCTACAACTTCAATGTGTGCTGCTTTTACAGATAAATTTAATGATATCTTTTGGATTGCTGATCCAAACAATGTCAAACTCGGCACTGCACTTACTAGTGCCCATAGCAAGACACCTGTCAAGTTTGAAATCCATTGAACTGGTTCAAGAGATATTCGATTAACAGAAAAACAGACATTCTTGTAATTTATAAATAAGTACAGTAATTACATGTAACCTGTAGCCAGGACTTTACTATACACAGATGTTTGAGGGGTAGTGTGTATGTTATCTATATCAGTGAATATGAAATGTAGTGCAAGTTGTATGAATGCAGTGTGTATATAAAAATATTTGAATCGCATGCCCTGCAGGATGTGTGTGTAGGCTACAGACCCTGTCACTGAGGCATGATAAGAGAGATTACCTGCAGCCTTTGGTCCATCTTAATGAGGTAATGAGTGGAAGGGGGTGGGGGGCACTCTGCCTCTGCCCTCATATACTCTATTAATCAGAGAGGGTTGGGGGGTCAGACACCACGGCCAGAGCACCATCCCACCCCCATAACACACTAATGGACTGACTGAAGGTGCATTTAGTTAAATGGCTCTGACTGCTTAGCATGATGGAGAGGAGTAGGGTGAGAGACAGAGGAAGAGGACAGCAGCTTGGACATACAGAGAGCAAAGATGAGCGACATAAGAGTAGCTAGATGACGGGAAAATACAACGGCAAAGGACAAATAACAAGAGGAAAACGACACCTGCTAAGATATGCTCTAATGCACCTAAACTAAATGAGTTAAAATTACATGTAATCAAAATTAAATTTGAATGTGGGAGGAACAATGAAACAATTTGTTGAACTTTAACTTCTTAGGGTTGGTTGAAGTTAGTTTTATATAGTAAAACACAAATTTTTACTCAGAAAATGTATTGAAAATCAAACATTAATTGATAGAACCCCCACAGTTTGCCGCCACAGACAGCTATTTTAAACGCTTTAATATTAAGTGCTTAATCTCATGACAGGTCATAAATATAAAAGCACCTGATGGTTTAAACTATTAACAACATTACATGAATGCTCATCATATGAACACTCTCTGCACCATCCAGCTCTAATGGTATATATATATTATATCTCATCAGTAAGATTTTTAATGTTTTTAAAAAAAGAGTAATATTTTTAAATATTATGACAATTTAAAATAACTGTTTTCTATTTTAATATATTTTAAGATGTAGTTTATTCCTGTGATCAAAGCTGAATTTTCAGTCTTCACTCAGTGCCACACTTAGGTGACGAGTTGGGTTTAGGGTTAGGTTTAGGTCTGGGGTAGAGTTAGGATCCCATAACGTCATCTACCGACGTTTAAGGGGGCCCTAAAAGTCGTATATTGACGAATGGTCAAAAGACGTCCCAAAACGTCAGCTATATGACGAATTGGGATGAGACTGCACTGTTTGAAGCATTATCAAAGTTGAAAACAATTGTGTACAATATTTGTTTTAGAATTCTTTGATGAATAAATAGTTCAAAAGAACATCATTTTTTAAATAGAATCTTTTGTAACATTATAAATGTCTTTACTGTAACTTTTGATCAATTTAATTTATCCTTGATGAAGAAAAGTATTGCTTTCTAAAAGTTGCAAGTTGTCAGAACTTCTCAATAGAAAGTAAAAAAAACCCCTAAAATCAAGTAAATATTTGTTTATTCTTCCACGTCATTTACTTAATCTAAGAATCATTATTTACAGGGCTGTTGCGAAAACATCTGAAAACAGATTACATAAATCATAAATTTTGAAAAGCAGGCAAGGCTTGCGAAGAATGAAAGACATAATGAGGATAGATAAGAGGACAAAACGAAGGGCACAGGGAACGACTGTGATTGATGGATGGAACGAAGGATGGAAATGAGCAAGACAACAAGAGCGAGGAAGAAAGTGAAACAGAAAAGAGGGAAAGAATTGTAAAGGGCGTCAGTAGAGGGAGGAAGAAAGAGCTTGTGATGGGGTGTATAATCTGAGCTCTGTATGTGTGGTTGCGCCCTGTTCTCCCCTGGCTGGCCGCCCAGCAGCCACTTGAATTAGCAGCCGAGGATTATGGGGAGAGGCTCATTAATGAGGCAGACAAACAGCAGCCAGTGTGAATATTTGCACCCAGAAATTGAAAAGATTAAGTCCTATTTGACAATGACTGGCAGGCTCGACGCTGAGAGAGACGCTACTGTTAAATATTCATATGCTGCCCGCAAGGCTGTCTGTGCGTGTCCTTCTCAACCCATGCAGAAATATGCGTATATATCTCAGTGTTTGTGTGTGTATGTGTGTGTGAGTAGGGTCTCTCTTAGTACATGTTTGAGTTGTACGAAGGGGCCAATGCATTTGCGTGCAAATGTCTGTACTTTTGTTAATGCGAATCCTTGAAAATTCTGGCCGTATGGAAGATGGGGAAAATGAGAGTTCAGCCATTTTGGTATTATGCAGAGTTATATAGAAAACAAGCCACCATTTGCCCTCAGGTTAGTTTACAAGCATGGTAACGTCACCATCATCATGATTCATTCTCTATTTGTAATAATAATAATAATAATAAAAACTTCGCAATTCACTTTTGACATGGTCACAGACTAAAATGGCCTTGGGTGTTGAAAATAAATAAATACAAATTCCTGGCACTGCAGTTGTGTAAATTGTTTTATATAAAGCACACGGTTCATGATGAGACTGGACAATTCTCAATCTCAAAAAGGGACATATTTTATCAGAAAAAAAACAAGGACTAGTTTTTTCAGCCAATAAACTGATGGGCCAGGCATCCATTCAAAGCCATTCTGATCTGCATTTCTAGGTCTGAATGAAGACTTTATCTTAGAATTACCCATTTTCAACACTGCAGTGGCAAAAAAGAGTTGCAGGGTAGTGACAAGAGTCACCTATTTTGACTATCGCTTGATATGCTATTTGTGCAAAGGCTCTCTGCTGTGTTACATGCGGATTGGTCCATGTGCCCACCTACATAGGATGGTGATTAATGACGTGCCCTTTAGGTGTCTGGTTAATGCCACCCCACCCCCCACCCACTGGCACTTCCCTTTAAATGGCAAATTTATGACATCAAGAGGGAGCTGATCTAACTACTTCAATTAATCTATGGAATCCACTTTTTTAGGTCTAATATCACTCCAAAAATCATCATTTGTGAATGAAGAAGACTTATTTTGGTTATTTGGAACTATCTAGGAATTTGGTAAGCTTGGTAATTCTTAACTAGAAACAAGATGGTTTGTCAGGTTCTTGCTTGATTGTTCTCTGGTTTTAAGGAACAAGGTGTTCTGTACACAAACGGAGAATATATTTGGTTGAAAATGCATGAGAGCATTCAAGAAAGATGCACTCATTCATAAATGGCTGTTTCTTCATTCACAGGATGTCTTGGAAGCAACACACGCACAAACACACACACAGAGTATTTCCACTATTGGACATTAATAGTGGATGAATGAAACTACTGTTTTAATATTTATTTATGTACTTTTATTTAGATGTTCACAGGGCCAAAAGTGCTCATAGTTAAAGGCATTCACACACGAAACACTACAACGCTCTATAATCACAGCACTGTGTCTTTGCAGTGAGCACACCAGAACGCAGCGTGAAGCCACTCTGACACCCCGTCGATCAGCCTGCCGTGAAGCTGCCTAGCTGGAGATCACCTCCAGCGAACGCTCCGCAAATACAGCAGCAATTCATTTCCTTGACGGGACTGGATTCTTCAGACCTGACAAAGCGATTTACCTTGTGCGCCCCGGTGCTAGCCCATGCTCAGCGCCAATGTTTTCCCTTCTGCAGAGGATCAATATCTTTGGAAGTGTACAAACAGCAGTCCCTCGGTGGAACAGATCCTGATGTGAACGTCTAGCAGACCGGAGGAGATGGCTGACAGCAGCTCAGCACTGAAAAACCAACAGCAGAGAAATCAAATCAGCAGCACATACTAATGGGCCTCAGACTGAATCAACATTAGTGAGCTGTCAAAAACACTCTGCTCCAAGTGCTAATCAAGGCCAAATTAGATAGAATCAACACAGTCCAAGATCACACAGACTATATCAACAAGTTGTGTAAATCCACAAATATGGAGATACTGTCAAAATGGCACTGAAATTTGAAAGCGACTGAATCAACAGAACAATGGAAGATCTTAGCTCATGTTTTACTTCATTATCGGATTTGATGAACATTTAGTTGTGTGTAACTTAATTTCTGTGAACATGCAAAATGTCCAGTTTTTTAAATGTTTACAAAATGTTTTTCAGGGTTATGCAAACATTATGGGAATGTTCTCTTTAAACATTCTCTGAAAGTTCTGATCAACATAAAAAATGTTGGATGAACGCCTAACTAAAATGTGTCATAAAGAAAAATGGATAACACTTCATTTTACAACCCGCAAACAACTGTGTAAGTACACTGAAATTACGGTGTTCAGTTTCTGTAATTTTAGTGTACTTTCGTGTAGGTTTAAGGGAACAATATGTCAAGTTTTGGGTAATAAAGGGGTAACAAGCAGATATACAAGCTGCAAATGACTTCGTAAGTACACTGAAATTACAGTGTACGTTTCTGTAGAACAAAGTATAAGGACAAAAAATAATTTGCACTGAGAACAAAGTATAATTTGCAGTTAAAACATGACAAACTATTCAGCTAGATTTACTGCAATGTCAGAAACAGAACAAAAGTGGAGGTTTTTTTACTTGTTCAGATGACATTTTCCAATTAAATTTCTTATGTTAGTCATACCGTACTTCCAAAAAGAAAAATCTGTGATTCTGAATGACAATATCCACACCGGCGCAGTGACTGACAGCCTCACAGTCTCCTCAAACATTGTGTTCATCCACGCTGTGCTGTTCCGAGGGTGTCGAAGTACAACTCACGTAAAGTTGATAATTCCGCGAATTACTGCAATTGCAGATTTCAAACAGAGATGGCGACAAAGAGGAAAAACTGCAGACTGCAGCTTTAATAGAAAGTTCATTCAAAGTTATCTGGTCTAATGTTCTCAAAATGCACAAAAAAAATATTTTTACATCATTAATGGAACATTTTTCTTTATGACATGGATATTCATAAAAAAATAAGTGTAATATATTTTATGTTGCTTTATAATAATAATCATTATAATTTCATAAATAAATAAATAAATACAATTATTATTATTAAGCAATACATCAAATAACAATTTGGTAAAGTTTAAAACTCCTAACTGTAACCCTATAAAGTATAGCCTACATGTTGTTAATCAACATTACTCAATACTGAAATGTATAATTACACGTAACAACTAAGGACAACTTAAAATAAAGTGCAAACCGATTTTGACAGAGTCGGATCACCAACAGCTGTCCAATGTAAAGTCTGAGTTTCGGAAGATAAACAATGAGAACCAACCACTGATGTTATACTAATTTGTTACATTTATATAGCGTTTTTTTCTGGGACCTCAAAGCACTTCACATATGGAAGGTGGAAATCTCCTCATAATCTCTCCCTAATACTGTCCAATGCAATAGTCCAGCGTGCCATCTGCTGTTTAAAAGGTGTCATGCCAAATATGTGAATGTTTTGAGTCTCCATATTAGTATTTACTTGATGGTGTTTAAAAATACCATAAAACAGAAATGAAATGTATATTATCTGTATATATGACCAAAGGTCAATAACACAACATTAAGAAGAGCATGGGATACTTAAGAAAAGACTTCCACTCTGCTAATCGAATGATACATTAGAGGTGAAAAACAATTATTTATAAAAATAACAACAACAACAAACAAAAACCCTGCAAAAGCATGCCTGCATATGATGGAGTGCATATTTTAAATCTCTTTGTATATACATCTAAAATGTGACAGGTACACAAATGTGATTTTGCATATGCATATGTGTGTGTGTCATGTGCATGTAAGTGTGAATATGTGAACATGAACAAGGCAAGGTGAGCTTTGCGAGGATGTGTGTGTGTGTGTGTGTGTGTGTGTGTGTGTGTGTGTGTGTGTGTGTGTGTGTGCGGAGAGTGAATGTGTTTAATCGCCTGCTTTGCTGTGATAATGCTGAAGCCTGTTATCAGGTCCATCTCTGCCTGAGGACTCAGCGGAGGGAGGCACGCTCAAGTTCACACACATACACACACACTGCTCTGCATATCTCTAGCTTACACAGCCCTCTCTCGGTGCGTGGGGACCAGGGGAGCCAAGACAACCGCTGTTCACCATAACCCTCTGACACTCATTCGCTGTCTGTCAGTTTCACTATTGTGCTTCTCTTAGAAAACACCTGCTTCAATCACCACACCAAACATTATCAAACCGGCCTTTACTAACATTTATTAGTCATTCTCTGTGAAAGAAAGACAAACTGAATGTATTGACTGGCCCCTTTGACCAGGTCCAACATTTCTGCCAGCGTACGGTCACAGTGATTTTGCCAAATCTGATTGGTTGATTGCAATGTTGTTTCAGATCATGTTCTACTTGGTGAAATCACGTTAGATTATTTTCTCTTTTACCTAAAATGATCAAAGTTAACACAGCTGTCAAGCATTTTATAACTTCTGCACTATATATCGTCTTATATAGTATATAGTCGTCTGAAGCAATTCAAATACAAATAACTTTGTGTTGAAAATAGAACAATTAAGCTGATTTTCCTCTCTTTGTTATTAAAGAGACCAAAAAATTTGAATTATGTGACCATAACCTCTTGTTGTTTTAAACCTGTTTAAGTTTATTTCTTCTGCTGAACACAAAAGAAGATGTTTTGAGGATTATGGGTAACCTAACAGTTGATTAGCCCCATTTAATCCGTTAGTATGGGGGAAAAATACAATTGAGGTCAATGGGGCCCGTCAACTGTTTGGCATCAACTTTTTTGTGTTCAGCAGAAGAAAAAAATCCATACAGGTTTAAAACAACACAAGGGTGTTTCATTTTAGGGTAAACTATCCCTTTAAGTTGACTTTTGGTCTCTGAAATCAATACACTCTCATGGCAATTTATAGCTATTTTATGTTTCGGTGAATTGGTATAAATTCCTATGCTTGCATTTGTATGTTTCTGTAAGATTTGCTATCACGGTTAGGTTTGGGTGGACCTTACTTTTATACAAATTAAATAATATGAATATGCCACGATTTAAAAAAATCCCCATAAAATTGGTTTGGATAAATTAAACACTTGTTAAGAACACATGCAACAACATATTCTGTCACTGACGTCTAATCTGACTCGAAAGATGCCATATTTGTTATGAGAGCTGCTGTGGAGAGGAGGATTTAACAGCATACAGGTTTTGAATGGAAGGACAAAATCTTATTTTTTAGGGGCGAACTCTTTCAACCGTGACAAACGCATAGCAGCGGAAGGAGGTATTCCACTCGGGGCTCTACAGACGAAACAATCATCATTGATCAAATATTCCTGGAATCCACATCCAAGAGCAGGTAGTTTTAACTGGTGGCAAGAGCGTAGCTAGCATGGGGGTCCAATCTCTCCATTCAACTAATCACCCTCCCAACCAACGTGTACCCAACCCCCCATTCGGCTAATTATTCGTTTTTTCAAATGCAAAGCACTCGGAGAAAGTGAGATGATTTCTCCTTAGCTGCTTAGGAGGCCTAAGAACGCAGGGAAGGAAAAAAAGCCACCCGCAAAAAAAGGAGAAGACGGAGGGGCGAGTGAAAGAAATGACTTTCTCCTTCATACGGCAGAGGTCTTTGAAGTCGACCGCGATGGAGGGGAGCAGGAGGGAGCCCCCACCAAAAAAGCGAAGAAGATCGTGTTAACGAGATGGCCTCTAAACATGAATTAAATGGTGGGAGAAAAGAAACACGATCAAACCTCTCCTACTTAGGCTGCTTACAAACCCCTTTCAGTGCTTGTGAGGTGTTTCAAAGCCTGGATTCCTGGCCAGCGCTTCTTAAAGGAGCACGGTGTTGAAGAGGGCGAGTTTTAGGGAAGGCGGGTGATAGACTATAGACATACATCATAGGCCCTGAATAGGGAGGTCAGGGACTTACACGTTGACACCAGGTCAGAAGTGCTAAAGGATTACAAGCTCACTAAGCCCTCAGGATCCCTTGTTTTCACTGCTTCTTTCTGTTTGTTGTTTTGTTGCGGCACAGACTTGGGAAAGAAAGGAGAGAGTGGACCGACGGACGGGAATTAGTGTAAAAGCCTGCGGAGGAGAATGGCATCTCATTCACACCTCTTGTTGGCTGTTTTCGAGGCCCCCCAAAACAGCCCTCCCATCCCTTGTTGCTGTGAAAGCACGTTAGGTTGGCTTTGTGCAGACAAAAGGAGACACCCCTCCCTGCTCTCCGGACCCCGCAGGAGCAACAAGAGGATTTGGCATGGCACGCTAAACTCTGAGCCGCTCTCACTTTGATTGGCTTCGGTAGGAGAGCTCCCTCTCTCTTTGTTGATTAATCAAGAGATTTTCCTACTCTCTTTTCTCTCTCAAACTCTATTTCTCTTGAGCTATCCCCCCTCTAGCTCTCTCTCTCTTTCTTTGCCTCCAATAGCTTTGAAGGTATTTGGGTTCTATGACATCATGGTTAAGGGAAGTGATATGCCCATCAGTGTTTCTTTATGTATAATTAGAGATATTGAACATTCTATATTATGCAACTGCACAAATAGTTTTGGAATGAAACCATATGTGGCAACTATTGAAGTGTATACCTTTCCGTATTTAGGAGTGGGGTCAAAACATCTGAGACCACGTTGAAGATTTGTGATTCATATTTGGAAGTTTAAGGATTTTGACAAATTAACTGCACAATTAACTACAGCAGTATTTCTGTATCACTAGTGAAAATTTTACTGTAACAAATGGAATTGATGCATACATTTATGGATGGATTCTGTATTATTGAATGTTCTAAGTTACACTGATCATGTTTAACTCCTTTGATAATCTTATGATTGGAGAACATCAGGTTTCACATAAACTTTGAGTTCATGCATGCTGTCATTAAAGGGAGGACATTCTTAATATTCCACTTTGAACTTTTTTTAAATGTTGAAAATATAGTGTGAAATGCAAGTATTTTCACTATTGGTTTAAGACTTTTGGGCCCTATTAACCACATATCATACTGCATTAAACACAATTACTTACATTGCGACAGATACCAACATTTCCATTACCGAGTGCATCATATGTTTGCAAATAATTATAAACATTATTTGATCACAAAAAATTATATATTATTGTGCCAGAAGCAGTCTTAAATTATCCAAAAACCGAGCAAAAATTGTGAACCGGAGAAGAAACTACAATTCAAATTATATAAAACTATGTGTGCAAGTCTTGGTGAGTATATAAACATCTCAGCATGATCTCCGGGTTATTTTACAGACTTTTCAGTGACAATGATAGTACTAAGAACAACATCGAAACACTTTATTTTAAGGTGACGCTAAATGTTACTAACTGTATTTACTATAGTACACTGTGATAAATAATCACAGCAATAATTTTTTTACAATTTAAAATTCAACATTAGAATAAGAAAATGTATATTTTGTGTTGTTTCAACTTAAAAAAGTGTGTGTTCTTGCTTAACTTAAAATATTACGTTTAGTTAACTTTAGTTTAGTTGGATACTTAGGTTATCTCAACAAATATGAAGTTGTTACAACTAATTGCAGTGGTAAATAATCAAATTTCAAATAGAATGGACATTCGCGTGGAGCCTTTTTGCCAGTGTGGGTGTTCGAGACGAGGGAGTCAGCGAGAGAAAGTGAGAGATTGAGCGAGAGAGATAAACAGAAAAAAAGGGGGTGGTTTTCAACAATAAATCAAGTTCCAGACTAATCTATTTAGCATGCTTTCACCATTATCCTGTCAGTGAAACAGCTAATTAATTAACTGATTCTACAATGAAGAGCTTTTGAATGAGCCCATTTAGGTAATTACTACCAAGAGCTGTTTGTGTGACTGCATCTACTGCAGTCACACAAACATGCTGGCAACTCCAATAAAGTCCCTATCCTGTACAATTAAAAAAATTAAAGATAATATAGGTTATGGGTGTGTAAGTTTAGGTGTGCCCATGTTTGTATTTGTGCAGAGTGTGTGAGATTGAATGGCAATGGCACAATGGCAGCAAATTCAAGTCTTAATGCACGTCTAATCCAAACATGGCAAAAGAACAACAATTATACAGTATATATACACAGTGATGTGAATAAGTTAGGACACCCATGCAAAATTTGCCTAAAAAGAGGAATGAAAAAAATCATCTTTTGGAAATCGACCTTAATGCCTTAATTGAAAAAAATGAGGTGTCCTTAAATCCAACCTTTAAGGCAGTGTTCCCAATTCTTGGGTCCTGGAGGGCCATGTCCCTGCAGAGTTTAGCTCCAACCCTGATCAAACACACCTAAATGTGAGTTTCTACTGATCCTGAAGACCTTGATTAGCTTGCTCAGGTGTGTTTGATCAGGGTTGGAGCTAAACTCTGCAGGAACAGTGGCCCTCCAGGACCGAGATTGGGGAACACTGCTGAGGACACCAATTTTCTTTGTGTATGAATAATGTATCATAAATAAATGTTATTCCTTAAAATACAGGGTGCATAAGTCAACTTAATATGACTATGTTCAATTCCCATAGAGTCAGGCAGATTTGTATTTTTAAAGGCCAGTTATTTCATGGATCCAGGATAATATGCATCCTGATAAAGTTCCCTTGGCCTTTGGAATTAAAATAGCCCCATATCATCACATACCCTTCCTTCAAAATACCTAGATTGGCATGGGGTACTTTCCATAAGATCATCTTTCAATGCAAATCAAACCAGCTATTAGGCTAACTGAAGTAAAACCATGCCAATCTCTAGGAAAGACCAAGCATCTGCAATGGCCCTCCTAATCTCTGACCTGAACCCTACAGAAAATGAGTGAGCAGAACTGAAGAGAAAGAAGCGCCAACATGGATCTGGGAATTCTGAATGGAGGAATGGTCTCTGATCTCGTCAGGGGTTCTCCAAACTAGGTATTATAGGAGAAGACTCAGAGCTGGTATCTTGGAAAAAGGAGGTTCCAAAAAGTGTTTAATAAAAGGGGGAAATAATTGTTCCCAAGATGTTTTGGAGAAAAACAATTATTTCATAATGTGATTTTAGCCTCACTTTCAATTCATTACTTTAATAAAAGGTTTGATTTTTGCATTTTTAAACTAATAAAATATCAAAAGGATAAACAATGCAGATTTTTGCATCTGCTTTACCTTTTGATCATCTTTACCAAGAGCGCAAATAATTCTGACCAGCAATATATAAAATGAATATACATACAAAAGTAATTCCATTACATAATTTTAAACTATTTAGTGCAAACAAGTCTAAATCCTTAAAATCTATAAACTTTTTGGACAAAAAGAGTGCTATTCACAGTGAACCCAAACAAAAGGTTTCAGTACCAGGCTATTGGTTCACTACAAAACACAAGACAGGATCAAGCCCAGAGATTTAGAAGGGAGAAGATCAGTGCAAATGAGCTAAAAGTGTGGGAAAGCACATCATTCAACTCTGACAATGCTGACATCAGTATAAAGAGAACAACACGGTGGACAAAAGAAGATATTTGCACCTGGCCTGGTCAGAGGTTCATCACCTTTGGGTTAAAGAATGAGGATAACAAACTCTTCTCATCAGATCAGCCCTACTTCATCCAAACATCTCAATAAAGCCTCAATGAGAGGGCATCCCCCTTTCAATGCCCTTCTTTCAGGATGGCTGTCTTCTTGTTGTGCCCGGGGCTTCTGTGTTTGTTTGAGCTCTGGACAACAGGCTGAAAGGGAACAAGCCCTTTCAATTTAAATATATACTACACACACACACACACGCAAAAATACATTGAGGTCAACAAACAAAAAATATACGATCATTGTCCAATGGACAAAATAAAGTTTTAGCATTTTTAGTTTTAATATTGAGCATTTTTTAGGTTTGTATTTAAACCAAAGTGTCGATTTTGTAATAATTCAAGTTAGTAAGGTGGACTGGACAGCAAGGTAAGAATAAAATTGTTCTACATTGTAAATGTGTTCAAATCTAAGCACTCAACATTGCGACTGATTGATTTTTATTGAAAAACAAACAAAACAACATTATTCCCATTACATGACCCCCATTTATTTTAATGGGAAATCCTAGGTGTGTGTGTGTGTATGTTTGTTTGTATGCTGAGTGTGTATTGTATTGGTGATGTTCCATAGTCTTATGCCTTAATCTGTGTGTGTCTATTCTGGATTGTGCCAGATTTGTTAATTTTTTGACAAATAAAATTTTCCCCTATTTCCCCCATTTCCAATTCTCTTTGGGGGTCAAATGGATCTGTGATGGAGTGATTTGTTACTATGTTTATTACAATCACATAAACGTGTGTATACCAAGTTCAAGTGGCACGAATCTCCAAAAGGTCTTCGACCACTCAATAATTATTATTATTATCATTTTTCAAAATGACGAGGAGATTTGCAGAGATTTTACATTCAGATTACACTTTGCATGAAAGGTAATATTCGAAAAAGCATAATGGGACACTTTTAAGTTAAACTTATAAAACAAATTAATATTTTTCAAAATGAAAAAAAATTACTTTAAACTTTAAAAAATTTTTTTACTTTAAACGCACTTATCAAGTACTGAAGATGTTTAAACATGCTTTCTATTACTTCTTTATCTTGTCAAATGAGCCAGTGCTACAACCAGGTGCATGATGGTCCTGGCAGCGTGTGTAAGGGGTGATGTGCATGTGTGAAGGTGTCAGGGAATAAAGCCACAGAAAGGCTATCCCTAGTCTATGAATGTCAGTAACCACTGACTGCATGTTCACCTCCGCTTTGTTTCCGTTTTACAATGCAGGCAGAGCTCAATACCTCTTCACCCGGAGCTTCATCAAGAACACTAGCCCTGCCTCTCGTGAATGAACCTCTGTCAGGGCCTTTTATTCCAGCCTTCATTCGGTAACACTGCAAGACATTACAGATTTGGACAGAGTATGCAAGACAGAGATTACTGGTCACATGTGAAACCATATTTCACAGTTTATGTTTCCAGATGCCACTTCAGCATATATACTTCAGCCAACATCAGCACATGAACATATAAACATGTGCGCACACACTTTTCATCACTATCACTCTACACACACACTGTACTTATTGCACCTTGTGAAGGACACAGGGGGCCATTAATTACTGGAATGGGCAGTTTTAAATCTGGCAGAAGGACGCAGTGTTGTTCCTGCAGAATGGAACGTAATTAAGGGGAAAGGCCACACGTCAGCGGCGAGCAGCCCGCGGACAATGCTGATGGGGATTTATTACTTCAGCTCAAAGAGAGGGAGAGAGTGCAAGAAACTGTGCTGGGAAGCAGCCATGCACACATCTGGGTGAAATTCAACACAACCACACATGTACATGTTGATACAAAAACACTCACTTGCATTTAAAAACATACAACTCACTCACACTCTCTCACTAGATTTAGCACATGCAGAAGGTCACATATTCCCCTCAAGATTTCCCTCAGCTAATTGAGTATTTTCTGTTTTGGAAGGAATTGCAAAAAAAAAAAAAAAAAAAAAACATTAACATGAAAAACATGAAATAAAGTGAACATTTTCAAGTTCAAATGGCTGCGTTTTGATAAGGTGTATTAGTCATAATATTATTATTTTTTTGATGTAAGTGCTAAATCACATTTTCGGTTATCGGCCAGTGCTACTATTACAACAGCTTTCCGAGTGGCATCCATTTTTTCTCCGAACTCGGACGCGCAAAACATAATAGAAAGCTTGAAGTGTGGACGTGACGTCATTTCCGAAGGTCCGAAATTGGTTTCGTTGGCTATAATAGAACACACCATTGCTGCTGAAGTTCAAACTAAGCATCAGAATGGGGAAGAAAGGTCTTGTTACTTAAATTAATTTAAGTTCAAAATTCTTCTTTCAAATATTAATTTGTTCAATTAAAAAAAGAGAAAATCATACAGGTTGGAACTTCATATTTTAAAAATGTTTAAATTAAATTTACACTAATAATTTTAATTATTTTATTCAAATGTATTTAATCAAAACTATATTGCATTGTATTTTTTTATTTCATGCCCAGACATATTCCAACTTGTTTTGCTAGCCAAGTTAATTTGGCAAGTTTCATTGTTTAATAAGTATTTGATTTAGTGGATGAAATTTCATTATATTAATCAATATATTCTCGCCAAATGTGTGAGCAAACTCTATAGATAAAATGGAACAATATCATGTGAATATTTTAAAACTTAGTGTGGCTACAGCAGCTTTACTAAAGCTTGGGAATTCAATTCAAATTTGTTTATATAGTACTTTTCACAATACATATTGTTTCAAAGCAGCTTTACAGAAAGTGCATTTCAGAAATGTACATAGAAAAATACATATTTGCAAATATGTATTAGCATATTTGATTAGCATAAAGATTATTTATTGTTATGTAAAACATAACTAACGATTACAGAGATGTTCGCTCGATGTCTGAGACTTCGAGTCAAGTCTTAAGTCTTTGAGGGTAAGTTCGAAGTCAAGTCTCAAGTCTTTGAGGGGCAAGTTCAAGTCAAGTCACAAGTCTTTGAGGGGAAAGTTCAAGTCAAGTCTCAAGTCTTTAGCTACGAGTCCAAGTCAAGTCTCTCTTGCCATCTGATCTGTCCCCCTGCTGAGAGACACAAATTATTTGGAAACGTGCTGAGAGACACGAAAAAAAAACCTCCGGGAGGACTTGGCGTTGCCATAGTCAATGCATTTACTGATATGAGTGTGCGTGTAGGCATAGCGCATGCACTAGGCATCAGCACATACGTGCACAGAATGGCAAAGGGCAGGGGACACGGCATGCAGCTCATTATACGCTTCCCCAACGTATATATGCGCCAATAAAAGAAAATAGAAATACATTCATGAATTTAGATTTAAAAAGCAATAATTGCATGAAAACAGGTTGTTGACAAGTCTCGAAGCTTGAGTCTGAAGTCTATTGGGTTGAGTCGCATCGCAAGTCAAGTCTGAAGTCTTTTGGGTCGAGTTGCAATCGCGTCTGAAGTCTTTTGGGTCGAAGTCTAAAGTCAAGTCTGAAGTCAGCTGTTTGTGCGACTGAAAGTGCAACTCGAGTCCAAGTCTGACTCAATCCCCCATCTCTGATTATAGCCGCTTTCCGCCCTGAGGGACTTTTGCAGTTCCTAGAACCTAATGTTCCTATAACCCTATTTTTCTCGTGTTCCAACCGGACTAAATTGGGGATTTTTTAGTTCCTCAGACCGTAGCTCCTATAACTCTTTCAGTACCTAGTCTAGAGCGAGGACTTTTTAGTTCCATTTCCCTAGGTCTACGTTGATTGGTTCAACTTACTAAGTCATGCCCACTGTCAACACGGAACTTGTAGCATGCTGTCTGCCATACGCTGTGTGTTTTGCAAAACATTACAACAAGGATTAAGACAAACATAACGCATTCAACCAGCTAATTGCTAATGCTAGCTAAACTTACCCGTCGTTTTGTTTGCCTCCTGCGCTCTGCTCTTTTATCTTCTTCCATCATATTACTTAATATCATATTACGCTGGAGCCTTCGTCTTCTGTGTTTCTCTGTACAGAACTCAAGCATATCTTTAAACGCCGCCGTTCGTTCTCCGTTATTGAGGTCCCGGCAAGGCAGAACAGGAACATCGCAATAGCATCCTCCATGCTGGTTTGTTGTTGTTGTATGTGGCCGCGCTACCGTGCTTGTGTTACCCCTCATACCAGTTCCTATGGCCACTTGGCCAGTGCAAACGCAAGCAGCAAACCCAAGTTTGGGGAGAGTAGTTCTTGAGAACTGTTTAGAAGTGGACAGTTCCTATAACTAAGTTCCTGTAACTACTTGGTCGGAAAGCGGCTTATGATTATTTAGTTTCTCTTTCATGGACACTTAGTTTATTATTATTACTCACTAGCCTGTCTCCTTTGTTCTCTAGATAGTTAAATTACAAGCATACCTGTCTGTATTTGGTCTATCATCACAGTGTATTTAAATTCCTCTTCAGTTCACATTCATAGTCCGGCATCGTTTGTGTGTTGTTTTACAAGCCGTCTCACATCTTACTTGAATTTGTTTTGTTTAATGAATAGCAACTTTAATTTTGAAACCTGTCCCATCTTCCTCTTTCATTGGACTTGTAAGATGCGACAATAACACTGAAATGTCTACAGGATAGCAAGTAAAACCAAACATATTTCATTAAATGTAAAACCCATGCTTGAACACAGGACATCAACTCATTTCTGCATATTGTTCCTTTATCTTCTCAACAGATTGTATAATTGGATAATTAGACCACAATACTTGTGAAAAAAGTTTACCTAAATTCTCAAGACGATGTGCTGCACATGATGGTTTCATCTCTAATCTAATTACCTAAACAAAGCCTGGAAAACAGTCTCCTGCGCTGTCCACCAAGAAGCCTTAATTAGCAACATCTGTTTGCCCAAAAGACACCAGGTCAGATTTCATGTTCCACAGAGCTGCGGTTATTTAGGAGGGCCTGAGGAAAGCAGTGAAGGAACTTGCAAACGACAAGGCGCATTAACACCCTTGTTCCTCCCCATGGTGTTTTTAAGACCATGTTAGCTGTTCACTGAAAATAAACCCACTAAAGAAGTCTAAAAATCGGTAAAGGAGAGTGAAGAAACCCACTCATTCGCTTTTTAATTTCCTTTCCCCTGCCACCTTCTCCAGTAAAGCGTGTTAAAAGCCTGATGACTCGAATTACACCTGGACTCCACCTGGGCAGGGTGTTTTTGGCTATTGTACAAGCTAAGCAATCATCTATATCAGTGCAAAAGAGAACTTGGGGTAACAGAAGGCTTATGGATTGAGAAAGGTTTTACACGGCTGTCATAATCTCACACTCACAAGCTGAATTGTTCGTCTTCACAGAAGCGGAACACCTGAGCACCTCGCCAAGACATCAGACTTTCCAAAGAGTCTGTACAGTGTGGAGAGGGGCCAGGTGCTCTGAACAACACATTTAGCAAGAGTAATGATTGTGGCTGAGCTTTTGAAGGCGCAAAAACCGATGAATTCCACAATCGGAGGCATTTCTCTTTCCTCTGAATGCAGACTTTTATTGACGAGAGGCTGCGAGCGTCTCTGCCAATATACCGCTGTAAAATGAAGTCCCTTCCATTCTCTCGTTCTCTCCCTATGAATGGCTTCACCCCTCTCCGGTCTGTGTTCCGCCTCCTTCATCTCTCTCCAGCCATTCCTCTCGTTCTTCTATCGGCGACATAAAACACTTCCCTCCTCCCCGCTCTCTCCCTCGCTCGCTCGTGAGATTTGCCTAACAATGGGTGGCTCTGCCCAAGGTCAGATAAGAAGCCACAGTCCAAGAAGCCACAGTCACTGTTTCTTTCATCTGTCTTTCCCCCCACTTCTCTCTCTCCCCTCACAGCTTTCAAATTTCTCTGCAGCACATAATAATAATTACTGAGGACGGCGGAGAGGAGATAAGGGAGAAGCGCGGACGGGAGAGAGAAGGGAGGGCGAGCGAGGAGAGAAGGAGTGTGAAAAAATACGTCTGCCAGAGAAGAGAGAGGTTGAAGAATTATTATTGCTAGATGGAATTGGGTGGGGGCGCTCAGAGAGAACAACAGTGCTAATGTGCCTGTAATGAGCAGATCTTTGTTTTTCTTCATTTTTTTTTATGTATCAATGCCTGTAGAGCCTCGGAAATCTATTATAACATCCGTATAATGATATTCTTGTGATTTTTATGGTTAAGTGACATGAAGCTTTTTATTTTCAAGGTTAAATCAAGTTTTGATTGTTATACATTTTAAAAGTTTCCAGGTAACAGACATGCAGTGAATTTTTTTTTAAATGTGTTTCTGTATAAAGAAACTGTCTTTCTAAAGTGCTGCATAATTTTACATTTTGTTAATTAGTCTTTCTATTTTTTTTTCTGGTAAAAATTTAAACAAGAAATGTGTTTAAAATTGTTTTAACCCAAGTTTGGGTCAAATATGGAAAAACCCAACCATTGGTTTACATTATTTTTAATTATTTTTTTAACCCAATGATTTTGTCTATATTTAACCCAAACATGGGTTGAAACATCCAGCATTTTATTCTCTGAAATCAAGTTTTCATATCTTTGGCAATAATGTTTCTTTCAACATTTATAAGTGTGTACTAAACGAGATAAAAATACTGATTGAGGAAATGATCTCTTGCAGTGCAATACACTCTGTCAAAACACTTAAAAAGTCATCCATGATATTGTAAACAAACCTAAATAACTCATCTCTCACATTAGGAAATGATTTAAAACCCCAAAGGGCTCCACGTAGGGATTTATAGATCATCAACAGTCTAAATATGCTGCAAGTCTTCTAGAGGTTTTACTGAACAATATTCTCCAGTCTAAGTTGCATTGCAAATACCCTCAAATCCCATCCTGTTCACCAGCACCTCCTTTCTAAACCCCCATTTCCATGGACTTCCGCACCCCTAACCCTCCTGACCCCCCCATAATGTTATTCAGAAGCAGCCTAAGCCACCTAATCCCAGGGTCCTGTGGTTCCCCACACCACCCAGAGGAGCTTCTATCTGCCTCAGCGGAGGTGCTCTGTGCTGGGCTGATACTCGCAGTCTGAGAGGGGGGTCTGGAGATGCCTATCAGAGCTGCTGTGCAACAGCCTAAAACACACACACGCACACATAAACGTCACCCCTGACATGTAGATCTCTAGCCATCGTAACAATATTTCTGAGGAGGCCTTATCTCTGAACTCAAGCTTCGTTGTCTGGATGACCCATAGTGGACCGATGACAAGGGGGAGTTGGAATCTGTCTATACCCAGCCCACCTGCTTCTCATTGGGCCAGTCTGTCTCTGCCTTTGGTTATGGCTCAAGTTGGACACTGAATGTGAGTTTGTGATGAATCTGTAAAAAAACTTAGTCCAGTTAGTGCCATATTTAAATTTTAACAGAAATTAAAAGCTGTTGAGGGATAAAATACAGTCTGTTCAATGGACTGTAGACCCTATCAAACACCTGGTGCAATGTGGCGCCAGGTGCTACACAGTGTTTTTGCTAGTTTCAGCCCGACGCAGTTATCATTTTTATGTCCTGTGCTACATCTTTAAATAGCAAATCCCTTTGTGCCTATTTATGCGCCCATGGGTGTGCTGGTCTGAAAAACGAGGATGTGTTCAGGTGCATTGTTGGTGCGTTTCTATTTTGAGGCAACTTAAATAGACTGCGCCATTCACCAACTAAACCCTGGTCTTAAGTCAATTGCGCTTAATTTTGATTTAGATGTTGGAATAATGGCAGGATGCACCATTTCTCCACTGGCTTTTACCATGGCAATGGAAGTAATCATTAGGGCATCAAGATTGGTAGTTGGAGGAGAGCACTTGGCTTCCTGGGATGCGACTATCACCAATCAGAGCATACATGGATGACATGACATCCATGATTACAACAGTAGCCTGTACTGAATCTGTTATTGGGTAAGTTAACAGATAATACTAAATGGGCACAAATGCAATTTAAGCCCTCTAAATCAAAGAGCATCTGAATAGTTAAAGAGAAAGGTGAGTCAGATAAAACATCCTTCATTAATGGTACAACAATACCAACAGTTTCTGAGAGTGATGATAGTGGTTGGGTCACATGTAAAGTACCGAAGGAAGAGAGCACATCACCATATGGAAAGAAGTGTAAATGGATGGAGAAGCATAGTTTACTGTAAAGCTATACGTCTTAGTTTGTGCTTATCTTGGCGAAAGTAGAGTACAAATCAGTATGAAGTTTTAACACCTACTCTCATGTAATGGAAATCAATAATGTCACCTGAAAAAATACTGTAAAAATAATCGATAATTTTAAACGGTAAAAGACTGTAAAAATGCTACAGTGCAAAACTGTTAATTGGTTAACAGAAAGTTTATGTACTATATATGGTAAATAACTGTGATATATTTTTACTGTAAAATACTGTTAAATTTCCAGTTTTTGAAAGTGAAAAAGAACAACTCCTTTAATTTACAGTGAAAAATTGTAAATTCACATTCCCAAAATTCCCATTTTTTTCTAATCAGATATACATTAGGGTTTTATGTTACATTTAATGTTGTTTAAATGAATGTTTATTGTAATTTTTAAATTTCAATGTGTTACCATGATGGTGTTTAATGTTTGTGTGAATGACACTGTGCAGCTTCTTTATGATAAGTATGTTCTAATGGAAGAACAACTTGTGATGAGCTTTGATTGCTCATTTAACTTAAATCACTGCTGTGGTGATTGATGGTTGTCAGTGTATTACATGGTATAAAAACAGAAATCAAATTATCATAAATTATTATATCAACAGATTTCAGTAAATGAAATACAGTTTATTACTGTAAAGTTGATTACAGTTTATTATTGTAAAAGTGATTACGGTTTTGATGTATTTTTTACAGAATTGTTCTGGCAACTAAAGTTGCAAGCATTATTCCGTAAAAATTCGAGATTTTTTTTACAGTGTACATAAAAAAATACATGATCTTGGACCTTTATACAGTGCTTGCCGTTGTAAAAACGGTATGTCTACATTCCCTTACAGCCTAGTTTCTCCATACAGCATTATAAATTTCATGCACAAATCTAGCATACATAGACTTCCATTGTAAGCGTTACTGTAAAGTTGACTATTTTCTGTTATAGAAATAGAGCACATGTTATATTTAACCCTGCATATTTTCTTGCATTAATTCAATACTTATGCTTTATTTTGATTTCTTTTTCCCACTTTCACAAGAAGGCTTTTTGGAGCACATAATCTGTTTACAAAATTAAAAATCGAAAGATAGATATAAAAAATCAAGAGTTGCCATTAACAACAGAAATATGTAACAACACAAAACAAAACCCAGGTAGACGTTAACAGAGTAAAACTGAACGTAGTCATCATCTGCAACACAACAAGCCCATGGCACAGATCATCCTTATGGAAGGAATCTGGAAAGGTAAAATAAAACAAAACTGAAATAATCATAATAATAAAATAAAGTAACTGAAATAATGAAATAAAGTATTCTTGATGACAATGGGTGTGAAGACACGTGACAAAATCGCATACAATTCAAAGTTAAAAAGAACACTATAGAGACACATTATGCACAGTCCTGTTTCAATTTTCGACCTCAGCATGTGTGCATTTCTGTATATGTGCTTATCCTGTGATTGTTTAACAGAAATTCCTCATTTGCCTGTATTAATTTCTTTTTTTTAAAGAAGGGAAAAAAGTGTTTGTTTAATATGCATGAAGGCTTTTCCACTGGCCTCTGGAAAAGGGAGATAAAGTGGACATATCTCTGAGAAGTTATGATAAGTGTGTGTATTTGTTTGCACACATGTGTGAGTGTGTGTGTGTGTGTGCCTGAGACATATCTCTGAGCTGTATGATAAGACACATCAGCACAGTAACAACACGGCAAAATGGAGGGAGGAGGGGAGATACGGATGGAGGGAGAGATTGGAAAAAAAATGAATGACACAAGGGGGCGTTCTATTCTCTCTTTCTCACTCAGTGTGGGTCCTATCGGAAAGGTCGTGCGGCACAATGCAAACATGTCTGTGTGAATAGCTCCAATGGGAAGAGGACAGCTGTTTGAGATGACAGCGATGGCTGCTAATGCTTAATCTGTCTGCCTCCCCACAGACCCATTCATACACACACACTTCGCACAAGTGACCACAATGGCTCAGCCGCAAAGCACAAATGTGCTACTAACACATATACTGTACACACTTGCCACTTGTGCATGACAGAATGACAGCCTGGGTTCCTGTGTTGTGCCTTAATGGACAAATGTATCCTGTCTCTATCTCTAACATGCACTGTCATTTAATACATCAAAACAGGAGAGTGATGTATTGTAGAATGTTGTGATGTATGTATGTTATGGGGTCTTGAAGAATTCACAGGCATATATATTTTCGCAGCTAAGATTCATTCTCACACTCTTCTTGTCTGTCTACAGTCAGAAACATACTTTAAACAAGTATGGAAAATGGAAATTTGACACGTCTTTGCAAGCATAAAGAGTAATCGTGAGTTACTGTGGCAGTAATAAACTTGAAACTTACCGATTAGCGCTAGAGATACCTTCGAAAATATCTGTAACAATAGATGTATTATTATTTCAAAGAGCCAGTTGCATAAAGTATCAGACGTTATGTCAAGACTGGAAAGTTTGACCAACTGGGATCAAATTAGGCCAATAGTCTCTTATATAACTCTAAAAGCTAAGAAAAAGATCATTGACTTTCAAAGACTTATCTCATGCAACGTTCAAGGCATGTTGGAAAGATTGTGTGTAGATGAAACGCACATGAACGCCATCACAATGTCGTTAAATACGAGTGGGAAGCACTGGATTTTCTTAATCCCTGATGTTTACATGTTTACTGGACTTGGTAGGCGTGTCTGCTGGAAAACATGGTGGAATACCAAACATTTGCAGCACCCGTTAAAGGCCGATGACTTAAGAAAATGTACCGGACATAAAAAAATTTGACCACCTGTGAAACTGTTTTGCAAAATGACACCAACATTTTAGATAGCAGTGAAAATTCACAATTCTTTTTAGCAATTTTGACACCATATCTAAAACTACAAGCCTAACTAATATAAATGTAATGTATTATTAAGAGATCGTAAACAAACAGTCAATTACACAAAATCATCAAATAATCAAATTACAAGCAAAAACAAATAAATACAATATAAAAAAGATACAAATGAAATAAACAGTGTTTGTCAAATTTTTCTGATGTATGACTGTAGTTTTACAGGTCTAGAAATTTAATAAGTGTCAAAATAATACTGAATAGTCCTCACTGTATAAATCAAAATTCCTTATTAATTAATCCTTAAGTTACAAAAGTTATTCAGTCAAGAGCAGTGAGTGATATTTCTTTTGTTCGTTGTTGTTTAATTAACATTAAAAACACAGACAAATAAATAATAGTAAAAACAGTAATTTTGTTAAATTATATTTCAATGTAAAATGAATGCTGTTACATTGTTCATGTTTTCCATTGTAATATATTTTATATACGGCAAAGCTGAGTTTCATTAGTCCAGTCTTCAGTGTAAAATGATCCTTCAGAAATGATTCAATATGCTGATCTAAAATTAAATACATTTAATAAGGACTATAACAATTGACGGCATAATGCAAGTTATTAGCTCAAGCACGCAAACTCAAACACGGGGTTTCTATGAAACATGTTTGAAAACATTACACACTACCCCTTTAAAATGAACTACCTGAGGTAAACGCAGAGAGAAGTACCACACATAAATAACAAGGAGAAGAAGTAGAACTCGGAGATGGAGAGAATGTGAGAGAAAATTAAAGAAAGAGGGAAAAAAGTGCCAAGCTAATTAAAGAAAGCCTACAGGCAAAGCTAGGGGCTGGGAGGATGGTTGAGAAAGGTGTCATCACACACGCACACACACACACACACTTTCCTCTTCTCCTCTCCCTTTTCCTTCTCTGGCCTTTGATAAGACAGAGGTGCTGAGCTGAGCCTCACCAACACCATGTAAAATCACAATAGAGCAAAAGAAAGTGTATAAGAGAGAGCAAGGGGTTTGTTTGGCTGTTAAAGAGACTGCTGCTCTGCTCTTGGCCTTGTTAGTGCTCATTAAAGCCTGACTGCTTGTGTGTTTGAGAACCGGAATATCTGTTCTGTGACCTGTTTATATGTTTTATTTAATGTGTGTACATGTTTGGTAATTTGTGGCACAGTGTGCTATATGTGTCAGAAGCTACCTTCATATCACGGTCATACTCGAATGTATGTGTGCGTGAAGGAAGGAGAAATTCAAATGTTTTTTTGTTTTTTTTGAGTCATTTGCTTTCTACCTTGAGGTTCAGTGTTTACTTACACCTCAGAACATGGTCAAATGACTTTAATGCCTAGACCTGAAACACCTGCTAATAGATGTGCTAACAAGGTGCAGTCACACGCACACATGTGGAAAACTCAGTCAACTCTCATTAATAAAGAGAAAGAGTGAATTACACATAACAGGACTAGATTGATAAGAAAAAAAAGGTTAATGCAAAACGATAGAAATCAAGTCTCATCCTACACTTGTTCTAATTTAATGTGTAATTCAATTGATCAAACACAACATTTAAACTGTTACAAAAGATTCATATTTCAAATACATGCTGCTCTTTTTATTCTATCCTGATTTTTTATTATTATTATGGTTAACACAAAAATATTACGCAGAAGAACTGTTTTAAAGCTACACTGTGTAACTCTTAGTATATTCTTAGCTAAACACAATTAGTTCTTTAAAAAATATATGTGCTCATTAATGTATATTTACTTCGTTCAAGTAAGAAAGTATTCTCGTGAGTGTATAATATGCCATTGAAAGTACATACGATTACGGGTAAGGGGTTCTAATGTCGGTCGCCATGTTGCACCTCCATCTTGAAAGTACATTAGCCAAAGAGGGACATACCTGTTAATTCAAGCTTTCGCCTTTCGCGTTTACATTTGAGTTTACACTCATGGACGAAGGTTGAACGCCATGTTAATCTTGGACTACATTGGCCACCGTAGGAGTTAAAATGAAATCGGAATTGAGAAGAACAGAAACTAATATTCACCGGATGGTCATATACCTATTCACTGCTAGATGGGGTAAATATTAGAATGATTTATTGAAGAATATTAGAATGATTTCTGAAGGACATGAGACAATATAAACAATATAAAGAGTAATGACTATGAAAATTCAGCTTTGATGAGAAAACAGTAAAGAAAACTTGTTTGGATGCTTGCACAAGCTCTGCATTTCGGCACTCCAGTAAAGTCATGTCACGTTTATTTAGTTACGTAGCTACCACTTTATACTGTACAATAGATTGTTTTAAAAGCAAGCAGCTTTAGAATATTAAACTTGAAAAACAACAGTGTCAGTGTCTCTTTCAATTAAAACTTCATGTACTATAAAGCAGTTCATGCTTTTACTCATGTTTGACCTCGAACGGACTGAACAGAAGAAATGAACCAGATTTCCACAACAAAGGAAGGCGGAGCCTCAGAGCACACCGACCGATTATGCAATCACCATGGACCAATGGTAGTTCAAAAAATGTTGACAAATGTCTACTTTTCAGGAAAGTTCACTTTGGCAAGCTGTATTGAACTTCGGACGCAAAACAAACTATGTTTTGGCCTGATTTAATTCAAATTTAATTCGATTTAATTCAGTTCTTCAATTTCGCTGAATCTGGGCGTTAACACAGGCAGTTTGGAGCCGGCATGCCCACAATTCAATACCAAACCCCATCATTTCATCTCCCTCTTTCTTCTCCCTTAGCCCCTCTCTTCTGTGATGAGAAGAAAGAGAGAAAGAAGAAAAGAAACTTACTGTTTTTTAATCTAGTCCCTGAGTACAAAAAATAGTCTATCGAACTGATCTTCTGGAAAAAGGGAAAAGTGATAAGTAAAATTTGTATATATCCAGAAAATTGCACGTTGTCACCTCAGAATAAACATCCGATCTGTTTACTAAAGACAACACCACCATTTTCCTCTTCCTTTCATGATAATGCCTGGATAATAGAACTGGGTAGAATATTCAGAATATCTTCCATGATAGAAAACAGCCACTGTACCTCTATATCTGTATGTGTGTGTGTGGGTATTGATCACGCAGGGTTATTCTCTCAGCCAGGGTTTATTAACCTCTGTGATAATGACAGAGCATTTATGTACACAGTGTCCCAGAGGAATTGTGGGATTGAAGAAGACAGAAGCCCCTTGGCTATGTACAGAATGACATCCTGACATGTTACTTGTACTTGAAAAATGTATACTGTGCATTCTCTATGACCTACTACATTTGATACGTGAATATCGCACATCCAATGCAATGTGGACCAATCTTGATTTAGCAACTTTCTTTGTTCATTTTTGCACTGACTCACTTAATTAACTAATGATAAAGTTCATGTGACAAATTAAAATATTGCATACTACTATTTAAAATGCACCATTTCAGGAGATCATTGCATACTTGAAATATTTTAGACAGCATGCATAGTATATAATGTAGTAGGCCTATTTCCAAACTCTGTTACTGTGTAGAAGTGTAGGATTTGAAGCAATGACTCAGTTTGTAGCCAAATGAAAATTCAACACATATAAAACCAGAATT
Source organism: Hybognathus amarus (assembly GCA_030378365.1). Classification (NCBI taxonomy): domain Eukaryota; kingdom Metazoa; phylum Chordata; class Actinopteri; order Cypriniformes; family Leuciscidae; genus Hybognathus; species Hybognathus amarus. The sequence goes on from JAQIUQ010007249.1 coordinate 45,318, forward strand.
TAACTAACTATTATGTATGACTATGAAACATCATAAATGCAAGCACTAAAAATCATTAAAACAAGTAAACAAATAAACAATGAAGGATTTTCCTCAGCCAAATGTGAGAAGTGTAATCCTGACAGTAGAAGTATGACAAGAATCACTGTCCTCCATTCCTTGTCTCCATCTTTGAACCTTCCCCTCCTAAGCTACTCTGAACCAGCTTCCTCTATAATTACCAGTTATTAATTTTAAATGAGTCTGTTAAGGTGTTGCATGGTTTTAATACTGCCTGTTAATATCAGATCAGATGAGATTGGGAGAGGAGATGAGAGGGGATGATGGAATGGGTGTTCTTCTTTCTGCCATCATTAGAAAGAGATCGACATCAGTCCATCAGTCTATCATTACTCCACTCACACACTTGCTGTAGATGAGAACGATCATCCAGAACCTTGTTTCTTTCAAAATTAAACATTTAAATTTCTACTCAAATGTCATTTTTGGTATTTTGCATCTTTATTCGAAAGAAGCATAGAAAGAAGACAAGATGTGGTCAGGAGAGTTAAAGACACACACGTGCAAGTGGCAGGTTAAATATGACTCACTTCCTGTTCTCACGTGAAGACACAAGAATGTAATAATAATAATAATAATAATAAATAAAATAAAAAATAAAATACATAAAAAATAAAATTCAATTAAAATTAATTAAAATTAATAAAAAAAATTAATAAAAATAATAAAACAAAAAATAAAAAATACATAAAAAATAAAATAAAATAAAAATTGGCTGTGTTTCAAAAGACCAGATTGTCTGAAATTAAACTTCAAAACAAAATAAAACAATGTTCCTAGGCCACAACTCTAACTTAAATCAGTTTTTTTAAAAACATTAACAGCCAACAAGCAGCATGATCAAATCCTATATTATGAAATATTAAATTCAACAAGTTGTATTTATTTTACATTCAACTATTTAAAGGGGGGGTTGACTGTTATTTTCACTTTTTTCATTTTAAATAGTGTGTAATGTTGCTGTTGGTGCATGAAAATTATCTGCAAAGTTGCTGAAAGTTTAGTGTAAGCAGAGATATCGTCCTTTAAAAATCAGGAAGTATAATTGCCTACAAAAACGACTCCAATTGGGACTACAGCTAGGTTATGGTACGTCACTGAACCTACACATTTGCATCAACCCCTCCCTCAGAATATGCAGAAAATGGCATGCGCAATACGCATTTTTCTGAGGCACGTCGACTCGTCCACTCGTCGAGTGTGTTGTTCACGCAGCTGTCAGGTCTTCTGTGTTCGGGCTTCCCATGGACGCTATTTTTCCTCAACAATGGATACAATCTATGTTTGATTATGTTCCTGAAAATGACGAATCGTAATCTAGCGAGTTCAACACCAGATTCAACAAGAAACTGTTACTAAAACATGAAGCAGTTTTCAGACTTTAAAACAAGAGGCAGCAGTGTTGGGCCACAACCTGTAAGTAGGATAAGACTTAATCAATTTTAATTTATTTGCAGTGTATAATTCAAGACATTTATTTTTTTCAAATGCCAGCGCTGGCTTTATATCCACTGCTAGTTAGACTATGCTATTTTGTGTCTACGACAAACGCGTACAACATTATGGACCTGAAAGTACTCATGTTTTAAAACGTATTTTTCATGATTATGCTTTATGACGTTATTTTCGATTTTATCAAGAACGTAAACATGCCAACGCTGTTTGAGTATAACATTAGTAGCCAGTCAGTTGCTATTGCTGCCAGTCAGATGCTATTGTGTAAAACAAACGTGTATAAAGTTAAAATGTAGCAAATTATCATTGAGAAACGTTTAGTAAGAGCCGTGTGTGGTGAGGTTCTGTTTGACTCTCTTCATCGCGGCTTTCTCGGTCTCATTCTGCCTGAAATTGATACTGCAGTTAGACACATATTTACATCTGGACCGGAGCTCATGACGTGCCCGTAAAGGTAATGGGCGTTAATCTTCTGGACAACGTGAGCGACAGTTTAGCCAATCACAACACACCGGGCCAAACTAACCAATCTGAGCCCACCGCCCGTTTCTGAGGGAGTGTTTTCATAGAATCAGGAAGTGAACCGCTCGTTCAGGGGACAGAGGAGAGCGCGGCTGACAATAAAGGTGAAGTTTATGAAAAATAAGACTTTAAAAAAAAGAAAAAACACGAATACATGTTATATTGCACCCCATAAATACAATCATGCAAAGAAAAAAAGCAGTCAACCCCCCCCCCCTTTTAAATTAATTCCCATTTTTCAAATAATATATCTTGATATTAGGTATCTATCTATGCATATTTTATTATTGATATTTATTCATTATCCCCTTTAATTTGAAATATGATGCACACAAAAAGATAAGATTATTTATGAAAACTGATTAATCTGGTCTGAGTGGTTTACATTATTTAACTCTTTAATTCTAGATATATACAAAGTTGTATAAATAATAAAAGGGTCAGTTGTGAAGCTATATTAATGTGCAATCTTTAACAACAACTTCACATTGTGCCTAACAATCACCTCTTCATTTCAAGTTCATCCTGACTTGTTTGGGACACGTCCAGCATCATGTTTCCTCTGACATGTAAATAAAAAGCAATTCAGCCCACTGACATCGGACGACTCTTTCTACTGTTGCAATGTCATTCCCAGAGCTATAACGTACTGACAAATCGTCACAAAGACCTAAAAACTAACAGCAGGTTGACAGACAGGATATGACAAATGAACCATATGAAATGCATGTGCTGTGAGAGATAAAACTTAAAGCAGCTTTGGGATAATGTGTGAGAGAGAAAGACTCCAAACCGGTCCACTCATTCGGACAAACTCTCTCACTCTTCTCACATCTCTCGTCTTTCTCTCGTACCCCCCTCCCCTCCCTCTACCCCCACCCCCTCCCTCTCCCCTCTCTTTGTGTTCTGTATTCCAAGGTCCTTTCAGTGCCTAAAGTGGCGCTTGCTGCAGCTGAAGTGTCTGTGCATGTGTGCCCGAGCCTGCAATTCACCAATTTCACTGCTAATTAGCCTACAAAGCCGGTGCCTCGCAGGGAGGAGAGGAGGGGTGGCGCACGCGGGGGGTCCGGGGCCCGGGGCCGAGAGGAGGAGGAAGAATGGGAGAGGAGGGGTGCTGGCACAGCTGACACATATGGCTGGGTACCAGAGACTGGGTGAAAAGGGTGGAGGTGGAGAAGGAGAGGTAGAGGGGAGAAATGAGAGAATGATGTGGGGTAGAGGAGTGAGCCGTTCTTGTGCTAGAGCGTGATACAGAGAAGGTACAGATGGAGAAGAAACACAGAGCCAGAGGAGCACTTTCACATGACCCACGTCAGTGCTTCAACGCACCTCTTAAAGCAAACGCCACGCTCTGCTTTGACCTCCACGTGAAAGGATAATGTCACAGCAAGGTGATTTTACAGAGGTCACTAGAGATCAAGACAGCTGGCTAAATACACAGCAAAAGAGGAAAAACATGCATTTGAGATTAGAGTAGATGAAAGTCCTGTTGATGCCTTTGATAGGTTACAGAAATCAAAAACAAGCTGACGAATGTGACTTTAATGCCTTAGTGACCATACATGACCAGAAGGTAGCAGTTATGGTTCTTGTTTCTTTGGATTCTAAATCAGTGGTTTCAACTGGTGGATTGAAACCACAGATACAACACTATACAACCAAGATTATCAACTTTTGAAAGGGAATAGAAGATGCTTATCCCTTTACCTGTCACCCCCCCCCCCCCTTTTTTGATAATTTACATTAAAATGTACTATACAAACTTAAATGGTTCAAGAATGCTTTGGAATATATACCTAAGTTTGGTCTTGTTTTAAAGAAAACAATTAGCAGATTATTACTGAAGTGAAAGCACAAAATATATTTTTACTAAATTACTATAAAATGAAAGTTATATATCTAACCAAGTTGTGTTCCAAATTTAAAGTTGATATCACAAAAATTTAAGTTCCCATTAGATTCTGTTTGGGCGTTATACCAAAATAGCCATTGAATTCCATTGAATTCAATTGTATGCATTCTGCCATAACAAATTCATAATTTTTCTATCCAAATATCACTTCTGTCACTAAATATGGAACCTTTAGACTCAGACCTTTCTGACAATATGTGTTTTGTCAAGATTAGAAAAGTTTTTGATAATAAATTATGAAAGATGATGCCCAAAAGGGAGGGGCCTAATAAAAAAATACCGTTTCAATGGTAACGCAACGTCCAATTTCAAAACAGTTTTCACAGGATGAATTCTGAGTTTGTAAGCTTTCAAATGATAATTTATGATAACTACTAAAATATGTGATATAATAATAAAATATATATATATTTATATCTATATAATATATACTTTAGAGGACTTCTTACCTTACTTATTAAAATATAATTTTATCTTTTTTATTGAAAAATACTAATTATGTTTTATTTTGAACTTTTAGCACTAAAAATCAAAGTTTTCAATTATTAAAAGTGTGTGCATCGACTTTTTGTGAGAAAGGTCAGAAACTCCTGTAATGACGTCAATTTTTGAGGCGCACTCTGTTCATTCATAATTTGTAAGAAAAAGAACACCGCTAAAATATCTATTTAGGAGTCTTAGACCTTTCCAACTATATATAGTTTGTCATGACTATTAGGATTTAATAGTAATATAGTGAAGTAAATTTAGGTTGCCCGTATGGGGCAAGTGACAGTTAAGGGGTTATCTCAGTGTAGTATGCATATCTTTTTGTTGCCGACATCAAAGGTCATGTGTCCAATCAAACTTAGTGTATGAGTGCAAATTACTGGCACTTTATAAAAGCTAGACAAATTAGGCAGATGAAAACAATTGGATAGACTACATTAGATATGGGGACACTTGCAAGTTTCAAAATTCATAAGTTCAGGTCAGTATTATTTTATTTATGTTTTTGAAATAAGTTTCTTATGCTCACCAAGGCTGCATTTATTTTATCAAAAATTTAAATTTGTGTTTAATATATTATAAAATGTAATTTATTCATGTGATGGCAAAGCTGAATTTTATGTAAGCATTGTTACATGCATGATCCTTTAGAAATCATTCTAATATGCTGATTTTGTGAATTGCAGATTTCTTATTATTATAAATGTTGAAAACAGTTGTGCTGATTAATATGTTTTATGGGAACAAAACATTTTTCAGGATTATTTGATGAATATAAAGTAAAAAAAACAGTATTTATTTGCAATTTAATGCATCCTAGCTGAATAAAGGTATTCATTTTTCATTTTTCAACAGTATAAATATGGTTTGTGCTGACCACATTTAATGTTTCAAATCTGGCACAAAAAAAAAAAAAAAAAAACAGTTTAGAACCACCAATCTAAACATGAGGCAAAATCATAGGTGAATGTGAAAATCACAAAGGTAGGTGCAAAGTTGTCAAAATTATCTGTGCAAATTGTCTGTTAATCTTTGTTTGCATTTTGAAAGGTCAGCAGCGAATAGGGTCAAAGGCAAAGAGATGTGTTACTATGCTGCAAGCTGATGCTTCCCTCCATAGGCTTCAAAAGGCCGTAAGAGGTGAGAGAGAGAAAGAGAAGGGCAACAACCTCAAGATGGAATGAAAGCGAGACAGAAGGAATAGCTGGAATGACGTAGAAAGACAGAGTTGATAGACACAGTTGTGGCCACAGGGGGCGCTGTAGCCCAGTACGGCTGGAGTGCTTGTGAGTGGAGCGGCAGGGGAAGGCTGAGTGGGGATGCCCAGGTCTGGTAAGCCTACACTGGGCACAGCTGCACCACAGCCAGCCCTGGCACCATCCACGCGCCCTGGCAGACATAGCAAGTCTTCAAGCCTAACTAAAACACACATACACACACATGCACACACGCACAATCCAGTCTGGTAGCTGCCAACAGCCCTAACACCATCTCTGCCATACTGGCATCCATCCTGCCACCTGTCGCTGACAGCAACGGTTTCCACAGCGTTTGGCACGCCGCCAGGCTGCACTGGAATCTGCCATTGGCAGCGTTTGAATGACTTAGCCTTGTCTCTCTCTCCTTTCTTGGTTTCCTTCTCTCACTCTCTCACTCTGATTTGCTGTTTGTTTGTTGTTTTTTGTTTGTCCCCTGTCTCCCGACGCTTTGTATATTTAAGGCTGTGGATGTGGAGGTGGAGAAAAGGATTATTCTGGAAGGCACACAGGGGTCACACGCCTTCTGGGGTGCACGCGGACCACCTTGAGAGAGAGCCGTAATGCTCTCACACCCACAATCACACACACGCACTTAAAAACACGACCACGATGAGATTTACACCCTAACAGCACGGCGACAACATATGTTACGACATATGAACATCCATATGCGTTTATACCAAATATCTAAGCACAGTTGAGAATATAGAGAGTCTCTGATGTATTCCTCACCACCATCAGCGACTACTACAATGTTTGGAGCTAATGCCAACTCAACAGATGTAATTGTTTGACCTGAATGTGTTCACCTAAAGCCCTCATCTTAATTCCAGTGGACAGATGCCATATAAAATGAAAACACTGTAAACATTCTGTCGATCCACACTGCCAGCAAACCTTATACGACAGACTTATACAGATCATACTGCAAGCCACTGAGACGTTACTGTGTAAAGCTGGCCATAATTTTAGTTTATTCACTCTTAAAAACAAAACCTACATAAAGTGCAGATGGCAATTTACTGCAGAAATACTGATGGCCCACAAAAGTTGATCAAACATCCATGACAAGGAATTTCAAATCGTTCACAATTACTATGACATATTTTAATTAAATGTTTTTTTTTTTTTTGCATATACTGGCAAATGCACACAACTGCACTAACATTTTGGTTGTCCAATTCATTTGTGCATTTTTTTTTGTATTTAACTTACTGTATATTTATTTTTTCATTTAACTGTATGTACAATTTTGCCTACAACTGTACATATTTGTGATCATATATAAATTTCTGTGTAAAATTGTGCATTTTTTTGCATGTAACTACAATTTGCGGAAAAAAAGCTGCTGCCTTAAATTTAAGTATAATCAACTTAGATGTTTAAGTAATTTAAACTTAAATATCTTGTAAAACTTTTGATAAGTTAAAGCAATGTAAAAAAAACATCATAACCTATTGATCATATCATTTTTTACAGTTTGTATGTAATTGTACATACAATTCCTGTGTAAAACTGTGCCCTTTTTGCATATAAATGTACAAAATTTTTGCATTTTATCTACAATTTTCATACAAAGCTTGATGAAAATGGTCATTTTAGAATGGTCATTTTAGAATTAAAATTTCAAATATCATTTAGAGGCTTTTGCATCTAAACTCTTCATATATATATGCATAAAATTGTAGATAAAATGCAAAATATATATATATATATATATATATATATATATATATATATATATATAATATTTTGCATTTTATCTACAATTTTATGCATATATATATGAAGAGTTTAGATGCAAAAGCCTCTAAATGATATTTGAAATTTTAATATATATACTCTTTTATATATATACTCTATATATGTGTGTTGTGTGTGTGTGTGTGTGTGTGTGTGTGTGTGTGTGTGTGTGTGTGTGTGTGTGTGTGTGTGTGTTTCATGTAAGTGTATATAAAAAAAATTGCCATGATTTTACTTTCTTGAACTTTTTCCAGAATTACAAATACAAGTTACATAAACATGATAACATTTCAGACTGATCACAAATAATTTGTTTAAAGCCACAGGACAAAAAATCCACTTCACCCCTCATTCAATCAGGATCAGATTTGGCCAGCACTGTGCCCCCTCTCTCTAGTCTATATGAACACTTGCAGAAGTCCAAAATCATGTCTCCCCTTTCTATTGCCTTTAGATGAGCTCCACAATCAATGAAAAGGCAGATCTATCTGTAACACAGTTCGTTTAAATATTCTCCCTTCTGCCTGTCTCCCCGACTCCCTCTCTCTCTCCCTCTCCTCTCTCTCTCTCTCTCTCTCTCTCTCTCTCTCTCTCTCTCTCTCTCTCTCTCTCCTCTCTCTCTCTCTCTCTCTGGTCTGCTTTATTTTATTCCTGGGTGCAAGCTGAATTTAATAAAATATATGCAAATGTGTGCGCCGAACATGACGAGTTTAAATCAGTCTGCGCTGCTCTTTGAGCGCTGGTGAGATTGAGGCTGAGAGCTGACTCCGGGTTAATCATTTTTCACTTCCCTATCGCATTCAATTCTGCTGCTGCCAGTGTACGTGTGTGTGTGCGTGTGTGTGTGCTTTGGCGTACGCATGTGTCTAGGTGTTGGTATAAGTGAGTGAGTGAGTGCATCCCTGTGTGTGTGTTTGTGTGTATTATTAATACAGAGGGAGGCAAGTCATGTTCATGTTTTTTTGAACAGATCAGTGAAGATAACGTCTTTTCATTTATCTTATCACTGATGAATCTTAAACAGTAAAAAAGTCATTGTAGTCGAAGCAAATATTCTTCCTCACACATATTTACTAGCACTAAAACCACCTCATGACCTGTTGTTCTCACTTCTCTTTCGCTCTTCTTCACTCACACATTAAACTTAAAAATGCAAAGCTTCTGGGCTTAAGTCCATCTTCAGCCTGCTTTTTTAATTTTTCTATTTTATACCTGTCTCTGTTTTCACATTTCCTTTGAGCACAAATTGCAAGCATTTTTCAAATTGTCTACTTTTTTTCCACTCTTATGCTGTTATTCCACTACAATTTTGGCAAATATGCCACAATTATTTTATACAACTGTTAAAAGCGATACAACCTTGTTATTCAATAAAAATAAAGTTTACTATTGGTTCACATGATTGAAGCATTCTATGGGGTTCAAAAGTCTGAGACCACATTGTAAATCTGGATTTTTATTTTTATTTTTTTATGTAATGGGTTTTCATATAAGAAATATGTTAAGACTCTCAGGTCTTTCTAGGTCACTAATACAGAATATGCACAAAGCAAATTTGTAAAAGCTTGTTTCCGCCACAGAATAAAACATTTTAATATATAATTTCGACTTTTTATCTCACAATCGTGTTTACATGTAAGCAATTCAGAATTTTTCACAGAATTGTGAGGTATAAACTAACAATAGCAATATATAACTCACAATTTAGACTTTTTTCTCGCAATTGCTTTTATATCTCACAGTTCTGACTTCTTTTCTCGAGAATTGTGAGATACTAACTTGTAATTGTGACTTTATATTACGCTATTCAGAGTCAGAGTTGTGAGATAAAAAAGTCAGAATTATGAGATAAAAATCACAGTTACCTTTTATTACGGAAACAAGCTTCCATAAATTTGTGATGATGATGGTCATGTAAAAACCTTTGAACAGATGTTCTTTCTTCAATATGAATCCCAAGATGCTTTTTGAGTTCTCAAATCATCCTGGAAACTATCATGATCAGGTTTTACATAAAAACATGTGGAGTTCTTACAGTGCTGTTAATGCACCTTTTTCTGTGCCCATTCTATTTCCCATGATTCATAGGGAGTTCAACTAACTAAACTGTTTTCTACTTCCAGTTGAAGTATTTGTTTACATAGAATGCTAGCACTCTAGTCCAGACATTAGAAAAATATCAGTCTACACATGAATTTTATATATGAGTGAAATACACATAACACAACAAATCTTTAAAGGAGTGATGAAGTGAGAAATCAAATTTTCCTTGAGCTTTAGACATCTAAGAGGTACATCATATCTATAAGAATATCCTGTAAGTTTCAGAACTGAAAACATCCTTGTTAGTCCAATAAAAGCTTGTATTGACGTTTTCAGAAGTGGGGAACTATGGCATCAGAAGAGGATGATACACCACCCCCGCAGAAGAAGATCAACGCCTACTTCAACACGGCCAGTTTTAGCCCCGCCCACCGATTCGCGCATTACACGCATAGCTAAATAACATCTGGATTCCAATAGGACTGCATGGATAAATTTTTAATGGTGTTCCAGCTGATGAGGGTAAAACATTTGTCCGTCTGTTCGCTTCATTTCACTGAGGATTGTTTTGTAACAAGACTGGATTTGCAGACCGATTAAGAGTAAAGAACGGTGATGTGCCGTCTATATTGGATCTGACAGGAATGGTGCAACACACGACTCTGGGTCGAACATGTATGGGTGAATCATTCCAGTTGCCATTTTACAACATTGGATGTTTTCAAAACAATTTCCCCTGACGGGTGTGTTGAAACTCATTATAATATGCAAAACTGTTCTCCACTCACAACAGTGGGCATTTACTTCCAAGTCTTCAGTGCGAGACGCCCAAAAAACCAACCGTTTTTCAGCTAGGCTCAAAACTAGGGTACAAAATAGCCTATTACTTATTCATTTTGATGTTTTTGAATGCAAAAACCAAGCGAACATCATAAGTTGACCTCAGACAACAATATAATAAAATTTAAAGGCCAGTTCATGACCCCTTTAACTTTTAGGTGGCAAAATATTTTTTTAGTAATTCTATGAATTACACTGCGCAAAACAAAAGTAATACCCTACTAAACGGATGAAGAAGGGTCGAGCCTCCACAAAACATAAAATATTCTTTTTATTTTATTTTTCGTGTTCGCATTTATGAGAAAAAAAAAATGTTACGGGCGTGACAGTTCTCCATTACAGATATGAAAAAGACTTTAAAACTTTCACAGAGATCTTAAAGAAAAAACACAAAGCCTTTCTTTAAAGTTAATTTCGTTTTTTATTAATTGTATCTTAATTTCAGTCAATGTTTAATCAACCAATTGCCTGGTTTTAATAAATAAGGAGTAAATATAGTAGAAAATAGATTATCTTGACGGAGGCACCGGCGCGCAAACTGGGCTCTGGTCTCCTAAATGAACCAAAACTCGTCGTATAATGTTGGGTACAAAAGCTTTAAAGAAAAAAGTTTATTTTGTTTTTATCTGTAAGTAATCAGATCACATTTGATGAATGTTTTTTATTTTATTTTATTTTTTTTTAGTTTCAGCGAATGTGGGGATGACAATCTCTAAAACACATGTCAAAAAGCAGACCAGATTCAAACCAGAGTCGTCGTCATGGCAGCGCGCATCGTTTAGAGCAGAATAAGGTGGATAAAGAAAAGGAGGACAAATATTTCACTAGTGGTCTCTGAGTTGAGTAACACACTGATCTCGCTCTCTATATAATTTCTTATAATTCATTATACAAAAGTAAAGAGTGGCCCACATTTATATCTAAAACAATTAAGCTAAATAAATGATGCCCATGCATGCTAGTGAAGAGTTTATGGATGACTGGAGAGGTCAAAGGTCAAAACTGCTATGTGTTCCACTGCAGCTCCATCTACAGGCAAAGAAAGGTAGAAACTGAACTGAACCAGGTGCAATAAGCGAAAAACCTCCTGAAACCTTGATTCTCATCTTTCATTCTGGTACAATGTCCCATAAAATATACAAGAAGTGAACCTTGAAAATGTGCATTTGCATGTTCAGTCTATTACTGTACGTTTTACGCACTCACACACCCCTCTGGGATAGACACCCTCTCGTCCTGTCATCAGACATGTCTGTGCCCGCCTAACTGATCTAAGTTCTAATCAAATATCATTTAGACTGCATCTCACCCCGTCCCCGCGGGAACAACCACCCCAGTGACGGTCGCCAGGCAACCACCCTCTCATTTCTGAAGTGTCAGTTTGTATTATTGTCTTCACGCTCTCTAGTGATACCCAGAGTCTTGCATACTCACACACACTTCTACATGGACCCACACATGTACAGTCAAATGCTCAAATATGTTTCTTAACCTTTCCAAAAAATACACACACGAATGAATTGATTCATTTTGTTGTTGAAATTAATATACTATCTTAAATGTAAAATAGCTCATTGAAATAATATGCATTTTTCATAGACATGCATAGGCATTCACAGTACTGCAAGTGGTGTCAACATTTGTGGCACAAACATATCCTGGAAAACCATTTGTGTTCACCTGCCAAAGTAAATATTTGGCACTGCTCTGCTCTAGATTCTAGTGTAAAGACCAAACAGAAAAGGGAGATTTCACAAACATGTCAACGAAAACACACAGGCACACGCACACAAATATGCTAAATATCTCTGAACGCCACTCGACAATCCACACAGACTGTATTTGTATCTAAAAAGTGTAAAATGACAGATGAAGATAGTCATTTCACTGATATCAACATCACTCACATATATATACAGAGAAGAAGGAGAGAGAATGTCAAAAAGTCTGCATCTTTAGTGTTTTTTTTGTTTTATGTTTATACTATTATGTTATTTATTCATATTTTGAATATATTTAGGCTAATTTTAGTTTTAGTTTTAGTAATTTTGTTATGCGTCACATTATTTGTTATATATAAAGTTCTGGCATGAAACTAGATGGCGCAGGCTAATGGGTCCTTTACTGTAATTCACCTGTCCATAATCACATTCTTATCTATAGGGCGTAGCTGATTGGTAGCTGCTGTATCAGTAGCCAATGAGCTTGCGTGCTTAACCTTCGAATACTTGGGTAGCATTGCAGTGCAGCATAACATGTTTTCAGAAACCCTCCATCTTCCCCAGCTCCACCTTTATAGATCTGCTACAGGAAATTCATGTATGCTATCAGGGGCGTACTGGGACTGAAATTCAGCCCGGGACTTTAAGATGGAGAGGCCTTTTACGCGAGTACTTGGTTCACGAGCAGAAGGATTTTTTGCAGTTATTTTAATTCTAATAGTGTTTTTATGGTATAAAGAGAATCAGAATATGCTGAAAACCTTCAAGAAACTTTAGGATGACACCTGCCTCCTCAGGTTGTATAAGCAAGTCACCACTGCACTGAACACAACCAGTTCAGCAAAACCTAATCTCGAACACACAAGTCACAGTATACTGCTAACTACCAGCATGTTACAAATAGTTACAAATACTCATATACTCAAAAACTACAATGCAGTCCCATAAAATAGAGATTTGTGTATTGTGTTTGTGTGTGTGTGTGTGTCCTTACTTTCTTAGCTTGGCTCCCTGGCTTAGCTTCCCCTGTGATGGACCCTGCCTCTGCTTACTGATGTGCAGCTACATATGCATGAGAAGAACTTCGGTTATAAATATGACTAAGAATAAAACATTTTCTAATTCAATCTGTGCTTCAGTCAGGTTATTATCTAGTATGTAGAATTATTGGCATTTTAACCTATATGTAAATATCTGATTGATTTATTTTCCTAATATGATTGCCTACCCAGCCCTGCACACTGCCCCTCTACCTGTCTGTTTCCTGGTCTTCCTCTCTCCTCTTCTCTCCTGCTCCTCCTCCTCCTCTTCTCTCCTGCTCTTGCTCCTCCTCTTCTCTCCTGCTCCGCCTCCGCCCCTTCTCTCCTGCTCCTCCTCTTCTCTCCTTCTCCTCCTCCTCCTCTTCTGCCTTGCTCCTCCTCCTCTTCTCTCCTGTTGCTCTTCCTCCTCTTCTCTCCTGCTGCTCCTCCTCTTCTCTCTTGCTCCTCCTCCTCTTCTCTCCTGCTCCTCCTCCTCTTCTCTCCTGCTCCGCCTCCGCCCCTTCTCTCCTGCTCCTCCTCTTCTCTCCTTCTCCTCCTCCTCCCTCTTCTGCCTTGCTCCTCCTCCTCTTCTCTCCTGTTGCTCTTCCTCCTCTTCTCTCCTGCTGCTCCTCCTCTTCTCTCTTGCTCCTCCTCCTCTTCTCTCCTGCTCCTCTTCTCTCCTTCTCCTCCTCCTCCTCTTCTGCCTTGCTCCTCCTCCTCTTCTCTCCTGTTGCTCTTCCTCCTCTTCTCTCCTGCTGCTCCTCCTCTTCTCTCTTGCTCCTCCTCCTCTTCTCTCTTGCTCCTCCTCCTCTTCTCTCCTGCTCCTCCTCCTCTTCTCTCCTGTTGCTCCTCCGCCTCTTCTCTCCTGCTCTTGCTCCTCCTCTTCTCTCCTGCTCCTCCTCTTCTGCCTTGCTCCTCCTCCTCTTCTGCCTTGCTCCTCCTCCTCTTCTGCCTTGCTCATCTTCAGCTCTGTGTAGGTCTATCCCTGGCGCATCTTCACCTGTGTTGGACCCTGCCTCTGTCTGTACTGGTTGTACTGCATGAAAAGAACGTCATTATATCTTTTTCTATCTATGCATAATATGATTGCCTACCCAGCCCTGGACACTGCCCCTGTACCTGTCACTGTTTTTATACTGGTTCCATTCTTCTCCTCCTGCTCTTCTTTCTCTTGCTGCTCTCCTTCCTCCTGCTCCTCCTCTTTCTCTCCCTCATCATCAATATGACTGCAGGGGTCATCCCCAACATATCCCTCTCCATCACTGACCTTAACAGCTAATATAAATACAGAGATTACTTGCTTATAGAAGGATGTTGTCTGTGTGTGATGACACACTGCAAACTGCTCTTTATAATATATAATATATCTCTAAACATGTGAGGGATACATGACTATAACATGATAACAGCACATTTTTATTAAATGGCTAATAAATCAATAATTTGACACAATTATACATACAGCTAATAAATGTATGTACAATTATACATACAGCTAATATACATACAGAGATTACTTGCTTATAGAAACGATGTTGTTTGTGTGATGACACTGCAAACTGCTGTTTATATATATCTCTAAAATGTAAGGGACACATGGCTATAACATGATAACAGCAGCACATTTTTATTTCATGGCTTAATTTTATTTCATTTTTATTTCTACCAAATAAATCAATAATTTGACACACAATATTGATTTAAAAATTAGTTTACTGTTTTAAAAACTATTGTATTGCTTCCGCTAAAGAAAATAGTTCTGTCTATAGGGATCTTCGCCCGTGACGTCACGACGCGGTTGCATGTGCTCTGGTTGGCAGAAAAGTAATGGCCCTTTGCTGCACAGTATTATAAAGTCATAATTTAACCCAAAGATGTACTGTACAGTCAGTGTATCATCTGTGTGCACACCCTTATAGATTAAGGGCAAATTATTGTATTTTCTTTGATACATTTTTACGTATATGTTGACCAATGTTATATATCAGAGGTAAGATAATTTTGATTCAAAATATATTCTCACTCAGGCGATATGGATCAGGCATAGAACATGGACCCTGGTTATATATAGCTTTTTCGTACAAATAATTATCATTCTGCTGACAGAACTCATAAACTGCTTCGTATGCTTTGGTTCTTTCTGCCAACCAGTTCGCGGCCACGCCCATTTCGTGACGTCACCGATGACGCTGGCGGTTAGAATCCTGCGTGTCCATGGAAACGCGCGGCCTGTTATCAAGCAATAACAGACCGCATTCGTGGCACGAAACTAATACAATCGTTTTTATAGCAAATACAACTGCCTCGCTCTACATTATCCCTTATATAATATATATGCCTATATTTAAATGCAAATATAAATAATTTCAGTGTATAAACGCATCACTAATTGTGCACCTGTCCTGCTGCTGGGTCCTCCTTCCTCCACTGTAACGTTACCTCCTGCCACAGCACCCTTTTCCCGGAAAAGGTCTGTTAATTTGGCGCATTTAGCTGCCTCTCGTGCCAACATTTTTTTCTTTTTCATTCTTATTTTTTCGGCCCCACCCATTTCTTTCTCTTCTTTCTTTCTTTTCAGCATTTTTAAATGTCCGTCTCTGTTGCAACTTGCATTCATACAAATCTCCAAACTCCTTTTTTCGGCGCCTTAAGTTTGAGCCAATCGGATGTCAGGAAAAACGAGGATCAGTCCAAGTTAGGAGGGGCCGCTCGTATCCCCCCTCAAGATTGAGGGTATTATTGGTTTGGCCTAGTCTGAAACACACACACACACACACACAGTTCCGCTGCAGCTGAGCGGCCGCCGCGCCGGTCGTTTATCATAAAACGTATCATCTCAAAAAATATATATCATTGACCACCGGCCGGTTCGGCCCGAAATGGACCGGCCGTTCGGGATTGTTCCCGGTATTCCCGATTGCCAATCCGCCCCTGTATGCTATATTATACGCTATACACCTCTTACTTCCTCACAGCAGCATGTCGTGTATATAGTGGCCGTACTTGCTCTGCCACAGCAAACCTACAGCAGCGATTAAGGCAGCAGCAGCAACAGTGTAGCAGATCTATTACAGCAAGACCAAACATACAACATTGACATACACATTACCATGCCAATCACTCTGAGAGTTGTCATGACAGAAATAAATGTATACTACGGGGCTGTTGAATGCTTGAATCTGGTTGGTTGACGAACGTTCTAAGATGTGCAGTTTTTTTTTTTTTTTTTTTTACGGAAAACACATGACTAGGCAGGTCTTGATCAC
Source organism: Hybognathus amarus (assembly GCA_030378365.1). Taxonomy (NCBI): domain Eukaryota; kingdom Metazoa; phylum Chordata; class Actinopteri; order Cypriniformes; family Leuciscidae; genus Hybognathus; species Hybognathus amarus. The sequence goes on from JAQIUQ010007249.1 coordinate 61,647, forward strand.
AGTACATGTCCATATCACTTTGCCAAATGATTTCAGTAATTTCAAAGGTCCTTACAGCCAATACAGCAATAGAACCAAAACCCACACAAATACACTGACCAAGCAAACTAATAATATAGTAAAGAATAGTAGACTTGTAGTCAAGACTGCCTAAACCGAGACCAAGACACTACCAAGACCAGAGGGTATCGAGACCAAGACAAGACCAAGACAGACCAAGTCGAGAACCAAGACCGAGACCAAAAAAACAGACTGTTGTTGAAGCTAAGCAATAACTTGTAAGATTTTGTTTTGCATTGCCTGTCTATCTCTGCCGATTTCGAAGTCTCCGAATGAATCCATTCTGCAACTTTTACATTTATAAAAGTTTCAGAATGGATTCTGCAACTTTTATAAATTTTGCAGAATCAACATTTTGCAGAAAACATGTTGTAAGTATGTACTTATACTTTGAGGAATGCGATTGGGGTTCAGAACAACAGTGCAGTGTTTTCAGAATGACAGCGCAATAACAGATATATGTGATTTATAAATCAATAACACTGATATGTGATATCATGTCATCTGTCAGTTGTGCAGTTACCCAAAATGTCCTGAATGAAGTTAAAACCTATCATGTCACTGATATGTTTTACTAAATATTAACACATCAATAACTGTACATGATATGCGGTCTCACTAAGTAGAATACAACAGACATAAATGTTTTGGGCCTTGACAAAACTTGAGCGAGTTTTACGTGAAGCCCCACAAGACCCTTATGTAGCCTAAATAATATATGGATACATCATTTATGTCACAATTTCGCTTGTAACTTCAGAAACCATGCCCTGATGATGAAAAAAATGGCATATCATTATTTACAGTATCTCATGATTAAAATGATCACAGGAATACCTCGTTATATGCGATATTCCATGAGATATTCCTCAGAGCTACGACACAAAAACAGGAGCTAAAATCAAATGTAGCTTTCCCGCTGGATTTACGCTGGTAACTTCATGAAACATGCACAGCTCATAGAAAATGGCATCATACTGGATGCTCCCGACTCAAATGAGTCCAAAATCTACACAATTCATTGCGTCAACCACAAACAATTTAAAAATGAACAGTGAGGGTGTAAAGGGCTAAACAAAAAAGCTACCTTGGTTCCAAATGCTTTAACTTTTGATTACTTCATGCTATCACCCCATTCTGATTCAGATGCAGGTCACATGTAGAGAAACTTCACCAAAGAAGAATTCTTATTTCCCTCTTGAGGAAAACCAACTCTAAAAACGTAAAGGGTTGGTTCACCATTAATGGTCATTAATTACTCACCCTCGGCCTCATGTCGAATCCAAACCCATAAGACTTTTGTTCATCTTCGGAACACAAATTAAGATATTTTTAATGAACTCTAAAAGCTTTCTGTTAATCCATTGACAGCAACGTCATTGATTGCAGCTTCAGGTTCGGCAAAACGTCAAAAGAGAAAGAGTGACAGCTAAGGTTGAAACAACATGCACTTCTGAAATAAAATTTTAGCAAAAAATGGACTGATATGTTATAGGCGGAGGCACTCAAAGACAGTGAGAGAGAGTGAGATGATGGGACGACTGTTTCTGTGAATACAAGTGCTAAAAGTGTGATCTGTTATACTCGTATTATATGCTGATAATAATTAAACACCTTAGTGCCCTTTGAAGGACTGAAGATATAATTTTAGGTAGTTTGGCGCATGCAGAGATTGTGTGTGTGTGTGCGCGAGAGAGAGAAAGTGCTCAGTAACTACAATGATAACTGATTTTGTGAATAATAATGCCTGTATTTTATTCTACTTTTTAATCCAATAAATAATAATGTTTAAAAATTAGAAAAATGTATTAGGTTACAACCCAGAAGCCCTAGCAATCACGTAGCATCCACCCACGACACCACTGTTTTTGCACGCTTTGCATAGGCAAACACCAGTCTAAATCTACTTTATTTTTAATTTTTTGCACATTTCTTGGTTAAAGTGAATTTGAATATACTGCACGCACTGTAAATGCATTGTTTTTGGGAGAGGGAGAAGCCATGATATGTGTGTAATATGGGAGATCACACTTTTAGCACTTGTATTCACAGAAACAGTCGTCCCATCATCTCACTCTCTCTCACTGTCTTAGAGTGCCTCCACCCATAACATATCAGTCTGTCTTTTGTTAAAATGTTGGTCCCACTTTATATTAAGTGGCTTTACGTACTATGTACTTACATAGAACAATAAGTACTACATATTATTGTGTTCCTGTTGTATTGTAAAACACTTTTGCTGCTATTGAGGTTTAATACAGGTTAGGGACAGGTGTGGTGGTATGGGTCGGTTTAAGGGTAGGTTAAGGTGTGAGGGGAGGGTCAACTGTAATTATAGATGTAATTACATACTGGTATTTTTAAAATGTAAGTACAATGTAAAAACATGTATGTACACAATAAGTCCATTGTATCAAATATAGTACATATAGTACTTAAAGCCACTTAATATAAAGTGGGACCAAAATTTTATTTCAGAAGTGCATGTTGTTTCAACCTTAGCTGTCACTCTTTCTCTTTTACTCTCCACCTTTTCTCTAGCAGCGCACGTTAACTACCAGACTGGTGAGAGCTTGTCCTTGTAAAGCTTATATTAACAATATTTTGATGTTAAAACAGAAGTAAATAAACCTATATCTTACAATGGGACTACATAATAATAATAAAACGGCAAACACAACCAACATCATCTTCTCATGTGTAATACAAGAGGGCTGCACACAAACGAAATAAATCCATAATGACACGTCGCCGCTGCTAAATTTAACAGTCTACGGATCTCATAGCATCAATATCACAATGTGAGGAGACTCGGCATCTGCAAGGGTGACAAAATTCACTGTGAATTGTTCACTAGGTTTCAAGAGAACATTCCCACTTTGTAACGTGTGGCCTCCACTCACCTCTAAAGTGTTGACAGATGATACAGTCTGTTTATGCCTCTCGATATACGTTTTTGTATACTTTTATATTCATGAAAGTGTATCCTTTGTGGTTTCTGAAAGTGTGTGTGTGTCTGTGTTTTTTGTGCGTGTGTGTGAATCCGGTGCCAGCTAGGAGAGAGGAGTGAGCTGAATGCATTAGCACCAAGCAAAGAAGGCTGCGAATATTGTCATAGTAAATATGATTCATAAAGAATGTGGTGGCTTAACAGCACAGCGCTAGGTGGGAACACGTCAAAGAGGCTCTCCCAATTACTGCACTCTTAGAGTGAGGCAGCTGTTCATTTTTAGGGCTCTGGAAATGTGTTAGATGTACCACTTAATTCTCCCTAGCTGTCGAATTCAAACCCTGGGATATCATGTTCCTTTTCTCGCTTGTTTGTTGCATAATTTTCTCTCTCGGCAAGTCAAATGTTCAGATGCGCACAACCATAAATGACCCTGTTTGGGATGTAGAGATAATTTAAAGACCTGTCGGTGCAAAGGAGCTACGTGGTTAACAAAAGTAAAGGAAATCTGTGATTCATCAGTCAATGATTCGCAGTTAAAACAAACTGAAACGGTAGCCGGAAATGGTAGGTCATAGAATGGTAAGGCTAATTTATCATCAAGCAATTACACTCACCAAAAGGATTACTAGGAACTCCATACTAATACTGCGTTTGACCCCATTTCACCTTCAGAACTGCCTTAATTCTACGTGGCATTGATTCAACAAGGTGCTGAAAGCATTCTTTAGAAATGTTGGCCCATATTGATAGGATAGTATCTTGCAGTTGATGGAGATTTGTGGGATGCACATCCAGGGCACGAAGCTCCTGATCCACCACATCCCAAAGATGCTTTATTGGGTTGAGATCTGGTGACTGTGGGGGCCATTTTAGTACATTAAACTCATTGACATGTTCAAGAAACCAATTTGTAATGATTCAAGCTTTGTGACATGGTGCATTATCCTGCTGGATGTAGCCATCAGAGGATAGGTATACGGTGGCCATAAAGGGATGGACATGGTCAGAAACAATACTCAGGTAGGCCGTGGCATTTAAACAAGGGGCTAAAGTGTGCCAAGAAAACATCCCCCACACCATTGCACCACCACCACCAGCCTGCACAGTGGTAACAAGGCATGATGGATCCATGTTCTCAGTCTGTTTACGCCAAATTCTGACTCTATAATCTGAATGTCTCAACAGAAATCAAGATTCATCAGAACAGGCAACATTTTCCCAGTCTTCAATAGTCCAATTTTGGTGAGCTCTTGCTATTTGAAGTGGAGATGAGTGGTACCCGGTAGGGTCTTCTGCTGTAGCCCATCCGCCTCAAGGTTGTGGCTTCACAAATGATTTGCTGCATACCTCGGTTGTAACGAGTGGTTATTTCAGTCAAAGTTGCTCTTCTATCAGCTTGAATCAGTCGGCCCATTCTCCTCTGACCTCTAGCATCAACAAGGCATTTTCGCCCACAGGACTGCCGCATACTGGATGTTTTTCCCTTTTCACACCATTCTTTGTAAACCCTAGAAATGGTTGTGCGTGAAAATCCCAGTAACTGAGCAGATTGTGAAATACTCAGACAAGCCTGTCTGGCACCAACAACCATACCACACTCAAAATTGCTTAAATCACTTTTCTTTCCCATTCTGACATTCAGTTTGGAGTTCAGGAGATTGTCTTGACCAGGACCATACCCCTACATGCATTAAAGCAACTGCCATGTGATTGGTTGCATTAATGAGAAATTGAACATGTGTTCCTAATAATCCTTTAGGTGAGTGTATATTCATAAAATTGATTATGATTTTAAATTCATAATAATCTTTTGTCAAAGCTCAAAAATCTAAATATTCTTGCGTTTGAAAGTTTGAGGTCAATAAGGTTTAAATATATTTTTAAAGGAATAAGGATGCAGTAACAGTCACCAGCTGGAGTGCCCTTGAGAGCCACCAGTGAGCATATGATGCAGAAGACTGAAGCAATGGTGCTGAAAATATAGCTTTGCCATCCATCACAGAAATAAATCGCACTGTAAAATATAGAGTGAACCTACAGAATGGTATAGTGTAGTTGTTAAATACTATCAATATATATATATAATATATATATATATATATATATATATATATATATATATATATATATTTTTTTTTGACATAGTAATGTATTTTAACATAGAAGTATTTAAACAAAATATTAGACATCAAAATATCGAATAAAGTAATTTATTTTAATTAAATCCAAAAAAGGTTTTACATGATAAAACAATATGTATACTGTTCAAAATGAACAGCTTTCTGGTTGTCATACATTAGCAGGAAATGTTAATGAAAAACGAGGCGACTTGCTACTGTTTGAACTTTCGGGGAACTGACATCCTTTAAAAATTACCTTGACACCAGTTGCTTAAAAGTAATTGAATAAATGGAAAAGAAAAGTCAAGGTCTAGCATTTGATTACATTTAGTTTGATATTTTGTTTTTAATGCAATGAAATTCATAATTTTTTAAGTGTGACAGGTGTCCTTTTGGGGACCACTATATTTTAAGTAATTATGTAGATAATAGTTCAAGGTAAAAACACAACAAATTGAATAGCTAATTTGTTAACCACCAGTATGTTTGGACCTGTGTTATTCTGTGTTTTTATGTTTTTTTATTTTTTTTTATTACCATGAGGATGCTGCTGATTCCTATGCTGATCATTAAATACCACCCATTAGTGTAGCTGTCTACACACCTGTGCACATGTATATGAAAACAGTTTGTAGAGTTGTGCTAAGATATATTAAGTAGCAAACAACACACACATGCACACGTAGGCTGACACACAGGGGGACATGTGCAGATGGCACGCAGGGTGTATTGAGAGGGTACAGAAGGTGCAAACATATGGTGTGTGACAGAGCAAAGTCACCGAAACCTCCAGCTTCAAAAGAGGTTTGATACCTGGCACTCCACTTTGAGGCCAGCCAGGTGAAGCTGCTCTTTTGTATTGGACCAAGTTCAGTCTGGCTGATTTGATGTTTGTGTGTGTGTGTGCAGTTTGGCTTGTCTTGGGATCAAAGTGAATCAAAGTTCTGCTAGCAGCATCCGCTCAAAAATCAACCAGAGCAGCTTACTAATCCTAGGCTTAAAAGTCAATATTTTTTAACTCGGTCATGGCATTCTGTGGTCCATTATATTTGGGGTTTTGTACATTCAGCCAGTTATTACCACAAAATAAATGTTGAACTAGAGCGTAGGCATCTTCTTTCAACCTGAAGGACGTTTATTTTGTGATTGTGACTGACTGATTACATCAGGGGTCCTTTTTGACTCCAAGGCCCCAACATTTGCAGGTTCACTCTTATTTTCTTTAAATTACATTTCAGGATTTTTAGAATTGGATGTTTAAGATTTTATTAATCACACTTTTAAATTTACCATACAAGTTTCCCAAAACATTGGAGAACCTGGCTCTTTGAAGAAACATGGAAGACATATTTTAATATTTTTTCTTTTTCAAATAATTAAGTTATACTGAGGCCATCTTGAGCTCCGGCCCCCTGGTTGAGAAATGCTTCTCTGCATAATTTTGCCTGTAAAATAAATAAATAAATAAAAATAAAAACAAATAAAAATTAAAAAGTTGCTGCCTTAAATTTTTAAGTACAATCAACTTGGATGTTTAATTAATTTAAACTTAAATGACATTAAACTCAGTTTTATGTGAATGTGAATTTTGTATAAATTATTAAAAAAAGTTACTTTAAAACTTATTTTGATGAATTAAAGCAAAATATATGTTGGCCTAACTTTTTGATTTTATTTTTATATTTGCCGTTTTAATTTTTAATTTTAGTTAAAGTTTTAATAATTGTGATTTGTGTTGTAATTTTTATGGAGTTAATCTAGTTTGTTATACTTCAACTTAAAGTAATCCAAAATAAGTTTTTATTTTATTTTATTTCAGATAAATTTTATTTCATTTTTAATTTGGAAGCAAAAATGAAATGAGCAAAGACAGGCCTATTGGTATATTGCCTGTAGCATCTACTGTAAAATTCTGGAGAAAGCCATCACAGAGCAGCTAACCAATCACTTAGATTGTAATAATTTGTTGCACTCCATGTAATTTTAGACACAATCATTCCACCGACGCATCCTGCTGCTATCGGATGAAAAAGATAAAGGACAACTTGGACAGAGGGTGCCGTGTTTCTGGACTTGCGAAAAGAGTCTAAGCTCTAATCTGTCCATGGAGACATTGCATTGGATACAATTATCTATCTCACAAATGCAAGATGCAATATGAGGGTAAAAAATAATGTCCTATGCTGTCATCTACGCACATGGGAGGGATATGGAGAAAGTAGCCATTAAAATGTCCTCAGCCATGGACAAAATAAGTGGTTGGCTTAAATCTTCTTGCTTAACATTGAATATTGAAAAAAACTGTTGGAATGCATTTCGCTAAGTCAAATAAAGACAAAGATATGCCTAAGATCTGTTTAAATGGACAACAAATATATATATATATATATATATATATATATATATATATATATATATATATATATATATATATATATATATATATATATATATATATATATATATATATATATATATATATATATAGGTGTCCATTTGTTTTCATAAAAAAAACATATTATAAGAATGTTCAACTCTATTAAATATAATATCTCTATCTTTAAACACATTAGGAATAGTTTGACAACTGAAGCATCTTTTATGTATTTTAATGCCATGATCTCTTCACACATCACCCACTGTTTGTCCTGTTGGTCTCAGGCAAATGAGACCACACTTAAACCACTCTATAATCAGGCGTTAAAGGTGCTTGACAGAAAAGCCCCTCGCTATCATCACCGCAATATTCTCAGTAAATATAAAATATAAAGTATCAAATAAAAATTTTGACTTCCTAATTCGATATAAAAATGTAGGACCCGTTTTCCAAATTGTTAATAATATTGCCCCACCCTCAATTAAAAAATTCATAAACTTTATTCTGAACAAACAAACCGAACATCCTGTTTCACTGCTCACAGAAACTGAGCTATCCCGAAAAGATCCTCCACCTATCACTGACAGCTTTTTCATTTAAAATCATTAAACAATGGAATCAACTTCCAGACAGTCTAAAGTTGTCTGTACATCTGAATCATTTCTCTTGCAACTTAAAAAAAAAAAAAAAGAATACATCCTCGATAACCAACTGTGTCAGCATCAGCACACTTCAGCACACCACAAGTCTACAAATGTAATATTGAAGTAAATGTTTTTGACTATGTTGTATATATTTTAGGCTGTGATGGTTTTGGTGATGCATGTATTTGTTAGTATACTGATACTGAGAGTTGTTTGTAATATAATGTTTTAATATTGTGCACACCTGCCCGAGGACTGCAGATGGAAATTAGCATTTGCTAACTCTGGTACAAAACATATTTTTGTAAGATTAATGTATTTTGTATATTGTCTCTGACAAATAAACTAATACAATAAATAAATAAATAAATTAGTTAACGATAATAACCTTGCTAAGACTGTCTGTCTGTAGATTTATTTTATATTTCTAAACAAATATGGGTGAACGTATAACTGGCCAACGTCAATAATTAAAATTTTTACTTTCCTTTTCTACTCTGTTGGTTTCTTTCAAATGATATATTTTAGAGATATTACAAACACCCAATGAGAACTCAAATAACAAACAAAAACAAACTGAAGCATAATCGAGTCAAAATGTCCCCAGACAACCATCTCAGCACCCAGTTACACATTAGTCTATAACAGAGCTGACAAAACATCCACATCTATTGTGAATAGGCTGTTAAATGACCCCTCTCCAACCCCCCCTTTCACTCGTAAGGACCTGTCCCAGCCCAAAAGGTTAATATTTGAAGGTGGATGGCCATAAATATGGAGAGAAGGACTTTTAATTAAATAAGCACTTCTTAAATGCTCTCTGGGGCAGCATTGCTTTTGTTTAAAGATGATTGATTGACTGCTATCTCTCCAGGCTAAGTCATTTGTTTCCCCTCTCCTTCCCTCCTCCCTCCTTTCCTTTTCTCTCTCTATCACTCCGCGTCCAATACCTCTCCATCCTACTTTCTCACTCTCATTCAGTCATTTACGAGGCCAATATTTCTCCTCACCCGTGACACAGTAATGAGCTCGCTCTGTGCCTGGCGGCCACGCCCCATCCCTTTTCCCAGGGGGCCATGGGGCAGGGTGCCCCGTTAAACATGAACTCAATCTAACACCCCTGGCAGTGCGAGTTATTTATTTTTCAGGAGGCCATAGAGCGGTCAAACGAAGCATTATGACGTTATTGCCCACCACAGACCTGATAAACAGGGTAAACAGACTCCAAGCCACTGTCGCATTCTCTTGCCTATCTCCCAAACACACATTGAACATTATGTAGAAAGTGCTTTATATATAACAATTCAATCAGAAATATTGGCCACCATAACAGGTCACCCAGACCACACTGCAATCCTTTATCCTTCTCTTTAGTCTATCTGTTTGTTTATTCCTCTTCTCTGTGCTTTTTCTTAAGCAAATCTTTATATAGACAACTACTATTCTCACTGCTCAAATTTATGGTTTAGGAGGGAGAATATCATAAGCCACCTTTATACAACAGCACAATACGATTGCCGGTTCTGTTAAATACGGTTACGTCCACACAGAGTTTCGGTTATGACAAGCCCGAGAGTGACAACCTAATTTTATAGCTGAAAACCTGTGTTTTGTGAATGGAACTAGACAGGTTGTGTAGTGGAAAATGTCGGCCGCGTGTCTCCTGTGTCTCCTTGCGTGCTTTCATGTTTTTCAAACTCACAGAAACGTAAATATGAGCTGTCATTTGAAGGTTTTAGATCCAGTCGCTGTTTTTCTTGGAGTCATTCCTATTCGTTTGTGGTCCAAATGCTGCATATCAAATTCCATAAAAAGGAATGCAAATGGCGCTGTCTGCTAATGAAGATTTGACGGGTGTTGTGGACGCTGATGCCACTACGGGTTCACGGCTATCGCATTTTGACTAGACACATTTCTTTAGGATATTTTTTTTCACTGTTTGTTTCCCCTGTTACTGTCTGTTTTCTTATGCAGTGTGTAACCCTTCATAATAATCTTTTATTCCAGATGCAAAAAGTTGAAATACATCCACAGGGCCCTATTTTAATGATCTAGGCTCTTTGTCTAAAGCACACGGTTCAAGTACACTTTTGCCAGCTTAACGGCGGGAAAAATGGTTGGCGGTTGGCGCATGGTCTAAAAAGTTTGTCTCTGTTCTCTTAATGAGTAATGGCTGTGTTTTGAGCATAACCTGAAATAAACCAATCAGAGTCTCATCTCCTATTCCTTTTAAAATAGGGTTGGTATTTACATGACGGAATTTGCCGAGAGTGGAAACGTATCTGCTTGTGCACGAGGTTAAAGCGTGCAAGCAGACCATCGGGGACAAGACGGATTCCACCATATCTTTGTGCGCAATAATAATATTTTACATTATAATCCTTTTATTTTTCATATTTGACTAGTTTGTGTGCTGTTGCGCATCCCTGTGTATGTAGTAAGCAGTGTGTACATGCGTTGTGGACCCGCATATAGGCACACATTACTAATGTGCTCTTTAAAAAACTAAAAAATAATGCGGCACTGACTTTAGACCAGGTTTCAGTCTATTATCTATTATCAGTTGCCTCAAAATACCAACATGCCAACAATGCAACAAAACACTTCATTTTCAGACCAGCACACCAATGGGTGTACAAATGGGCGCAAATGCATTTGCTATTTAAACAATGTGGTGCAGGACGTGAAAATGATAACTGCGTCGGGCGGAAACTAGCAAAAAACACTTGCGTCACGCCTGGAGCTGCATTGTGCCGAGTGTATGATAGAGCCCATAAACTGTCTTAAACAGACTCAGTGCTACACATTACAATAGCAAACATTTGGTGTGCACCAATTTGCTTACATCACTGTCACAATCCCTGTGTCCAAATATGCCAACTTACTAGCTAGTTGGCGAAAAACAGTAGGTGAACAGTACATCTGACGGACACTTTAGATCAACGTATTCTTATCCCAAGGCATCATATACGACTCTTTTGCCCAAAGCGTCAGACATCCAACGCACATGGCACCCTGTAGCGTCAAAGACGCTTTCGGTTATGGTAGGTTTAGGTATGGGGTAGGGTTAGACCACTAAGAGGCGCCTTCTGCCCCATATATATCTGCATTTCATTTGACGCTAAAGGGTGCCATGTGTGTTGGATGTCTACACTTTGGCAAAAGCATCGTATATGATGCCTTAAGATGAGAATGGGCTCACTATATCTCATGAGGCCACAGGAGAGGAACTGTGAGCGAAGAAACTGACTCAGTCACATGACATTGACTATGTAGTAGGCCTATATGTTCAGATTACATTCATACTACACAGAGCCACTGCAAAATTAACCTGTTATTATTGTTTCCAATTTTGCAAATGTAGCCTGCTAAATGCATTTTTATTCTGTTGTGTTTATAAGGACAGTGTATCTCTGATGTTCACCTCAGTTACCATGGGACTATGAATATGCATCACAATTTTGTTTCCTGCCTTTTTCCCCTTTCTCTTTTGCTAACCCTTCCCCTTTTACTCCATTCCAACCTCCCCACATTAATCTTTCTTTCTGTACAGTCTCTCGATCACTTTTCATCTCCCTTCCCTCCTGTTCCTTCCCCCATCGTCTCTTTCTCTCTAGTGCGCTCTCTCAGTATGAAGCCGACAAGGTCTGGTGATTTCTAGCTACTCTAGTGCCAGCAACAGGGGACTTCCTGCCGGCTACAGCCCAGGCGCCCAGTGACACACTGCTAGGGATTGTGGGAGCTCTGATTTTTCCTTGATTTTTCAAGGAAAAATCTCAAACAGGGTCCTGGTCTCACACAGGGTCCTGGTTTCTGTGCTGTATGCTGAGTGTGGGTGTCTCTAGGGTGAAAAAATGGACCTCAGGAATTCATGGGGAGAATCAGAGCACCATGCTTCATCTTCTTGATCTCACATCTCTGCCACAGAGCTACAGCCAGACCGGGGCTGTAGATCACAGAAGAGCTGTATGTTGCTCCAGTAAGATACTCTGTTGCAGATTGTGTTTATTAGGCCTGTCTGATACTGTAGCCTGTCTGATTTGCTGCAATATTATGCTTTTTGTAAAATAAAAAAATGTGGGATGGATGGATGGTTGGATGGATGGATGAAACCAGTCAGCACAACTGAAAAGAAAGAGAGGAAACAGGAAGTTGGCAGATTTGTCAAGTGGACGGCTCAGTCAGCGCTGAGAGGTTGACCAGGGCTGAGAGGACACACCTTGATAACATGGAGAAAGACTGATAGAGGAGACTGAATGAGGACACACACAAGTTAAGAGACAGAGAGAGAGAGAGAGAGAGAGAGAGAGTAGCACCAGGCTGTCAGGTGAGGAGAGAGAAGGATGAAGAGGGAGAAGAGGAGGGGGTTTAGGGGTGTTAGAGTTTGGGGAGTGGACAACCCGGCTGCCAGGCAGGCAGGGCCATTAAAAATTCAGCAGCAGGGAACAGGCCGGGGATTCACAGTAATTGAGATGACAAAACGGCAGGCTCGCTGGAGATGAGAGAGAGAAGGGTCACACACAATGCCTCCACCGCGGGGTAATTTGTAAGTGTCAATCACTACCAAGCCATGAAACGAGAGAAAAGAGGGAGGGAGGCAGGGCGGGAAGACAAGGGAGGGAAAAAGATGCAGTGGAGGGAAAAGGGTGAGAGGAGAGACGAATACAGAGTGCAGGAGAAAAACAGGAAAGCGGAAGAGAAAAATGGAAATAGATAGAACAGGAAGTTCACTCAAAAATAAAAATGGAGGAATTTTTAATTCATTTTCTGGTTGCGCTTTCCATTGTAATTAAAATGAATGGTGACTAAAGCTTAAATGCAAAGGCTCCATATGAGCAGTGTTGGGGATTGGGGAAAGTTGCATTTAAATGTAATCCATTACAATATTGCATTACTCCCTAAAAATATGTGTTACATTACTTTTGATGTATTTTTTTCCTTCTCATTATGGCTGGGCTTTCTTTTTTGTAAATGCAAATTCATGTCTTTACAGTAGAGGGCGCAGCTCAAACAAAGCTTTCAGCTGTGCTGCCATTCTGGATTGAAGACGAATAGGATACAGGAGAAGAAAGTTCAACACTCTTACTTCAGCAATAAAAAAGAAAGAAACACAAATGTGGTGTTTGTTTAAGGCTGTTTTTGCTTAGTGTGATTGAACTGGTTCATAAAGGTCAGCAGCAAGACATTGGTTAATAAAGTGAGATTAAATGCATAAAGTACGGCATATTTGTGCAATTTAACATTCCGATTTTTTGACAGGCCATTGATTTTATTTATTTGGAATACTAAATCAGTTTTTGTGCAAGTCATTTGCAACATGACATCATGACTTTTGCGTAAACATACACGGCACTTTCGAGTCAAGTGGCATGTTATCTCTACGCATTTTGAGCTATCCGCGTGTGTTTACGCCATTAACGTCCGCGTCATTCCGCGTGTCTGTACACGCTGTCAAATGTCTGAGCAAAACTAAGCAAAATGTACATCTACATCTGGGGAGCTATCTTCTTTCCTAGGATGGTAAGGGAACAGTCATAAATGCCATTAACCCCAGTGACGGGTAGGTTTAGGGATGGGGTTGAGGTAATGTAAGTCATATATTTAAATATACAGTAATACCGTTAAGTCAACGGCGTTCATAAAACACGCTGAAAAGCGGTTATGCGTGTTGATAGCACGCCAAAAATGGAAATACGAATTGCCGTGTCATACACACGCTACTTCATGAGATCAGTCTGTGATTTGAGTAAATACAGGCCCACGTTTAGTCGGGAACTACAATACACATCATGTATACACAGCACACTCAACACCTGTGCTATCATAAATAACAAAGAGTTAAAAAATTTGACATGAATGTCCTCTCAAGCCAAAATTTAAAAGCGATGAGCTCGTAATCACAACTAAAAGGTAGGGTGTGGGTTTTACAAAACGGAAGGCAGATTTTGAAAATACACATCTCAAAAGGTCCTCCAGCTTTCCTCCAATGCTGGCTGGCTCCACCCATTCGAAGAACATAAACATGCAATCATGCATCTGCAAAACTCGGATGTGCGAGATTGCACTTTCTCTCTAGTCTGCTCTCTCTCTCTCTCTCTCTCTCTCTCTCTCTCTGTACCACAACTAAAGAGGCATTAACATCAGCATTACACCCAATTTCTCTCAACATGGGGACAGGTGAGGTGTCAGTCAATAAATGGGAAAACAAAGTTACTTGAGTTACTTATTCGAAAAGTAATTCAGATATTTTGTTGTAAATTCAAAGTAATACGTTACTTGAAAAAAGTAATCTGATTACGTAATTACTTGTAATGCGTTACCCCGACACTGCAAACGAGTTTGATAAAAGTAGTCCATACAATTTGTGGACAAATCATTCAGATCAGTTTAGTGAACCAAATCATCTTGATTCATTGAAAAGATGAGGATGAGTAGAGACAGAATATTGGGTAACACTTTACAATATGGGTGCACTAATATGCATTAATTCATGCTTAACTAATGCACAGATAATCATGAGTTAATGTATAACTCATGAAGAACTAAACCATTAATTAATGATTACTGCTGATTAATCGATTAAGTGATATTTGATTAATTCAATGTGTCATTGTGTATTAATTCATTAATAACATATTTTATGAACTAATAGTGTAAATTAATGTGTTAATTACCACAATTAGTCAAAGCTATGCAAATTCCAGTTGTCTGCTTTAATTAATCATTAGCTAATGATTTGCAAAGTTATCATTATGTTATGACTTTACTTGTTGGGGCACATCATTATTAACTAGTCATTTAGTAATTGCAGTAATTTGCAGATGAACTTGCAGTAACAATGAAGTAATTAATCATGTGTTAATGCATATTAGTGTACCTGTCATATTATCTGGAAGTTGAAATATAAGGCTTTGGCTCATTCTGGTAATTAACATATTAATTAACATTATTAATTAAAAAATGAGTTATTATGGAATTAATCCACAATTACATATTTAATTAATAACAATTCATGTATGAACTAATACATTAACCTTACATACTTTTAATTAGTTAATAATGTGGTAATCATTAATGAATAGCTTAAATAATCATTAGTTACACATTATTCCAGTATTATCTTTGTATTAGTTAAGCATGAATTAATGCTTAATAGTGCACCCGTATTGTAAAGTGTTACCGGATATTGTTTATTGTAAACTATTTTTTAAAAAGAAATAAATATATATGAATATCTAAGTAAAAATAAAATCGTTAAATTGAAAAGAAAAAAACAGAAGCAAGAGCAGGGTAAAAGAGTGAGAGAGAAACTTTGATGTAGGCTACAGAGCCAAATTAGAAAACGTGTCCTCTACGGTCTATGAAAAGAAGTGGCCAGAGTCACTGATACAATAACCTTGGGGTGACCGTAATGAGGGCACCTTTAGAAAGGCATTCACGAACCACCAAGAGGAGGCCACTGCCCTGTGATCTACAGGAGTCTCAAGGCCACCACAAGTGAACACTTTGATTCAGAAGTGGCCTTCAGAATGTAGTTTATGTGTTGATCTTAGGTCAGTACAGGGTCACGGATGGAGGCACCTCAAGCAAAACATTGCATGGTAAACCAACACTTTTATCTCTGGTAGAGCCCTTGCTTTGCTGAGGTGGTTAATGTCAGGACTTGAAAATAGTCTGACTCCATTGCAAATCCAGTTCGGAAGAAAGGAAAACATGGCGACTTGTTAGAAGGAGAGGTCACAGGATCAGTGCTTCCTTATTATTTGCTGGTTTTGTGTGTGAGAATGCAGAGAAGTGTGAGAGGTTTAGTGAGGGATGGTATAGGTCAGGGAGACAGGGCTGACTGACATGTTTCTCGCTGCAAAGACACAAGCTCTATTCATTCAGCACAATGAAGCAGGCATGTTAGCATATCTCTACAGACACAGTGCCTCACACTATCACACTTACACACACATTCTCAAACACTGTACGGTTCTCTATTTCTGATTGCACAAACAGAACACACAAAAACAATAAGGAGTATGATATGATGTGATATGGGTTATTCTGTGACAATTGTGTTCCCACATCTACAATTGATTAAACACTTATTTCTATACTAATTAAATTAATGAAATGCATCAATTTTAAAAATAAACCATTTTGATTGTATTTATTTTAATGTTTGTTCTTTCATCAGAATATCAGCTAATTTGCATGTACCAATTTATCACCATGGCATTTGAATGGGTTATAGCCTATATCAAATCTAATTATTTTGATTTAAAACAGTAGATTTAAAAAATAAGTTGTTTTTTTTTCTGAGAAAATGCAGTTTGTTTTTGTCCATGAACTTTCTTTGTGGGTTCACTGTAAAAAAAATGCTGTAATCATGCAGCAGTTTGCCAGTAACTTACTGTAGATTTAAATTAATGTATATTTAACATTAACAAGTCTTTGTCTTTACATAATAAAAACTATAAAATAATCTAATGCAAAGCATTCTGGGAACCAGAAATCTTCATCAATCTTTTTCAGTTTTTTTCCTTCAGATTTTGGTTCCCAGAATGCTTTGCATGAAGCTGTTATTTTAGTTTTATTATGTAAAGATAAAGACTTGTTAATGTTTAATGTTCATTTAACTTTGAACAATCTGTTGCCAGTAAATAACATCAATTTAAATCTACAGTAAGTTACTGGCAAGTAGCTGCCAGGTTTACTGTAATTTACTGTAATTTCTACAGATTTTTTTACAGTGTTGATATAATGGGTTGATTTTTCTGACATGGTTTTTACAGGAGTGACAATCTAAACACAACATTCAAGCGCTTATTTCAATATATTTACATTTAACAGCCTCGTTGAGCTCTATATTCCATATATGTTATGAGGAAAATACCATTAAAAAGAAAAAATATCAGAGATTTTTTTTTTCCATTGACCTTCAACCTCCGTTAATACCCCAAGATACAGTTTTATGGCAGTCTGTTTTGATTTCTGTTCTTGTCGGTGTCTGGTTATCTGTTTATTAGTTTAGTTTAGTCTTCCTCCACCCCTGCCTGTTTGTTTCTATGGTTACATATTGATTAGTTAGTTCTGTTCAGGTATGTCTCGTCTTATTTGTGTATTTAATCCCTGTGTCTAGTTCAGTCTTTGTCAGTTCTTAATGTTGTATTATGTTGGTTGTTCTGTTCCCGAGTCTGAATTTGTGAAGTTTTGAGTTTATATAATAAAAGTCTGCTGCACATGGATCCTGCTTCCTCCTCTGCTTCAACCAACGTGACAATATCTCAAAAGATATTTTTTTAAATATCTCTATTTCCCTATTCATTTATGTCACGCAATGTTTCAGGTTTGCATAGACCGCACTGTTCAATAAGCTCAGAGGTAATGAGTACACATTGGATAAAGATTTAAAATCAGAAACATAATTAGGACAAAGACAGACTTAGACTCCCTGGTTAATGAATTAAAGTCTTTTATTGCAGGGTCTCCAAACAGCTTTTATTTATTTATTTTTTATTAGAGTGATTAAATTCCTATTTTTCCACCTTGTTTATAAGCTTCTTGTAATTAGCAGCTTGTGAACCCTCACATTGTTCTATTTATTTTATTCTGTTACATTCTTTTAATTGTATATTGAATAAGGAGTTACAGAATGAGTTCATTTGAAAGATAAAACAGACAGCTCTAGAAATGCCAAGGTCAGGGGTTTGATTCCTATAAATCCTCATACACATTTTATAAAATATAAGAAATGTGAGCATAGATTGTGTGAGATGAATAAAGACAATGCAATCTCTGCTACCTCAAACAAATAAAATTTTTTTTAAAGGAAAATCTTTTCAATGTGGACAATCGCTGAGAATCGTAGCAAAGTTGCTTGGTCTTTTATGTCCTTGACGTATGGTATTTGAAAGAATTTGAAAGCAACAAACTGGACTTGAATACAGACTGTCAGTTCTCTTTGTTCTGATTTAGCTGAGAAACACAGGTCAAACCAAACCACCGCTTTCACAGGAGAAGCACTGATCAGACATTAAGGGCTGCAGAGAACGAAAGAAGAATGTTAGAAGAGTTGTTTCATTGCTGTTCATTTATACGTAAGAACCTTGACAGTGATCAGGACCTGGGGCACAAAATAGAGGGGTATTTTATTACCTTGAAGGGGTTATTTGCAATGATGTCCAGTTGAATGCTCATTATCCTACTTATTGAACTGCTATTGAATGGACATATTTCGTCAGTAAGAGAAAAAGAGACCTGCAACTATAGCACAAAAATCAGTTGGGCCGAATTGCAATGACAGTTGGTGCTATTGACTATTGACCAGAATCCTGTTTTCCAGACAGCTGCATAGTAGAAATTTAATTTACAATTTTAAAACAGGAGCACAGAACATAAACAAACGTGAAAAAACATAAGCTCATTTCAGACTGTGAGCATTAATTGTCAATTAAGAAGTCTTTAAAGGTGCTATATGTAACTTTTCTTCTAAAATGAATCCTTTTTTCATTGCCTGTGTGTGAAGGGGTTGTAATCACACATTACAATGATCCACTTATTGGGTTTTGCTATTACCTCTGAAGGCCAGTATTCCTATTTCTATGTGAAGTCTCCGAGTTGGATTTTCTGCCAAATCCATTCGAATGTGACGTGCATGCGCGCTCCCGAGCCTCTCTCCTTTTTATATACAGTCTATGTGACGGCACTGCAGCTAAAGACATGGCGTCTGATAACACCAAAAAACACAGACTCACACAATCACAATATAAATAACAAAACAAAACAAAAATGTATCTGCTGAAGCTCGTCAGGCCAAACGTGAATCAGGATCGACTTAGGACGAAAACACTAATCAACATCGGCAGAGCGTTTGAATTATTGAGACCTAAACTATTTTTATTGTGATAAATTACAAGTTTTCAGATATGCTGAAATAATGGTAAACTGTAATGAAATAGCAAGGTAAACTACAACATATATGAGACATGAAATGAATACAAAAGACTGTTCCAGGATAACAAAAAGTAGGTGCTTTAGGATGTAACTTTTATTTTATGTACTAGATCTACTGTCTAACGTCACTCATCCCACTACTGCTATCGTTTATAATACACATTTCCAGACACGTTCAGTACAGTAATGTTATGTCCTACGATCTTACTGTTACACTGAAATTATTCAGTCTAGTTATATTATACATTCACCTATGTTGACATTGCTGATTGTGAAAGATACACAAATAGAACACGAATTTAAAACAGTGTAAATGCATTTAACTGAATCACAGCTTTGTGGTCTTAGTGAAACTGCTGAGTTTGAAGACAAACTTGTCTAAAGGATGTTTCTCAAAAGTATTAAGATCTCCCTTTAATTATATTTGTTGATTGTCATTCTGAACAGTTCTACCAGAAACACTCAGGAGATAAAATTATGTAACAAAAGCATATAAGCCCAGCAAGCACATAGTTCTTTTACGTAGGCCATGTCCGTAGCGCGCAATCTGCCAAGTCTGCCTGAAGATGAAGGCAGGGGCGCAGCTGAAGTTACGGTAACGCTTACCTTTTACAGTACAGTACAGTACTTACAGTGTACTTACCTAGAAAGTACTGGCTAATATAAGGTAAGTACATGGAACAGGGAGGTTTAGGGGTAGGTTCAGGGTTCAGTACTAGTTATTACCCAGTAATTGTAGTTACTACAATAAGTACATAGTATTTACATGGGTAACTGGACTGTAAAAGGAAGCGTTACCGAAGTTACAATAAAGCTTTAATTTCTAAAGGATATTTATATTTTACAATATATTTTTTTTAATATATATTAGAGAAATAATTACAAGTTACAGAGCCTTAGATATACATTTTCTCTTATATACATAGTTACCTAAATTCCTGAAAATATATATGCGTCGACTGGTAAAAAGTGATTTCACCAAGTATGTGTCTGGATCTTTGTTGGTCCTGGAACAACATTCCAATCAACCAGTCAGATTTGAGGGATAAGTTTACAGTTTATGTCTAGATTAGGCTTACAACAAGGGTTCGGTGCTTCTACATCAGTGTTATTCAATCATTTTTCTCTGATTTTAGGGATACATTTTTGGGAAGAGTTAGGTTTAGGGTAGGGATAGGATTGTCTTACTTGGCAAAATCACAGTGACCTGTATGAACTACCCACATAAATCTGTGAGCATGTAAAAGAGAAAGAGAGTGTTCGTTGAATATAATTGTTTAATCTCGACGACTGTAAGATTGTCTCTGTCCACTCATTGACTCTGACATGCACTAACACTAGAATTGGAAGCATATTGGATTTCACTAAGTGTGAAGTGATCTGCTAACCTCTGGATCTCCTTTACAAGAAGACAATGCTTCTCATTTACCCACTTTTCACCTGCTCTTCATCGTCATGAGACTGGACCATGATATCCATGACATTAAACATAAGCAATGGGACTGGAGTCTTTTAAATAAAAAATGCTGACACAGTGTCAAGCTACAAAAAATAAAAAAAGGAAGAAGGGGAGGACGTTGATGGAGAAAGGAGGAAAAGGGAGGACCAAATGAGAAGAGGGAAAGCTAGATGGAGGGAGACCGGCTACACTAACTGTCGAAGGCAGTTAATATAAGGTTTTGGAGATAAGGCCTCGACAGACAAACATTGACAAAATCAGGCGTTTCGCTGCAAAGCCGGAGCTGTCAGTCAAACTGAGAGACAGGCCAACAATCAGCACTCGCATTCCGATAAGCACGGCAGAGAGCGTGTGCAGAAACTGCATCTACAGGCGCACAGTAATGGAGAGGGGGAGTGGAAGAAGAGAAACAGGAGGAGAGCTAGTATGCTCAGGGTATACAACAACAACAACAAAATGGAGAAAACCATGATTAAATTAAAGGAAATCGTGTGTCATAATAAAAAAAGTGAACAGTTTATGACGTTTCTCGCAGTAGCTCCGAGACACCTGAAATACCTTCATAGGTTTGAATCTAAAGCTGACGGAAGGTTGAAAGCATGCACATGTGTGTATTAAATTCAGGCCTCTCGTCAGACCCATCCGTGCCTCCTCACACCGAGGGGGAGGGTGAAGGAAGGGAGCGAGACGAAGGTGTGAGATCAGACTAGTAAAAATAGCACTTCCTCTCTCGGCCTCAACATCTGGGGAAATGCCAGAAGGTGGATGTGGGTGAGACGGACGGGAAAACACATTGAGAGACAAAACAGCGCAGCATTAAGATTTCAGACCGATTTCTAGTTGTTTTGCACTCATTGTTTCATTGGAATTAGAATCTAAACTGAATCCTTCATTCAATTGAATCCAATGGTTAAAAAAGAACTAAAAAAAACATGATTCATTCAAGAACTAAACAATTGACTTTGCAGAATTCAAAATATGATACTAGTATTGTACTCTTATATTTCTGACATGTGTTTATATGGTAAAAATAGTAACCGTTGAATGCTAGTATGCTATTCAGAAACAAAATGCTCTTTCCAAAATACGTGTACTCTCTGAATTATGTACTTCTGAATAATTAATTTGCTTTACAATTAATGCATTAATGAATTTGAATTAATTAATCTACTTGTTTGCCTGTTAAAACTGTTTTATGAATAGCCTTCTATAAATTATGACATTCTATGCTTTTCACATAGCAAACTGTTTTTCTTCTATAGTGAAGAAGGCATATTTGGATGCAGCCACACTATCGTTGAATCATTCACTTGACCAAATTGACTTGGGAAGAAAAAAAGAATGAAAACACTACGTAGCCCTCAATTGGGTCATGGGTCTCTACGACCCCAATTCGACTTTTACTAAATAAAAAAAAGATTTTGTGACTTTTCATACATTATCTATACAAAAAACAAATTGATTTGTGATTCATTTGTTCTGAAGATGTAAAACAAAATGTTTACACTTGTGGTCTTTGGTGAAAAAAAATAATAATTAAAAAAAAACAGGCATAACTCTGACAATTTTTACACAGAAATGAAGGCAATGAATAAATAAATAAATGCAATGTATCATAAAAAATAATATTTCATATGCAAGCTAATGTTGAGGAAATGTGTGGTATATGGATAAAAAAGTACTTTATATCTCCAAAAACACAGCATTAATGAATAGATGAGATGTGAACAAAAAATATATATTATTTGTATGAATAAAAATGTATATTTTTTGTACAATTAATCAATTGTTGGGGTCGTAATAGAACCCCGAAGCTCAGAAGTGTAAACAGGAAACGAAGACTATTTGAAGGTTAAAAAGGGCAATAAAACTATTAATATTGGTTTTAAAATAAAAAAAATTTGTCTATTAACCTCTTGTTTATTAAATTGTTGTAATAAAAAACAACCAAAAACGTATTGCTCACAATCTGCTGTGGGCAGGAATATAAAATATAATCTAATTATATGCTGTTGAATGAACTGCATAATAAAGTGATTTCGTCAATGAATCCATTAATGGGTTCAAGTCTTATCATTTTTGCACAGTTCTGATAATGTTAAAATGTCAAATCATTATCCAACACAACTTTGATCTGTTGCAAATAGAGCTGTAAAGAGCATGTTAGGGTACTGTGTAAATAACACACTGCATTAGATGAGCTGATCTATTCACTAGTCATTTCGGGAGAACACATGGAGTATTTTGATTAGTTTGTGTGCTCTGAGATACAGCGAGCACAATTTTGTTTTGTAGTATTCCAACTGTGGAAATGGAGTCTTGTACATAAATATGTTTGTTCGATTAGGATGTCAGCTGGATATTGAAATGGACGGCTAGTTTCATTTTCCTTATCCTGTGTGTGGCCACAGACGTAAGTTTCATTGTTGCTGGTTCACACCTGGATATTGTCAAGTGTCATGTGATTATTTTCAACTCTTGCTAATTTTAAGAGGTTAAAGAAAGCACTATTGTTTTCCAGACAAAATATTTTATGTGCAGTTATGTGACAGGAAACTAATGAATATATTCAAAAGATATTTGTTTTATAATTAGTTTGTAATTTGAGTTCAAGTACTATCAATGTGAAGTTTTAAGGATGTATAAGCAGTGAAATAATACGATATGATATATTTTAAGTGATGTCGGCTCTCGGAATATAAAGCGTCTCTGAATAAATTATCACCACTATGGAAGCATACAGTGCCATGAATAAACATGCAAATAAATGAATGAAAATTATCATAAATCTACCCTGCTAATGACTAAGGTTAAGTCAAATTCTCAGAAATAGAAACAAACAGTGACGCAAACAAATATGTTCACAGCAGTGGGATCGTGCTGGCTTACCAGCCCTTCCCGCTCCACGCTGCCAAAGATGTTTCGCACATAGAAGCATGATGCCACAGGCAGGGCATATGTGGAGGGGGGAAATGTGTGGAGGTACCAACAATCTCAGCATTTGAAGCACTGAAGTGGCACACTGCCCCCTATTGGCAATTTAGAAAATGCGGTTAACCACCCAAACAAAATACAGTTGAGTTGACCTCCTTTAGGCAGTTTCCTTTGGGAAACTATTTGTTGTGCAGTTTGATCTTTAAAACTTTGCAGACATTTTACAATAGCAATAAGCTACACAACACACAGGCATAAGAGGTTATATCTGAAAAAGCATAATAGCGGCCTTTTAGTATGTGTTTTGTTTTCTCTTCAGAAAATGTCCCTGTGCGCAATGGCAATCTCATTCTGGGTTAAATACATTTATTTACCCCATAGATGTCCACTGTTACAAACTGAGGTAGATTATTTTCTACTTTCTTTTTCTTTTATGATTTTAGCAGATGTAGAGATCACAGTTCATGTTTAAACAAGAATATGTCTTTACAGGTGCACTCCCTTGAGTTTACCCCTCGAAAATGATATGCTCAAAATTATACTTCAAATGAACAATTCTGTCATTTCAGTAGCCTAATAAAAGTTGGTTACCTCTTCATGCCGCCATGTTACGATCACATGACCAACTGCTGCTTGACCAAGTTAGGTTTGATTTAAATAGCGTTCTGGTACTCAGAGCACTTGAAAAGTACATCTAAACAAAGCAGACAAGGAAACTAAACAATATAACACCTAACACTTGTTGTCTGCATTTTGTTTTTGGGAATGGAAGCCGAACTTCACTCTTTAAAATAAAGGTTCATTTTAGCATTTAAACTTTACCATTATTGGAAACTTTCCATTCCACAAAATGTTCTTTATAGTGGCAAAAAAGTTTCCTTACACTACACTCTACAAAAAAGTAAAGGTCCTAAACAGGGGTTTTCTCAGCAATGACATAGAATAACCTTTTTTGGTTTGCCAAAGAACCTTTCAGTGAACGATTCTTAAAAGGACCATTTTTATTTTTAATATATACGTAGAACATAAATCTGAAACCTTTTTCCACTATAAAGAACCTTTGTGGAATGAAAAGGTTGGATGTTGAAGGTTCTTCATTGACCAGATGCCAATAAAGAACCTCATTAATGTATATTTACTTCGTTCAAGTAATAAAGTATTCTCGTGCAACATGACATCATGACTTTTGTGTAAACATACACGCCACTTTTGAGACAAGTGACGTGTTATCTCTATGCATTTTGAGCTATCCACGTGTATATCTACCGCCATCACGTCCGAGTGATTCCGCGTGTCTGTACACGCTGTCAAATGTCTGCGCGAAACAAAGAAAAATGTAGATCTACATCTGTCAAACGATCTTTTTTTCCTAGGATGGTAAGGGAACATAAATGCCATTAACCCCAGTGACAGGTAGGTTTAGGGACAGGGTTGAGGTAGGTCATATATATACAGTAATAACGTTAAGTCAACGGCGTTCATAAACACGCTGAAAATCGATTATGCGTGTTGATAGCACACCATAAATGGAAATACGAATTGGCGTGTCATACACACGCTATACTTCATAAGATCAGTCTGTCTCGTGAGTGTATGCCATTGAACATACATACGGGTAAGGGGTTCTAATGTCGGTCGCCATGTTTCCCCTTCATTTTGAAAGTACATTAGCCAAAGAGGGACATACCCGTTAATTCAAGCTTCGCCTTTCACGTTCACGTTTGAGTTAACACTCATGGACGAGGTCGAACTGGAAGCCATGTTAATCTTGGACTACATTGGCCACCGTAGGAGTTAAAACGAAATCGGAATTGAGAGGAACAGAAACTAATATTCCCTGGATAATCATATACCTTTTCACCGCTAGATGGGCGTAAAAATCACACAGTGTAGCTTTAAAGAAATGCTTACAGGTTCTTTGGGAAAGCAAAAAAAAAATAGTGGTTTTACAGCATCACTGCAAAAATCGTTTGTGTGCAACTTGAAAACTTGCACAATGTGGGGTTATAAAATAAGAAGACAAGTTAATCTACCTGTAGTAGAAATGTGGCAGACGTCTCCTTCCATACAGACAAAAACACACACATATTTGGGGAGTGTGTGTGAGCACGTAAAGGGTTAAAGAGGGTTCCTGCTGTGCTCTCTGCTTCTGTGTCTCGGCCCATTACACTTGCCGGAGTACAGCAATATGCCGCCATCAATTACAGCCTGGCTGCACTGCCATCAATACAGAGAGCAGGAGAGCAGCGGCACAGCCACATAAAACACGACAAACGGCCACATTAAAACCTCTAGCTCACCTCTTTCACTCTCTCTCTCTTCCTCCTCCTCAGCTCACACACACACCTATTTTCTTTAGCTCAAGCCCCTCAAGCGCTTTTATTTATTTTTTTTTGTTTTCTCCACAAGTGTATGTCTTTGTCCTCATCCCTCTCAGTCTGGCAAACAAAAGCTTTTCTTTTCTCATTCCCCTTGTGAGCAGTGTTCTCTTTTTTACTTATGGCCCATACCCTTCAAAAGTCCAGCGATACCATCATTGGATTGGCGTACCATAAAAACCTCTTGCCTGGCTATAACATCCACTCCAACCAACCCGTCTCGGTCTGCTCACTGCATACACATACACACAGAGATCAATACATACTCAGATCAATACACAACAACATTTGACCGACCAGTGGAAGATTGGTTTTTAAGAAGCATGTTTGGGGGAAAAAAATATTATCAATAGCACAAAATTAAAAAAAAAAAATTTACTAAACGAACCCAACATTCTTCCATTAAAATGGCAAGTGAAAACCCAACTAATCTTTCGAATACAGAAACTTTCACAAGAGACAAATAAAGGATAAGAAAACTGTTGAAAGAGTACACAACCTTGTGCAATGAGATGTCCTTATGACCATATTCGTGCCATCTGAAGGAATTCACTTTCATATACTGACCTTGAAAGAGAAAAGACTGTCTGTCTGGCATTTATAAATGAAAAAGTAGTGCATATACAAGTGATTGTGTTCATATGTCAGAGTTTAGTTGGGTCATATATGCGCAAGTATAGATGGAAGTTTGTCTCTCCAATGGAACTGTTAAATTGCGTTGAGGTTGGGTCAAACTGGTTTGAAAATATCTTAATTTACTTTTATATTTAAAACTCGTAAACAGTGCTATAATTTTATCACAATAATTGCACTGGATTAACTGAAATTCCTGTTTTGTTTCTTTTTCCCCACTTTGCTTTAAAGGTTTGGGGTTGCAGATTTTTTATCACGTTTTCTCGAAGGCTGATTTTTTTTTTTTTTTTTTTTGAAAAATACATTAAAAAGAAAGGTTGCATTATGAAATTTTAACTGTATTTTTAGCATTATTATCCAGTCTTCAGTGTCACATGACACTTCAGAAATCATGTATGCTAATACTCAAGAACATTTCTTATTATTATCAATGTATGAACCATTGTGATTTTATCCCTATTCATTGATGAATAAAAAGTTCAAACGAACGGCATTTATTTAAAAATCTGTTTTTGTTAGAAAGTCAATTTAATGTTGTTAAATCAGACCCAAAAACTTTTCAATGATAGTTGTATGTAATGTGGTTTTGCCAGTTAAACATGTCTGTAGGACTGATTTCAAACTACTGTATACGAGAGAGAGATTAAGTGTGTGTGTGTGTGTGTGTGAGAATTACCCGAGTCTCTGCATATCTCAAAAGTGTTAATTCGGTAGCACTGTTTCTGCTAAAAGTGGAACTACGTTTATCTGCTTCAATGACAGCACCGTTACCTTGCAAGTGAGAAATGTCATTTAGCTTTTAAAGCTGCAGTCCGTAGCTTTTAGTTTTTTGGTGATCCATGATCTAAAAATGATACAAAATACATATTTGAGAAAATACATAACCAGCCAGTGTTCAAAACTCTCTGCTTGCCGTAGCTCGATTCAAAGCGGTAAACTTGTAATAATGTTTTTAACTCCAGTGGTAACGTTACTGGTGGATTTCCGCGGGAGATTCGAGCATGTCTTTGCTTCATTACGTCATATCTGTACACATAAAGGAGTTTTCTCGGCCAGTTAGGTTATATTGCGTGTGAGGATGTTAAAGGTGGAGATTTATAGCCTTTTCTCACAGCACTTGATATAATTAAACTTAAACTGATGGTGGATCCAGAAAGGTTCAAACAACAATCGCCAGTGACAACAGATTAACCGATGTAAAAAGACTTCGGGCTAAGCTTACACAAAAAAAAGACTGCAACCGGACCCATGCGGAAAACAAGGATACATATCGAAAGGACAATTCATGTAGTCACGCAATGCTGACGTTATTAACATAAACAAGTTGAGAACAAAGTATAATTTGCACGTTTTTGTGTGATAAGCGGTTTTTAGATTTAATCAGTGCGATTTGCAAAGTCAAAACCAGAATAAAAGTGGAAGTTACTTACTTATTCAGATGACATTTTCCAGTAAAAATTATGTTAGTCATACTAGCCTAATAAAAGTAGCCTAATTAGTCATACCAAAGAGAAAAATCTGTGATTCTGAATACCAGTGTGATTGACTGCTGTACACACTCTCCTTGTGTTCATTCGTGCTGCGCTGTTGAATCTACAACTCACGTAAAGTTGAAAAATCCGCGAATGACTGCAATTGCAGAATTCAAACAGAGATGGCGTCAAAGAGGACAGACAATAGTTTGTGTCCATACTGTATGTGTCTATGTGAATGGAGTATGCTCTCTGCACATAATACAAGTAATTTAGTGGCAAAAAACATGGGAATTTTTTTGTTTTTATCTTATTGTTTACTGTATTTATTTGCTTGATCAGTGTCGTTGTGGTTTTCGTTTAGTTTTTTTTTTGCTGTTGTAGGTTGTGCGGGCCTTTGAAGTTGACTGAAATCATTGAGGAAGTTATGCAATGCAATGTGGTCAAGATCTGCCTGGAAGTTGTTCACTTAGAACCTAAACAATTTCATATGCCTCCAGCTCATTACTGAAGAGACGTTTAACGATTGGGCATGTGTCAAAGGTGAATGTCTATCCTTGGCTAACACGTGCCACAAAGTGTGACCACACTTTAAGAAAGTTCAGTGTACAAACAAGTGCTTGCATTTACCCTGGCCCTTTCCAGGTTTTATAGAGAAATAAACTCATTCAACATGGAATATGAAGTTTACGTCAGAATGAAGACAGCAGTCCTAGTTCAAACAGTCAATGTAACTGCATAATTGAGTGCTTATGTGTCATTTCTCAACAAGAAATTAAACTGACTCTTTCTCAAAATTGATAAGACTATTATTTGTCTTTATAATTGATTGATGCATAGTATTAGGGTGATTCTTTAACTATGGTACTTTTCTTGTCCCTGGATGAAATAATAAAATCTAAAAAACATTTCTTCTTTTTTGTTTTGTCAGACTTACTTCACCCTAAGAGGAACTTATAAAAAAATTATCATGGCTCAATATTTTTTTTTTATTATATAATATTGAGGCTTTTTATGCATGATTTTTACTGTTTCCCCCTGTCCATAAGCCAGACTTTGTACCTTCAACATCGCTTAATTCTAAATTAAATGTTAAAATAATGTAGATTTTAAGTACAAATTATAAAATAATGTCTATTTCAATTATACATATTATATATTGCAATATTTATTCACATTTTCTTATATTTTTTCATAAGTAGAACCCTTGTCCCTTGGGTTCACTGTCATTTCCGCCACACTGTACAAAATAGAATCCTGGGATCATTGTTTTAGGTTTGAATACTTAGTAACCATAGCAATAGAAACTCCACAGTGAACACATGGCTGGGTGAAAGGGTGACCTCTTTAGGGGGTAATGAAAAGAAGAAAAATCAAGGTAAATATGACTAAAACTGAGAATATGTTTATTGGCCGTCATTTCCAAACGGCTCATATTTCACATGGATGTAAAAATAACAGGATAAAATTAATTTAATAATGTGTAATTTGTGTATATTTAATGCTAACTGTAAAACTAATATTAACAGGCTAACATAGCATGATATTTTAGAGGAAAAGGGGGAAATGTCATTTCCACCACAGTCATTTCCACCACGGAGTTCATTGTGGTGGTAAAGACAGGTTGTGGTGGAAATGACATTGTTCGTGCTAAACAGCAAATTATTTTGGGCTATAATACTAAAACGTTAATGTAAAAACAAAAAACATACAATTAATTAAGTTAAGGTAGTAAGAAATAGTTTATTATTTATTATTGTTACAAGTGTTGGTAAATAAGAGAATTTGGCGTTTTCTTGGGCTGTCAGATAACAATGCCAAAATATATATTATTCAATACAAATCATCACAGCCAACTTAAGGGAAGGTTTCTAGACAGACTGAGAAACCAACTGATACTAAAAAACTGTTTGTAGAAATGTTTTTATTTTCTGAAACTGTCTAGCTCAAAGAGTACCATAGTTGAAGAATCACCCATTAATGTATAGTAGTGCTACAGTGCTCACAAATAATTAAACTGTAAAATACAATCATTTTATTTATATTTTTACTCAAAACGCAGAGATGTATTTATTGGATACAAGAAAAATAATGTAAAAAAAAGCACATTTAAGTATCTTACACAAGAACTTTAAACAGATCTGGTTCACAGCAGCCTCAAAGCTACTGAATTTCAGAAGAGGAAGGTTTAAAGATGGAAAAAGACTTTCATAGTTTTTCTGAAATTGTCTTGGTGTGAAAGTGTAAACTAAAACTACAAACTACGCAAGTGTTTTTCAGACAACACAAAAGACAACCCCAAAGAGATCCCTAAAATGACGTGTTTACAGTGAAAACGTTTCTGCCAATCGTACAGGAACCTGGGAGTGTAATTCAAGCAAGTTTAGTATGTGTTGTTTAATTGGTGAAGAACTTCAGTTGGAGGTGAGCTGAGAGGATGAGCTGCTGCTGCCAGAGCTCTTGGCGCTCTTCTGCCCCCTGGTGGCACTGACCTGCCGTGGCACTCGCTGACTAGAACCGTCTCTCGCTGATTTTTCCCTTGCCCTGAACTTGTTTTACTGCGTACTGCACAAATACATACAGAAGAAACCCATATTAATATAACTAAAACACATTCACGTGACACACGCTATCATTTTGAGTCAGAAGTCGCAACAAAACATTTGTGGAGGAACACTATCATAAAACACGAATGCATGCAAAGTAACCCATCATCATTTCTGCATTAACTACTAGTTTTAAAGTGCAACAGTGCCAACCCACTTTTTTATCATTTTTTCGATTTTGAATCACTTTGACGCAGAAAATGATATATCTATATAACCATTTATTTAAAGATGCTGATTTTGTATATAGAACATATTTTACAATTATTGCAAAACAAAAACTCATTTTTAAGTAGTTTGAGTGTAGAGCGTACACAGGCCTTGTTCCAAATGGCAAACTTCATGTGCACTTGCGGTTCAGTTCACAGATCATAAGGTATGAAAAAAAAAATTAGAGAAGAGCATTCGAAAATATATTATAAAATCAGTATATTTTAACCTGATATTGATGTCTTAATTACTTAACACATGTTTGAATAAAACTGCAGGCACAATTTAAACAAGAAGAAATATAATTACATAATTAGCGTGTGTTGAGACTTTCTGTTTATTATTTAGTGCATAAATCTGTGTATTTCTGAGTCAAAAAAATCACTCAAAACGATAGAGCAGGTCACATGTTAGGGTTAAAAGGACATTAAAATGATTGGGAAAATTAGGCGACACCTATCCAAGATGGTTTACAGGTTGCAATGAGTAGATATTAGTGATGAAGAGGAAAAATGTACAAACACAATCCGTTTATGAAGCTGACAGTCACATGCATGCTTTTTAAGTTGGTGGACAATTTTGAAGGATGTGGTTTACTATAGTGCATTACAGTGTCCTATTCGACACACGCCATTAACAGACATTCATTTACCATGAAAACCAGAAGACTTTATAGCCGGATAAGAGTCACAGAGTCCATGAGACACATGAAGGAAGCCGATCTGGGGCATATCACCCCCATATTTGGAGCATCGAGCCCGCAAATCACAAGCACAATCGGCGAGGCATGAGAATGAGAACAGATATACGGCACTATGAAGCTGAAGCAGGAATTAGTTATGTCAGCTTGAGAAATGTGCTGCAATAGTTCATGGGAGTGAAGAGAAGACCTTGAACTCGCAAACATCGGAATTAAAAAAAGGATGAAGGTTCCAAGCTAAAAGACAGAGAGGAAAAACCTTGAGAAGATAGGAGCGCATGTGTCACCCGTGCTGTAGACCACTATCTTAGCCCCTCCCCTAGGGGGCGGGACACTGGTGCAGAGGGAGGGGCTGCAGTTTTAGAGCTTTTTCCTGAGACCACACATTCTTCTTCTAAAGGAAGTCACACAGAGTAAATGAAACAATGCTAGCACAAAACACGGAGAAATCGATCAAAGGACAAAGTTGGAGTTTAAAACTACTACAGAGAGCAGAGATGTTGTTTTGTGTTGGACATCACCTATTTTCCAGCTCATATCATGTAATACTGTGGCATTATCATGCTTTGGTCTGTTTACATGTGTACCACTCACCTCTAGACTCCGAAGGGGCAGCTGTGGTGTGGGACGCTGTGGATGTGTCACCGGTGGACGCTTCAGAGACCTTCTGCCCTGCACACATGGTCTTTAGGGTCTGAAAGACTGCCAGAGGAGCAACGTTCATCTTCAACAGGTCCACTATGATCCTGTAGTAGAGCGAGAGGAGTTGCTTTAGAATCTCGAGACACATTAACAGACAAAAAGTGCAAACTCAGTAAAAGAGGTTACATGTCTCTGAGATTTTATTACAGATGCAAAGGCCTGGTTTCACTGGGGCATTTATAAATGTGCATTTGAAAAAGACATTACTGGTATGCATCTTGAGACAAAACAATGGCACTGAGATCCATATGTCAGTGCAAGTGGCTTTCAGTTAAAACAACTCAAACATGCATTTTAGGCATGCATTTCTATTTAAGCCTTGTCTGTGAAACTACAGAAAAAAAAGTCCCCTACCAAAAGGGGATAATGTTCATATTGTTTTTATGAAAGAAAGTGGCATCAGCAATGGAATTAAAGATAACGGTGCTCAATAAATTAATAGTTCTATTAACTAACAATTTTACATGGACTTAAAAGTTCATTTTCTTTAATGTAGGTAGTTTCATAATTGCACAATTACAATTTACACTAGTAAAACACACTTGTAGTTTTTATTACAGTTTTCCTTTGGAGCATTTCTCAGATCAGAAAACTACCTGTCTACCAATCTTTATATCATTGTGTCACTTGTGCACAACAAAAACGCAGATTCTCATTTCTTTAAACAAGTTGCATATGCTTTGGTACAGTACATCCAAGCAAATGGTTGAACACGTTGCCATAATGAAGCAGACATTTCATGTGTCAATGTGCATGTACAGTTTTCCCTAAGGATATTGTCCTATGTTCACATTTTCTACTTTTACTATTTTCTTTTTCTTTGTGCTATGCAGTGCTGTCTTGTCCTTCATGTATTGCAATGACATGGTCTATCAACAAATTACAGTACAAACAGTAAAAGCGTAAATGTGAATCTTGTCCAGGCTCTTGTAATCAAACTCCCATATACACTAAGGTGTTTAACCTACAATTTACAATATTGTCATCAAAACTCTAGCCATAGCTTACATCAGAACATCCCTCCGGAGAACACTGTTAGATCGACAGCATGACTAAGCAATTTGATTGTCTTATTCGCACACAATCCCGTACATAATGTCTGATGGCACTGACATGTTCATTGAAACAGATATTTACTTTTGAGAGATGAACTAAGGATTTTGAGCAAGAGACAGGCTTTCCCAAGTAACCCATGGTGTTTTGCTATTTGTACGAATTGTTTTAAGAAATGCACTTACTGTTTTGCAAATTTCGATGATTTGAGAAATGTACCAAAGTGACTGAGAAAAACTATACGCTTTCATTTTAGTTAAAGGTTTAAAAACGTTGTTGTGCATTTCGGGATTTTGTAGTATGTCTATATACTTTTTAATTAATTTTCATTTCAGTTTTAGTTATTTTTGTACATCAAGTTATATTAAATAAATGATCCATGTTGCCTTGAAAACAGAATTTTCATTTTTGGGTGAACTATACCTAAAAGAACCCTATTGGCACTTACTTAAACACCTCTTGATCAATGACTATCCCAGCAGCCTGAGTGAGCTCGAACAGCTCAGTCTCCTCCGCATTTAAGATCTTTTTCTTCTTGATGCTGTATTTCTGCACATTCCCGCTGACGGTGACGCTCAGAGAGGGGAATCCGGGGCTGTGGGCATCGTGCTGGGCTGTGCTGACTGTGACATATATGCACCACCTAAACACTATAAAAACACATGGAATCACACTCACAGCAATCACAAAAAACATGCATTCCTGCATCATATCTTACAGATGCTGTAAGTTCTGCTAAAACCACTATTTTTCTCTCTATGAATGTATTTAACGCCAACCGTGATGCGTCGGGTGTCTTGGCTTGGTAAATGACCTTTGAGTAATAATACATTAGGGTGACCAACAGTCCAGTTTTCCCAAGACATGTCCTGTTTTCACATCCTGTCCTGGCCCTCCTGGCTGTTTTTATAAAGTGATGAACATGTCCTGATTTTCAAAAAACTGCTGGGAAAGATCAGCTCTACAGCAAAATATAGATGGGCAAACAAGGAGGATGAGGACGATGTTATGGCTCCGTGTTATATATAAACAATATTTATATTTAATATTTATATATAAACAATATGAATGTGAGCCAGAGGAGAACTGGCCCCCGACTGAGCCTGGGTTCTCCCAAGGTTTTTTTTTCTCCATCCAATCTGATGGAGTTTTGGTTCCTTGCCACTGTTGCCTTGCTTTTGGCTTGCTTAGTTGGGGTTATTTAATATTTAATATTTAACAATATTATTGATCTGTGTTGTACTACTTTCATGTTATCGCTGTGATGCTGCTTTGATACAATCTGTATTGTAAAAAGTGCTATATAAATAAATGTGACTTGACTTGACTTGAGGAAGAAAAACCGGATAAAGAGGAATAAAACTAAAGATATAAATATATTTTGTTAGTTTTTTTATTTGTATGTTTGTGAGGGCTATTTCTGTTCAATTTGGAGGTTTTACTTATAATTTATTTTTCTAACACAGAGAGACATTATTTCTATCATTACTGCATTCATTATTCTTAAAACCTGTAATAATAAAACATGCGTTACCTCTGAGAAGTCTATCTGAATTTGTGTCTTTCTATCCATACAGAGGAGGCATAGCCTACTTTAAATGTATAAAAAATGAATAAGGCATCTTTGAGTAAACTTCGAGGACTACTTGAGTATCTGTTTGCCAGGCCGAGTGTCCTGGTTTCTGGTAATCACAAATATGGTCACCCTAATTATTATAAATGTTGCACAAAAACAACCAAGCTTTATAACGTTACATATAAAGTGATTGTGCTTAGTTGTCACATTTACATACTGAATTCGATAATTACATATTCCTGTCCCCTTCCTGTTTCTATTATTCACAGAAATGTTGTTTAGGTTTTAAATCAGACGTTAAAAGATAATATAATACTCACACTGTAACAGTCCTAATGAAATGCCCGCGTCCTTGTTCCTGTGTTTTTTTCTTTTCTTGATTACGTCAACCAGTACGTGCTGCCACCGTCAGGTCTGGAGAAGGCGTTTGCGATTGTCTTCCTCCAGGGGGCGCTTGGTGGGACAAAAATAATTCAAAATAATAATAATCAGCTGTTGGTTTTTTAGTTTGTTCACACAGTAAAACATTGGAGTGTAATGTATTAATAAATGGGTTAGCAAATATTTATAAATGCTGTAGAAGTGCCTTTAATTTATGTGCATGTGCAGATCTGTAATACAATTATGTAATTAATATTCAAACTTCATTCTATTATTTTTTCAAATGATGCATCACTAGGCTACTACACCAACATAATGCGGACCGCATTACTCTGGAGAAATGGGTAGTCATTGCATGTAAATGTTGTGACTTGAATACAATTCTTTATCCTAAATGGTACATGGTAACATCAGAGTGAATACTGCAAAAATGTTTTAATAACATACAATTTAACAATCTTTTCACTATTTTAAATAAAATCAAACATACTCAGCTCTACAGTTTTTTTTTTTTTTTTGTAAGTATATGTCTGTTGAAATTTATTTAGATATGGTCGCTTCTGTTAATGGTACTTTAAAATGTTAAACTGCTTACAGTATTACAAAATACAAAAGGTGTCCATCAGACAGCCGTTTAAATAATGTGCCCACCAGTATGCATAGAAGTCTATGCGAATACCTGCAATAATGGCTGATCACAGAGTCTTTATATTTTAGTAAATTATCATGTAGGTAACTTTTAAAATAGATTTTCTACCATTAGTTAAACACTTTATATAAGATAAACTAATAGTGAACAATTACTACACAGTATGTATTCATCTTAGTTAAAGCAAATGCCAAATATTACTAAGTATTTAAATCTATTTTTTTGCTAACGTATATGCAGTGTGAACTAACAAGAACCAACAATGAATTACTTATAAAGAATGTATTTAAGTAGCATTGATTTTACATATATGCCTTATAATAGGTGTATAATTTTTACTATAATAATGTGTATTTTGCTTTTGATAATGTGCCCTTTAATAAGTATGATTTCCATTTGCCTGTTATAAAAGCACAGCTATTAATTAATTTATTTATTTACATATTAAGTTTACATCAGAGTGCAAAAATACAAAGGCGCTTTTAAAATATGCATACATACAATAAAAAAATGAAATAAACAGATGCTTAAAAATGTGCATACATTACAAACAAAACAGGAAATTTTAAGTAGCCTACTATTTATAAAAATTTTTAAGGCATTTATGAAACCAGAAAGATAGATGTTTTGTCCATCTAAGTTACTTCCTCTGGAGAAGGGCTGCGGTCAAATGACTGAGGACAGATGCAAAAGACTCAGATTCTTTCTGTCTTTGTGACATCTCCTCCCATCTGAGTTGTGCATAACAGTCCAATTCCTCTCGTCTCATCGTAATTTCTTCATTCATTTCTTCTCACCTTAGCTCACGCTCTTCTTTCATCTGTTGCTGTGTTATGTCCTGCATGCACTGCAAAAACTCCCTTGATGCCAAATTTATCACTTTGCGTTTGCGACTCTCTGTAAAAGCAGACACACAAATAAGCATGATATTTGAGATGTCTTCTGATAGATTATAGATTATGGTATAGCACATACAGTGTACCAAACTGTAAAGTCTGTTATATATTTAGCAGGTACATTAAACGCATAAATACCTGGTCTAGTCCTTTGTGGAATATGTGATCCTCCTCTTATTATGGTTAGATCTTCAGGATCGTCATGTCTCTCTGTAATAAACATACACATAACGTTAATTACATATTGATAAAGAAACTAACAAAACATTGACTATCTCGGTGGTGTATTTCGTATATTTTTTTGCATACCGGGTGTCGACGTAATCTGTGGAAGTGTAGACGGTCCCTGCTCCATTTCTGATTCAAGGACTTTGGTCAAATGACTGAGGACTGATGCAAAAGCAGATTCTTTTTGTCTTTGTGACATCTCCTTCCGTCTAAGTTGTGCATAACAGTCCAATTCCTCTCGTCTCATTGTCATTTCTTCATTCATTTCTTCTCTTCTTAGCTCACGCTCTTCTTTCATCTGTTGCTGTGTTATGTCCTGCATGCACTGCAAAAACTCCCTTGATGCCAAATTTACCACTTTGTAAAAGCAGACACACAAATAAGCAGGATATTTGAGATGTCTTCTGATAGATTATAGATTGTAATATAGCACATACAGTTTACCAAACTGTAAAGTCTGTTTTATATAACGCATAAATACCTGGTCTAGTCCTTTGTGGAATATGTGATCCTCCTCTTATTATGGTTAGATCTTCAGGATCGTCATGTCTCAGTCTCTCTGTAATAAACATTCACAAAACGTTAATTACATATTGACAAAAAAACCCACAAAACACTGAATACCTCGGTGGTGTATTTTGTTTATTTGCATACCAGGTGTCGACGTTATCAGTGGAAGTGTAGACGGTCCCTGCTCCATTTCGGAGTCAAATAAAGCACTCCTCCGAGATGACGATTCTAGCACACAACATATGAACACGCACGTTAGCCACTTATACAATATGCAATATACAATATAATAATTATTTATTTATTTTAAAGTTAGGAATATGACATGTTAATCAACTCACTGGCCATGGTGGCTGCCATCGTGTCGACTTGTCTCACCACGGTGACCCAGCCCGCAGTCCATCAAATCGAACCATGGAAAGTTCTTTCTCTGGGCTCCGCTTTTCCCATTCTCTGCTTAGCCCGCAACTTTTTTATTTTTTCCTGAACTTGAAGCGTTGTTCGGCTAATACTTTGCTTAGCAAGTTCAGCAACAATGTACTTGATAACATCCTCGTTTCTGCACATGCCGTCAAATTGAAGTTGTACTCTTTCTTCAGCCCAAATGCTCAGAAGAGCTTTGGTATCCTCGGCAGACCAGTACAGGCGATTCTCCATTTTGAGCAGCGATAATTTTACCCAATATAAAAAAGTGAAATGTGCAGCAGACCATACCCCAACACCGATAAACTCCGCCTTTATCCTTGGCCACGCCTCTAGCCCTGGCCACGCCTCTAGCCCGAGCTGGCCTGCTTGCTTTGGCCCATAGACAGTGCTTTGGCCCAAGGTATGGGCTCTATGCACGGCGGTATTTCCGGTGAAGGTTTAAGGATGCTTGATAACTTCCGCCGATCGTAGAGTCCAATGCAATACCGAGAATTTATATTGAATTTTATACTCCATGGCTATACTAAAGAAACATTAGTCACAAAAACAGATAAAACAGACACCCCTCGTTGTGTTTATGCTTCTTTTTAAAATTATATTAAATAAACATAACTATATATAAAATTACATACCAAACGTATGAAAGTTTCGTTTCAGAAGACGGGAGGACAGTAAATTTGGAAGACTCTGCCATAATCCCGCTTTCCTCCGCTTTAATCTCCCCAACCGAAACTGAAGAGCATCCTTGTGTCAAATGCGGAACTTATGCGTGCATATATCCGATTTCGACGGGCCAGAAATCCTGCCGTTGGCCCCAAGTTAGCCCCGCTAAGCACCGAAGTGAACGGTGGAAACGCGACTGGCCCTGGCATGCACTAGCACTTTGTGTTGTGGAAACGCTGCTATCGTGCAGTTACTGCAGTAGTTGGACGAATAATTGTTTAAATAATTGAATTGTGAAAACCATAACATAAAATATAAGGTTAAAAGATAATTATAAGATTGAAAATGCAAATGAAAAGCCAGAGTAGGATAACAATGCACATTTGTGCCGAGACAAGACCATCAAGAATTAGCAATCCAACATAAAACGTTATTTCAAAGCTCATCACAAAATGTTTATGAATTCAAGATCAGTAACATGCTTCTATTTATGCTCAAAGAACAACAGAAGCTAACTGAAATTTAATGAAGACTTTTGAGTGACAAGAGCATATGACTCCAGCAAAAAGCATAGCCAATGCAGCACTTAATATAAATAAGCACGGAAATATTGCATCATGGAAATGTATTTGTGTACGGTATTT
This sequence comes from Hybognathus amarus, assembly GCA_030378365.1. Lineage (NCBI taxonomy): Eukaryota > Metazoa > Chordata > Actinopteri > Cypriniformes > Leuciscidae > Hybognathus > Hybognathus amarus. The sequence goes on from JAQIUQ010007249.1 coordinate 100,862, forward strand.
GTATATCAATTGACACAATACAGACATTATTTTTTTTTGACCTGGAAATGTGTGGTTAAGGTAACAGCAAATTATAAAAGCGTTGAGAAAAAGGAATGGAGACGAGTGTTTCTAATGTAAAGTCATTCTCAGCTGAGTCTTTGTACTTTGCTTTCAACTGTGTCTGAGTCATCCACTGAGCTGCGCTTCTTAGACGACACAAGGGACAATGACACTTCCTGTTTATCCTCTAAAACCTTAGATGTAGTCAAGCCAGTCTTTGGCAAATCTAAGTCCAAGCCGGGGCTCTCCAAACAGGGCATTGGCTCGGTTTGCACTAGTTCCAGCTCTGTGGGTCTTAGTGCCTCATGCTGCTCAGTTTGTAATTGTACATCCAAATCCTCCAGTCCTGTTAAAGTGCCACTGATAACTTCAGTTTGTGGCTCTTCTAGAACCACATTGAGCTGCAGTGCATCCTTATGGCCATTGATTGGCATGTTATCTGCTCCTGACAGGATCTCTCTCCTGAGTGAGGCCAACTGAGCCTGCAGGAGCTCCCTTGTGCTGCGCTTCAAGGTTTTCCATCTAACAATAAAAAAGTAAGACAGTTTTCCCCAGGAGAAATATCCATTTGAATTAGCCCAAGCCAATACATTCTGAACACTTACAAGCTTGGCCACCTTCTGCTGGCTGTGATCTGGACACTGATATGCTTGCAGTTCCTCAAACATCCTAACATTAGATTGAACCAGACTTGCAACCTAAAAGTAAAATAGAAGAAATGCAAAAGAAGACAACATATAGAAAAAAAAATAAACATGGAATATAACTTTAATGAAAGTTAAAAATGATATTTTACAAAAAAAAAAGGCTACATTTAAACTTTAAACTTTTTGCAGGTATACCTGTTCTTTGAGCTGTTTAATCTCAGCTTGTAGTGTCTTCTCCATATCTTCTTTCTCCTGACGGAGTGTGTCTATCTGCTGGTGGAACTCCAGGAGTCGTTTCTGTAACAGGGTCTGTTCCAAACCTTCTGCGTCCTGAAATTACAGTGGCAAAGCTTTTAGATCACTCCTACTTTAAAAAAATAAAAATAAACATACTAACCCCAAATTAAAAAAAAAAGCTTCAAACCCATCTAGCAGCATCAATAATAACAGATACATTGACAAATCTAATTACCATTTTTCCATTAAAAGTTTTTTTTTTTTCAGTGTATTTATCATTAAAAACAGTAATATGTTCTGTGATTCATGTTATCAATGACCTGTTCAGTAATGATACCAGTAGCCATGTCATAGATCACACTGTTTCCCTGTCCATCAGGGTCCATAAGAACAAGAGTTTGTGTCCCATCAGATGAATTCTGGGAAGACCCCACCTCCTCCTCAGCACCCAGTTCGGATCCCATTTCTCTCATCTTCTTCCTTCAAACACAAAGGAAAGTCGACAACAATATTTCAAATCACAAAGAGGTTTAGTAGTACATCACACTTGTTAAAAGGGTCCTACTATGCTTTTAAACATTTTTTTTTTTTTGTATAATGCTGTTTGAGCTTGAAAAAGGCTCCAAATGGAGTTTTTCTCTATATTAATAATCAGTAGTGTTTTTGAACTGTAGTATTTAAATAGTTCCCAGCCAGCATGCACAAAGAAAAGGGACGAGGCCTAGTTGAGTTGCGTTAGTAATCTGCTGAAATTTGCAGTTAAGGTAAAGGACGTAATCCTTCCCAAACACGCTTGAAGAGGTTGACCAATCACAACACACCAGTCAGAGCATACTGTGGACTTAAACATAGCGTTACTGACGGATTGGAAGCGAGGTGCTCCAGTGTAAAATATGTGAAAAAAGTGTAGTTGTTTTTTAACTTTCAAGAATGAAAACCTGTTCTAGTAGACCCCCAAAACCAAAATGAAGACTTAATTTTGAAAAAAAGCATAATAGGTTCCCTTTAATGAAATTCCCAAAATAAAACTTGGACAGTTTACCTTTGGCTCCACAGTCAACAGGGTTTCCATGCCAGTGGTCAGGATGGGCTGAGTTAATATAGATCCAATGCTTGTGCCATCTCCACCTGGTCCGAGACTCACTGCCAGCCCTTCATATGCTTTACCATGAGCCTCTGAGCTCTCCCCATAATACTGTCGGCAGTTCACATTCTGGGAGAGGAATCACGCAAACATTATTGGGTTCAAAAAGAGCAATCTAATGAGAAAAAAAAAGGCTGTTCACACTAAGGACGATAACTATAACATTAAAAAAAAATTCTAATAACTATCAGTTAATGACAGATAGGAATGATATCGTTGGAATCAGTAAGAACTTTTTTTTCACCCGATGAATGATAAAAGCATCAGCCAATCAGAATCCACATGACTTTAAAGAGCTTGAGCATTCAAAGTGGCAGTCAATATAACTATAGTGTGCACTTATTATAAACAGAAAATTACCATACATCGATGTGGTCGCTAAAACAGTTATCTTTGTAGTTATCATTGTTGGTGTCGAATGGACCTTTAGCCCAATGCTATCCACCTTTACCTGAGTGACTTGTATCTGGAATGTGGTCTGGGGATTCGGAAATGTGTTTTGTAGTGTTTGATGGCCTCGTCCCGCCTGTTGAAACCGTTTCTACAGCGGTAACAGTGCCAATGAGCACCTTTAAACCTCTTCTCTCCTTTAATAGTTCCCACAATCTCACAATGGATACAGCAACGCAGCACCTTCAAGCCTGTCCATAAAATAAGTGTAGAGAGAGACTGATTTCAAAGAGCATCAGTCATAAAAGCTAAATTTTGAGTCTATAGGGTTCCATGTTGCTTACCTGCAAAATCAATGCCTTTGTCCACGTGTTTAATGCGGAAGTGAGCTCGCAGGATGATGGGATCTTGGTAAACCTCGGCCACAGAACAGAGGGGGCAGTGCATGTGCACTCCTTTCTCCTGCCCTAAACACTTCTCATCCTGACAAAGCACAGGTGTGTATGCGTGTTCTGTTCCTCTGACACGAACCGAGGGATGGGCCTAGAAAAATAATTGCAGACAGCTTTGTAAATGACACTCTAAAAGAGAAATTGTATTGAATGAGTAGCACTATTACTGTGCTGACAGCTGTTTAGGCCTGGCATACTTTTTTTAAAAAAAAAATACATTATTTTTCTTAATACATAATGGCATGATTTATATTTTGTTCTAACTGGGAGAAATCTGTAAATGGAGGTTGTTGGACAATAAAGGGTTATTTCACCCAAAGATTAAATTCTGTCATTACTCACCCTCATGCGATCCAAACCCATAGGACTTTAGTTCATCTTCGCAACACAAATTAAGATATTTTTAATGAAATCTGAAAGATTTAGGTCCACGCAACTACCATTTTGACACTTCAAATCATAATCTATATTATCATAGACTGTAATGCTTCTCAAGTTCAATTTGCGGTGTCTAAACTTCTTTATTTTATATCCTAGAAGGTATTTTGCTCTGATGTGAACAAAGATTTACAGCAGGGGCACCAAATCTGACAACGCAGCATTAGAGTTTATTGAAATATGTTACCTCATGTACTGTAAACATAAAAACTTCCACAAACTGAAATGTCACATTTTGTTTTTATGCATTTCTTAAAGAGCCCCTAGTGGCAATCTTATGCATTGCCGCCGAAAACCAATAAAACTTGGCCCGACGGCAAAGTTGTCAACAATATGAGAAATTATTACAACCACGATCTAATATACTCCAAAAAACATGTGTTTGCAAAATGTTATTATTCATGTACATGTTGTAGATGTAATACATACGATTAAATTGGCCTAATGCATCACTAACCGTTTATTTTTAACGTTATATATTTTTCCATAAGGCCTGCAACTAATTTAATAAAATAATGGGTATTTATAAAACGATACCAGGTTGAGAATGCAAATCTTGACGACTGTACTGAATCACAATTGTCCAGAAAGTCAAGTTAAAAGCTGCACGCAGATTTTGCACACTTAATCAAGCTAACAACTTTAGCAAGCTAACACGAAAACCACAACATTTTACCTTTAAACTTTCACTCACCACAAAAGTTGACATGCCTTTGATATAGAAAAAAATCCGCTTCAAATTCAGCTGTACGACCGGCGTTTGTCGTAGTCTTTAGCCTATGAAACATCCCATTTCAGAGCGCTTGTGTGTGGTTCGTCATCTGCGTGTACACACATTCACCTGCGAGGTTTTAGTAACATAGCACCGATGAGGAAAATGACGAGATGTCATTGTTACAACTCAACGTAAATTATTTTCATTGGCCAATATCAGCTTGGGTGGAATTTTAAACCAATCAGCAGCGTCAACGACGAGTACGGCATGTCGGTGCCACCACAACGAAATATGCACGTACACTGGTATAAGATGAAAAATCCATCATTTTTTGAATGCCTACAAATATTAAATACAGCTAGACACGTTAAATATATTATCTAAATTATTGTACGTCTGTACGTAATATAAAATTCACAATTCATTCATTTAATTTCAACGAATTATTAGTATATAGCTATGGACGTTTTTAAAAATTTAGCTGAGGAAAAATGTTTTCCTAAAGTAGCAATATCACATTTTGTATGATCTAAAAAATAAAATTTAATTTCATAAATGGTATTCTACAAAGGTATAATGGCAACCTACACTATTGACCATACAAGGGGATGTAGCTCAGTGGTAGAGCGCATGCTTTGCATGTATGAGGCCCCGGGTTCAATCCCCGGCATCTCCACTTTTCTTCAGGATTAAAGCAATATCGTGCAGTTCAACATCTTGATAATAAAATAATCCTTAAAATGAAATAAATAACTTAAAACACAAAATATATAGTAGTCTACATGTAAACTGGTAAATTTATTGAGTTTTTTTTTCTTGCAATTTCTTTGCCAACCACAAGAGGTCTGACTAACATTGATGTAGATGTCTATCAATTGACATTCAGATGATTTGGATGAGTATGAAAAAGACATAAAACCAATCAGCTTCCATAGAGTAATCAAAACATGATTTGTATAATTGTGACCCAAAGTTTGTTTCCTTATCTTGTTTACTCCAGTCGTCATCTGGCATCTGTCAGCAAAGGCTACAAATGAAATTAAAAAGAAAGAAAATCTGTTCAGCACTTAAGGTTTTAAAGTCACAAATGTACATTTAAAAAAAAAACAAAAAAAAAAAAAAACATTATTAAATGCAGACAACAAATATACAGTACTATGCAAATGTTTTCGGTCTATAAGATAATGTTGATAATTTTTTTCTATTTTTATATATTTAAAACCATAATCTGCTGTGATGGCAAAGCTGAATTTTCAGCATCATTACTCCAGTCTTCAGTGTCACATGATCCTTCAGAAATCATTCTAATATGCTGATTTGCTGCTCAAAAAACATTTATTTTATTATCAATGCTGAAGACAGTTGTATTGATACATATTTTGTGGAAACTATGATACTTTTTTCATGATTCTTTGATCAAAGAAAAATGAAAACAAAAGCATTTATTTGAAATATAAATCTTTTGTAATATCATAAATGTCTTTGCTAAATGGAAGTGTCTATTCTTATAATTAAATTTTGGCATCTTAAAGTGGATGTCATCATACTTACCCTGTCAGTTTCATTCTCAAACTCTGGATTTTTCCATTTCGGATTGGACAGTATTGTCAGCACTACCAATCCAAAAATAACAACTAAAACACCTAATGAGTTTGCAAACAGAGCTTCAGCAGGCAGCGCCGTGTATGGTTCTGTATTGCTCCCATTTCTCCCGTTTCTGCAGATACATAATTGGTTGGGAACAGAGACAAACAAGTCAGCCGTCAACAAAAGAAACAATGAATGAAAATTAAAATCATTAGATAGGTGGTTTCACCATAATAAGCTTCTTATACTAGATCAAATGGGAATGTTATTATTTATCTGAATAAGATAAATTGCAGCCATTTCTTCTCTGCTGTGATTGTCACTCACAACGTCAGTAGTAGTTTCTCATTGATCCCAGACAGGCTGGTGATGAGACTCAGGATGAAGATGGCCATGCCCATCCAGATGTGGAGAGGTTTCAGGCTGGCTCTAATAGCCAAAGGGGTCCAGGGCAACAAGAAAGCGCAAAGACCCACAAACCACTATTCCATCAGAGGAGAAAGGCAGAGGAGACGATGTCAAGCATCATTCCATTGACATTTGATGGAGCAGAACATACCTGGAGCTTTACGAAGCATGAAGCAGTGAAAATACTGTGACAAGTCAGTCATCGGGATGAATACCTGCAAAGTGAATAGAGCCACTGTGGAGATCCCAGTCCAGCTGTGTAATGAATATAGATGAGGGATGTTGTTGGCACTGTGAAAATCAAAGGCAGCGCACAAGCCTAGCACAGCCAACATCACTGCCATGAACAACAGCCCTGCATGGGCCAACTTACACCACCTTCTGCTCCAGGTGAGAGGAACACGGTACAGGATAATGGCTAGAGAGAGACAGATAGACACACAGAGAAAAGAGAAAACTACCTGAATATGCTTCACAGTAAGTGTTTTGGACATGGTATGAACAGGTGGTACCATGTGTTTTTACCATGGTAATATATACACTACCACTCAAAAAGTTATTAAGATTAATTTAAGATATTAATTCCTTTTTTTCCTCATAAAGGATACATTAAATTGATCAAATCTGACAGTGAAGATTTGTATAATGTTACCAAAAAATGTATTTCATATCAATGCTTAAATATTAAGCATGCACAAGATAATAATAAGAAATGTTTCTTGCGCACCAAATAATCATAATAGAATGTTTTTTGGAGGATCAAGTGACACTGAAGACTGGAGTAATGTTGCTAATTTAAGCTTTGACATCATTGGAATTATTTACATTTAGAAGTATATTAAAATAGGAAACAGTTATTTTAAATTGTAATATTCTTTTCACAATATTAGGGTACACTGGGGTAAAAGGCACCTTAAATTTTATTCTTCTCTAAACCACTAGATAGTACAAAACTATAAAATAGCACAAAACTATAAAATAGCACAAACTATAAAATATATTTTAATCACAGTATAAATAGAAAACAAACAGAAAACAGTACAAACTTTGCTAAAGTCATTGTTTTGAACAAGTATTAACTTAGACATTATTAATATATATATATATATATATATATATATATATATATATATATATATATATATATATATATATATATATATATATATATATATATATTTGTATCAATACTTTGCCTTTTGCCCCTGGTGAGCCTTCCTGCATGTGGGGTAAAAGCACCTTACCACCTCATACATTTATAAGATTTTTAAATAAAATAAACCACTTGTATGATTTATCAATGTTCAATATATATATATATATATATATATATATATATATATATATATATATATATATATATATATATATATATATATATATATATATATATATATATATATATATGAGGCACGATGTCCAAAATTCTGAACCACCCCTACATGTCATTCCAAACCTGTATTACTTTCCTTGTTGTGGAACACGAAATGTGGTCTGTCACATACGTCTGACAAAATCCACTAGATAGCACAAAACTAGATATATATCCACTATATATATATATATATATATATATATATATATATATATATATATATATATATATATATATATATATATATATATATATATACACACACACACACACACATAATATTATTAATCAGCTTTTAAACTTTTGGCAAACTTTTAACGGTGGTCTAAATAATATGAAAAGAAAGAATTATGAAAGTGGTCTCATGGCATATAAAAAACATTATTACCATCTAAAACTGGTTCCTCCAAAGTTTTTACTTTTTCTAACTGTTGACCTTTCTCCCATCTGTGTTTCAAAACAAAACGTCACTGCTAAAACTAGAATAAAATGTTTTTGAATATCTTCCTTCATCTCCACATCTATGCTTCACTAACAAACAGCTTTGCTTGTTCACTATTCATATAGCAAATTAACTATGACAAATGCAGCTTGATAGACTGTCCATTAGAGACGAGCACAGATGTTTGTGTTTAATTAGATCCTTGTTACCATTACACATTTACCTAACATTTTGTTGTTAAATGTGGTGGAAGTATTACTCACACACTTGATTTTGTCACACATATGTGACAGACCACATTTCAGGGTTCCACAACAAAGAAAGTAATACAGGTTTGGAATGACATGTAGGGGTGGTTCAGAATTTTGGACATTGTGCCTTATTTCCAAGTGTTATTTACAGAAGCCCTGAACGACAACGTAAAAAAACAACAACAAAAAAAAACTAGCATTTCGAGACTACCATTGTCTCACATTGCCACACACACGCATTCATAATGGTGCATAGCGAGTGTTTCGCACTGTGTGTGTGCGTTTGTGTGTGTTTTGTTTCAACAAAAGGAAATTCAACAGGTGCCAATCTACCAGCATTAGGCTACCATTATAGGATGCTTTAAAATATACTGCGCCGGAATAGACTTTAGCCTGCAGGAAAACCAACCTGGATTGGATTTATGAATGAATGAACAAGGCATATATATAGAACTTTCATATGTCTACTAGGCCTACACTCAAAGCGCTTTACAATCATATCAGAGAATCTCTCCTCAACCACTAGTCTATTATTAAATCTGAGCAAATCACAGGATTCGGCCAAATGATTGGATACAGAATGATGCACTTAAAATGTATCCGGAAAGTATTTACGGTAAAGAGGAGACAGAACGGTTACTGTTGTGTTCTTGACCTAGAATAGTGTTGCCTAGATGAGCACGAAAACACCTCAAAAACACTGCCACTAGCACCTGTGAGAGAACTGTCAGAATTGTGTTGAAAGCCCGGATTGTGTTGATCCATGGAAGTTTGACTTCACAAGTGCATTTCTTTACACACACACACACATACACTCTGAGCTAGTGGACAGCACTGTTATGAATGCACACACTTCTATGGAAGACTCTGTATTGTTGTAATGTTTCGAGCTTTAATCTCATAACGTTTCGACTTCAATCTCTGAAACGTTTCGACTTCAATCTCGAAACGTTTCGACTTCAATCTCGAAACGTTTCGAACTTCAATCTCGAAACGTTTCGACTTCAATCTGGAAACGTTTCGACTTCAATCTCGAAACGTTTCGACTTGAATCTCGAAACGTTTCGACTTCAATCTCGAAACGTTTCGAACTTCAATCTCGAAACGTTTCAACTTCAATCTCGAAACGTTTCGAGCTTCAATCTCGAAACGTTTCAGACTCAATGTCGAAACGTTTCAACTTCAATCTGCGAAACGTTTCAACTTCAATGTCTGAAACGTTTCAAACTCAGTCTCGAAACGTTTCAAACTCAACTCTCGAAACGTTTCGACTATCTCGAAGCGTTTCAATCTCGAAACGTTTCGACTTCAATCTCGAAACGTTTCAAACTTCAATCTCGAAACGTTTCGACTTCAATCTGAAGCGTTTCAACTTCAATCTCGAAGCGTTTCAACTCAATCTGGAAACGTTTCAACTTCAATGTCGAAGCGTTTCAAACTCAATCTGGAAGCGTTTCAAACTCAATGTCGAAACGTTTCAACTTCAGATCTGGAAACGTTTCGACTTCAATCTCGAAACGTTTCAGACTTCAATCTCGAAACGTTTCAACTTCAATCTCGAAACGTTTCGACTTCAAATCTGGAAGCGTTTCAACTTCAATCTCGAAACGTTTCAGACTTCAATCTCGAAACGTTTCGAACTTCAATCTCGAAACGTTTCAAACTCAATCTGAAACGTTTCGACTTCAATCTCGAAACGTTTCGAACTTCAATCTGGAAACGTTTCGACTTCAATCTCGAAACGTTTCGACTTCAATCTCGAAACGTTTCGAGCTTCAATCTCGAAATGTTCCGAGCTTCAACCTCGAAAACGTTTTGACTTCAACCTCGAAATGTTTAGACTTCAACCTTGAAATGTTTAGACTTCAACCTTCGAAACATTTCAACTTTTATTTTGAAATGCTAGATTTTTTTTTTACAGATTTTCTGTTTTTACAGATTTTTTCTTTTTTTTCTTTGCGGTTTATGGCTTCTGTAGTTATTTATCAATGGAGACAGTTTTAAAAAAATTTCATCAAGTCGTTCCAGTTGCATAGTTTGCCAGTGCTAGGTTTGCGCGAGTCAACGGTAACTGCTAACGTGCTATTAAAAACAGTTTTACCCACTCCACAGTACACCAATAGCAAATAAATGATAGCGTCAGACTATTGATGTAAATGTCTGTTTAGAGAAATCACACTGCCCTTTCATTAATTGCAATAGTTATACTTTGTTCCCTGTATCTAGCACAGTCTACGGCAGCGCGCGCAGTGATATGTAGTTACCTAGGCAACCGAGAGAGTTAGTAAGAGAGAGGTAGAGAGATGTAGTGCAGGTAGTTCAGACTGTAGTGCACTTCAGTTCTGTGGTTACTTTTCATTGCAGTACTACAGTACTAACTGGAGGAAAGTAAAATTCCATCGGTGATGAGAAACTAGCTCCTGTAAATGCATTGCGATCATTTGAGATCCAAGAGTCGTTTGAATTTTAACATTATTCTCTTAACAGACATTTACATCGCTAGTCTGACGCTATAATTTATTTGCTTTTGGTGTACTGTGGAGTGGGTAAAACTATTTTTAATGGCAGGCTAGCAGTTCCCATTGAATCGCGCTAGCCTAGCACCGGCGAACTATACAACTGGAGCGACTGGATGAAAATGTTTGAAAACTGTCTCCACTGATAAATAACACCAAGGCTAACTTGGAAATGAGGCCTGATCTCGATTTGCTCGATTTAATCTTATTGCCATCTTGGAGAAACAATTGCATTATTAAATAGAAATCATTAGTGATTTTTTTCTTACAGGATTGTCTTCTTACGGGAACAAGACCATTAACCAGAAAAGGAAAGAGAAGATGTCTGCAGTTAAAACAAAAGAGCAATAGAAAAAGTGTTTACGCGAGACAGAAAGAGAGTGGTTTCTTCTCACCATTTCCATATAACACCACTAGACTCGTCACCATGAGAACCGGGTGCCAGTTAAACTGCAGAAATGAACCATCCCAAGCAAACCCTCCTCTCCAGGTTCCACTCCACACAAACACGAGTATCACACACAAAAACCCGAGCCACACGCTCAGCAGAGAGAAAGACACAGGCAAGCGCATCTGTGTAAAGCAGAAAGAAACCGATTGGATAAAACAATGGTTTTAAAGCAAAAATATACATTTCATCCTTTATTTAAGGTTATCATCTTTAATATCATCTTTATTATTCCTCAACAGAAATGTCGGTAACACTATTTTACAGTATTTATGTTACATGTTGGTCCTATAGAAATTACTATAAATTGTGCCTAATTAAATGGAACTAACCTTAAACCTAACCCTAAGCATAATATTGTAAGTACAAGTAGATAATTATAGTTACTCAGTACTTAAATATATAATAAATGATTGCACTGTAACATACAGAGTGTAACTGAAATGTCTGATAAAGCTGTAAAGTGACATACAAGTAATACAAGTACAAGCTTATACAAGTAATACAAGTATATAATTTATAATTCTGTTACTACAAAAGATCCAGAATGTCTTTAAATGTTAGCCTATATAGTCACATAAATGACGTATATTATAGTCTTACCTTGCGTTTATCTTCCAGACATTCAATGGACATATTTTCTCCTCTGTTTTTCTCTGCGACTTTCTTTTATGTGTCCAACCCCAGAATTTTGAGAGATGTTTTGCAAGTCATGGTCATGCTGTTAACTCATTCTCCTTGAAAGCTAAAAAAAAAAAAAGTTTGAACAATTCTGCTCGCCTCATGTCGACATAACAATAGTGGAGCCTCAATGGGTGCCAAGCTTCTCTAATATATTATTAGAGGGAATTTATATATATATATATATATATATATATATATATATATACACACACACACACATACAAGCTTATCGGATTTCTGAAGCTCAGACCTTTCTTGCACCCAAAAAAATTAGACTCTTACAAAAGTGAAATATCTTTGGTCTACAGACTTAAAATGTTCTTTTACAAATGAATTTATGTGCCTTGAGTACTATTAGCTGGATAAATCCCCCTTGCTTCAAGTTCTAAACACAGAGCACATTGCAAATATCCTTTTTTTTTGCTGTGTCATTTAGACGTGAAAGCAACACAAAGGCGTTAGTGTCACTCTGTGATGAAGCGCGTCTTCAGAATTTTTGTCACGCTAGATGTTCTTTCACAAGCTATCGTGAGAGCAGATAGAATGCAAATATGATATGAAATGTCTTTTAGGAGTTGATTATCTCACTCATTCTTTATCTAAATGGCACGTATTCTCTACGCTGAACAAGGGATATGAACTAAATGACTGGCATTGTCCAGGAACTGACCTAACAAATTCCAAAGGAGATGAATGCATTATAATAAAAGTACAATGTCATAGGTGGTCTTCATCTGTCAGTCACATTATCAGGAAATCAACCCATGTAATGGAATGACAGTGTGCTAGCTTCATTCAAATACCACTGGCGGTTTACTCACTTATCAAATTAAGGAAATTGCCATCCGCTTAGACCAAAAAACGAGTCTGCCAAAAGTCACATGGTGTGCTTTCATGGTCATGAAATATGCTTTCAAAACACAAGATGTACAAAGATCTACATTGTTGTTCAGATATATTTGTTTACTCATTCTGAAAAGGAACCATTTCGGATGCATTTATCAAAGACATAAAATTAAATGGCAGAATACAATATGTATATGTCATATACTGGAGGCATTAACAAACATAGTATAACTGATCATATATCATATATTAAAATGGACATTCCGTAAGGTAAAGGCACACAGAGACAGACATGCTTAATACAGACTTCCTTGTTGTCCTCATCCTCAATAAACAGTGAAATATACTGGTTCTTTTCCCAAGGAAGCTCAGCGTTTTCAGAAACTAGGATACGGTAGTTTGGGATCTCGGGGCGAAAGCAAAACTTCTTCATTGGAGTATGAGGCAGCACAGTGTCCATCACAACTTGGCCGTTGTATTTTGTAATGAAGGCTTCAACATCCAGCTTCTCTTTGCTTATAAAGGCTCGCACATTCCTGCTGCTTCTGTTTGACACGTTTGTTTTAGCCATTTCGTTGCCCATCGTCTACAGTGGCAATGCCTTCAATGTCTTCAATTATGCCTAATGATAGAACATAAATATGTAGTGCAAACATATAATATAACAGCATCATACAAGTACAGTCAACCAGGGTTTCAGAACTGAACTGAGAATGGCTTTTAAATTCCAATTCAATTCCTGAATATGTGGCAGCAAACAGTATTCAGGATTGTGATTCAAATTTGAATGTAAGAAATTCGAATTTCACATTTAATTGATCGAATTTTGAACTACAAATATGTCAAGACAACTTTGAATGTCAATTTAAAGGATTAGTTCACCCAAAGGTGAAAATTCTGTCAGTATTCAAGTTGTTCCAAACCTCTATGTGTTTATTTGTTCTGCTGAACACAAAGAATGTTCCTATTTGGAAGAATGTTTTAATCAAACAGATCTCAATCCCCATTGACTACTACCATAGTAGGAAAAAATACATACTATGGTAGTCAATGGGGATTGAGATCTGTTTAATTAAAACATTCTTCCAAATATCTTCCTTTGTGTTCAGCAGAACAAATAAACACATAGAGGTTTGGAACAACATGAGGGTGAGTAAATACTGACAGAATTTTTTATTTTTGGATGAACTAACCCTTTAACAAAGTCTTTTTTGAAGGTTTAGGCCTAGACAGGATGGATGGAACTCATTCTTAAATAATTAAATTTGCACAAATCTAGCATCACAGAATTTGCTGTAAACACTTGAATATTTGACTGTGTTATTAAAATCCGAAACAATACAACTTTCTCATTTTAGTTTATGTGACCCCTCATACAGTAAGTGAAATAACGTCTTCATAATCATGAAAATAGGAATGAAAGAATACATGTTTTCAGAAGTTGAGCTTCTAAAAAACCTGATATAACAGCAAATATATAAGACCTAAAAGTCCCTGCTAAAAAAGTCACTTAACTGTAGCTTTGGACTTTACGTCATGCAACCTTCACTGTAAGGATCAAAAACAAGTATAGGAAGGTCCTCATATGTGACCACTGCTGAGGGTCTGACCTCCATCTGTGAATTGGATTGGCTTCTATTCTTTTGACATCTTACTGGCAATAACTGAAGTGAATGCTTTGATTATTTCCATCAGTTTCTCTTTGTTATTTGTCCTCACACTACCACCTTTCCCCTTTGTTATAAGTGATATTTGACTTTGATCGCGAAGGAAAGGATAGCTTTCAAATGAAAGTGCGTTCTTTCTTTTGTACTGTTGTCACAAACCGAAAGACAGCAATATCTCTCTAATCGAATACGGTGTTCATAGAGTCATTATAAAAAACTGTGGCCCAGAATCAAATTTTTTTTTGTTTTGGGCTATAAATCAGAATAACATCATTCCTACCTCCGTGGGTGTAAAGTTGCAGGTGCGCTTTCTTTGCTGGTTTCAGGTTAGATATCAAGAGTGTCAGAGCCCCAGGAGACTTTGAACACAGATCATCTGCACGCTTTCATAATGACATGCAAATGTCAATGTACACTTCATTCTGTCACATGCTCAGAAAGACCTTTCATTTTGAAAGAAAAAAAAGATAACAGTCCCATTGGTCTACATTAGGCTTCCATTGAAAGTGTATTACAGCACATTTTAGACCTTTATCCTATAAGTGACAAAGTTCATTAAAGGTATACCATGTATAATTCAATAGAGTAAATTTTATGCGTATTTGACACACTGTCTGAGGGGAAGGCTCCGATCTCGGAATTTCTCATCCCAAGACGTCAACTAACTGACGCTTTTGACCATACGTCAACATCCAACGTTTTAGGGTACCCTTTAACGTCAGTTATATGACGATCCTGGGGCATCATCCAACTGACGCTTTACTTTTAACGTCAGTTAGATGACGCGGGTAGGTCTAGGTCTGGGGTAGGGTTAGGATTAGATAGCATCATCTAACCGACGTTAAAGGGTATCCTAAAATGGCGGATGTTGACGTATGGTCAAAAGCGTCAGTTGTATGACGTCTTGGGATGAGACTGTGTTAGAATTTGACCCGAAACCAGAGTACTACCCCCATCACAGGTTGGGCTAGAAATAGTAAGAAGTGAGAAGATGGTGTGGAGGTCATGGAAAAGAGGTAAGTCTGCTGACCCCGCTTTTGCCGGGTCTTGACAGGAGCAGCCTGTGACGTAGGATGGGAGTGCAATACTCAAGGCATGGAATAGGTAAGCCTCGTCAGCAGTCTGACTGAGAAAGACATAGTTCCTCTGACCGGGAGAGCTTTCACTGCATCCAACGGGCATCCTTGTTAATAAGACATCATGAATCTAACACATGACTTTGTCATTACATGACATGCTCTACGAGCTGAGACTGAGCATTACTGTAGATCTATAATTGATCATTATATATATATATATATATATATATATATATATATATATATATATATATATATATATATATATATATATATATATATATTAGGGCTGTCAGTTAAACACGTTATTAACTGCATTAACGCAAACCAATTTTGACAGCGTCAATTTTTTTATTCGCGCAATTAACAGTCTTTTTGCCCTTGCAAACTTTGTAGTGTTTTTCACATGCTTTTGCAACAGGACGCGGCATGCCCGGCGCTGCGCTCTGAAACCCATTCATTTCAATGGCTTGCGCCACGCGAGGACGTTTCGTTGCTTCGTCGACCAAAGCGCAAGCGGATCTAGCTAGATCAGAAACAAAACAACAGGCACGCCGCACACTTGTTTGGGCTAGCGAGCCAGCCAAACAGTTGATTAACATTGCGTTTTGAGTGGATGATGAGTGCAAGACGCCGAAATGGATGCCAATAAGATTGTGAATGGAAACTTTACTTTACTAAAAAGTTGCCAAATGGTTCAATTGAGAAGACCAAAGTGATCTGTGTGTTTTTTCGTCTGTGAACTGAGCTATCATCATCGCAGCACGTCCCATCTGAAATACCACTTGATTGCCAAGCACACACACAGATGTGCTTGGCAATATCAGGACCTCGTCAGTATTTCTTTTGTCCACCCTTTTATTGATAGACAGTTTTACATTGAGAGACTATTTGCTCCAAGTGAGAATGTTAGTGTGAAATTGAACACAGTATATACCAATTTTGTTTTCAATAAAAAAAAAAAACATTTGCACAAAGCAAGCCAATCCACTTTTCCATGTTGATAAGATCATTAAAATGAGAAAAAATGATGTGAGAAAAAGAAATCAAGAGACATTTAGAATAGATAAAAATGTGTGATTAATCGCGAGTTAACTATGACATTAATGCGATTAAACGTGATTAAATATTTTAATCGTTTGACAGCTCTAATATATATATATATATATATATATATATATATATATATATATATATATATATATATATATATATATATATATATATATATGATTTCTGAAGGACAATGACTATATTTGAAGACTGGAGTAATGGCTGCTCAATGTTCGGCTTAACCACAACAATAAAAACACTTTGCATAGTCAGGCTTCCAGGGTTAATGAGTTTTAAGAAGACTAGTATCCTATGGCAGAACACAGTGAGTCATGTGTGGCATGAGTATCAAACAAAGATAAGAGCTTGTTGCAAATGCGCAACTGCTTCCACACAGCTGTTGAGAAAGAGACACAATGAGGCTACAAAGGCTCCTTGGCTTCACTTCAATGTGCTTATATGTTTGGGGAGCAATTTTTCAGCCGGATAAACACAATGAAAAATGGAACCACTGTGAAGGACACTTTTACAAGGGATGGACCCATCTTCGACTGCTGCTTAAAAAAGCTTCTGTGGACTTCTGTTGTAAATGCCATGAAGAAAAATGTATTTCCATTGCTATTTTTCCGACCTTAAGACATGTTCCGTTTGTTTGGGCATATAAATTAGGCCATACAGGGTTCTTTGATTTGTCAGAACAGGATCTCTTGAAGAATATCAAGATTTGGTATACATCACCATCGGTAAGGTCATATTTTTATCCTCTGATAATGTCTTGAATAATACAAAAGTTTCTTCTAAAATGATCTGCAGTTATACATCAACACATTTAATAAGTTTAAAATCTTAAATTCACTTTCATTGCTTTATAACTCCTTTTTGTATTCCATACAAGCAAGATTTGGCTGAATGTTTCTTTTGATTGGATTATTTATTTCATTTTTTTTTCATTTTCTTTACAACAAAGTGTTTTCTATTAACAATTTATGAAAATATCTGCCATTTGGCAGAAAAAAGCACATTGTCAGTATTAAAAAGAATCCTATATGCATATTTATGGTTGTCAAAGAATTATATTAAAAGAATTCAAAGTGATGTGAACAAAATGAAACCTTTGATCCTTGGTTACTGAAAATTGAATTATTAATTAATTAATAATTTAATAATTAATGCAGTCTAGAATTAGTACAATATATGTTAAACACAAAAAAGCAATAAGACTTAAAGTGACAGCAGAATGTCTATTGTTTTTTCATTCATACTTCTTATTTCTGCCATTGTTTCTTTTGCTTCTGACAGGTTGTTGATGATCTGCTCAGAGGAAAGTTGCACTCACTCCCTCCTCAAGTCACTTCAAGAACCTTCCCATCAACCACACATATTTTAAGTGGTGTGTTTGATCCCAATGCAAAATATATGCAAGTGGGGAACTGGCAGAACAAAGTCTATATACGCTGGATTGCGTACCACCACACAAATGCAAAGGGGGTTAGTTTTGAAGGAGCGGTTGTCCAAAACAGTCAGGAGAAATGTAAGTGGAAATGGATGATGGTAAAGCAACTGGTCGACATCCTTTCTGGATTCTTTATGGTCAAACCCATGCAAACCCTCTTCAATCATCATAACATGGGACCTTTAAACCTGAACGGCTTAGATAAAATTCCAGAAAAGATAGAGGACTACCAAAACACCGTAATGCCATGTGTGACAGGAACAACTATGCAAGTCAAAGAAGCAGAAAGTGGCTTTACTACAAAAAACCACAATACCCTCCTTTGCATCAGATGTGATTTCAGGCCTGTGCTCTTCGCTCATTCACCGTTCTAGCACCGGTTTAAAGAGATGCCTTGAAAAGATGGTGTTAGACAAAGTAAACTACACCACCTCTTCACCACTCTTGTATTTATCCGTCACTAGCAAACTGCGTAATGCCAGGTCAGACCATGAGACCCAGAGCCCTCTTCAACTAAATAAAATCACTGATCACAGAAAACATATCAAACAAAAGCCACAAAACATAGTTGAACTCAGTGTTGAGGAGAATGATCATTTTTACTATTTCAATGGCAAGATTAAACGTACAATGAACCACTTTGGACCTGCGGTGTGAAATAAATAACATGTATGAAGGAGCACAGAGATTTTTTTTCAGAGACAATGGATAAAAATAGATAATATACCAGAGGCCAAAATTAAACTTTGTGAATTCCAATGACTTTCTTGTGTTGGCCATGTGTATTTATTTTACAGCAATTATTCTTTTGAAAAGTCATCATTTATATTATGTCTAATAAAATAAAAAATCATGTCCCTAATGTTTTTTTTACCGTGTTTATAAATCAGAGTTTATTGTCTTGTAAATAAATAAATACACTGTATATATTTAAGCATCCTTAAAAAAAACAATAAATGTACTTAAATTTAAGCAACATTGTGTAAAGTTTTCCTCCCTTGAAATCATTCTTTTCCAATCAAAAATATATATTTTTTTTGTATTTGAACGATAAATGTAAAAAAAATCTGGTGAGTGATTTGTGCTTTAGTAAGGTTTATATTTTAAAAAGATAAATCAGCTAATCGAGAAGAAAAAGAAGAAAAACAGGTATTCTTGTAAAACAAAGAATTTTGTTTTAATAAAAGCTCAATTTTCCCTTTTTTTGTTTTGATTTATAGATTGATTTATGTACACTATGGACAAAAGTATTGGAACACCTGACCATCTAAATAGATAGACTAAGTACATAGATTAATATGGAGTTGTTCGCCCCTTTTGCAGCAATATCAGCTTCCACTCATTTGGAAAGGCTTTCCACAAGATTTTGAAGAGATTTAAGTTTTTTTTTGTTTTGTTTTTTTTTTAGATCATCTCTGTTCCACTTCTCCCCAAAGGTGATCAATGGGGTTGAGGTCAGGGACTTGCCAACTTGCATTTTGAGTCTTTTTCAAAGCAGAGGTGTGAACAACCAAGCTAAAACAGGGAGGTTTCATGACACATTAATATGAAAGGTCTTCACAACTGACAGCCAGCAGTGTTTCAGTTGTGTCACTCTTGTGTCACAAGAAATGGTTCTATTTAGAACCAGAAATGGTTCCATCCCCAACTTCATATATGGAACTCCAAAATGGTTCTATATAGAACCATTTTTTTTGGTAAAAGGTTCTATTGGCCGAGTATGGAACGCCAGGGTTCTATATAGAACCCAGACAAACCCTTTTTTTAAGAGTGTATAGATCCTTTTAGGGGTTCCAAATACGTAGCGCTGATAGAACCTTTTAAGGTTCTATATATAATACTATAAACAGTATATACATATTCCTCCGTCTACGTCAAGTATCTTGGTATTTCTGGAAATTGAAACTGTTTTGTGTACCATAACTCAGGTATTTTCTGCAAAAATTGGGCAAACCTGAAATTATAAGGCAGTTTACCATGGCCAGATAATACCAGATTTGACACTTTTCATGCAGTGTGTACTGCTGAACATCGTGTAACACCAGTAAAACCGACAACCGAAGCAAGCCAAGACAAGTAGTTAATGCCATTTCACATTGACTTTAACATTTAATTGGGATTGAAGTTCATTTTCACGGCATTGGTTACAGCTGAGAATAACATTACAATATATAAAGTTTGTTAGGATTAATTTTGTCATGTGTGTGTGTCTCAGTAATTGTGCTTGGTTTTAGTTCTTTGCTTAGTTTGCATGGCCTATAATAAATGTCCAAATTAAAATAAGCTGGGACTGTAATTCCTTTAAAGGGTGAGGAAGGTGATGGTGCGGGTAACATTTAGTCACCAGCGAACATCTTCTGTCTTATCATATGTATATAGTAAAAGTCAGAGACTCAAATTAAACAGTGATAAGAAAATTATGTGACCGTCCTGTCTAACAGTTTGAAGCAGTAAATGAGATGTTGCTGGAGCCTATGGAGTGATGAAGTTATGGTGGTTGTCTTTTTCTCTGCTTATTGTGGTTCCTGTGTTTTTACAACTACAGAAAACTTTTAGGACTTCTGTTAGGACTCCATGTCAAGAAATACTGTGCCAGGATTGGGCTCGACTTCAGTCTGCTCTTAAAAAACATGGTTACGTGTGCAGATGCTTTATAGTGAAGTGTGTCTACATTGCAGAAGTCCGCTGGATCAATCATATGCAGTGCACTTGGGTTTACAGAGGACATCATAAAGAGAATATAAAGACTGCAGTTTTACCACCAAAGGTAATGATGTTTTATAATATTTGCAAAATATCAGCAAATGCAAAAGTTAGCTGAAATGCTGATTGAAAACATTTATTTATTTTAAAATTGGTTTTGATATGATGTATAGTTTATATTCTAAACATACTTATCCAGATACTTACAAGCCATCTAGTAACATTAGATTGGAATTTATTTTTGTTATGCAGTTACATTAGGTTCTCAATGCTGCACTAATACCAGAGTAAAAAAAAAAAAAAGATTCCAACTCATACATTTTCAAATTTTCCTGACAGATTATCGGGAGCTTTCTAAGAGGGAAGACACATTCATCTAAGCAGGGCATCACTTCAAAAAAGTGTCTTATAATTGGTGTATTCCATGTTAAAAGAAAAACCATCACACAACTGAACAAGCAGTTGAAAGAAAACCATATTTACTGGACTAATGACCATCATTCAGTTCAAACCTCAGATGAATTTCTAGAGAACACTTTTGAAGACGCCACTGGAAAAAATTTATGGAAACAGGTGTCAGATCTAGCTAAGATGCTCAAGAATACTTTCCCATCTGCCACTCGGTTGAGAATCATTTTTAATCAAAAGACTTTAACCATCTGTCCCATATACCAGTCTACAAGATATTCACAACAGCACCAGGGAGCAGAAATCAAAATGAACGAGTTAGTGAAAAGTGCTATGAAAATCACATCCAATTCCAGTAATGATACTGTCATCTATTTGGAAAAAATACTCCAGTTTTTGAGAATGGGACTTCTCAGAAAAGAATACATTTTCCAAGCGAAAGCAAAGGACAGCACAGCTATATTAGACGATAAGTCAGGTGCTAAGATGTTAGCGACAGAAAGAATGCTAACAAACGCCTCAATTCAAAACAGTATAGCATCAGCAAATGAATCAAAACACAGAAAACAAGCTCCACTGAAAACATTTAGGCAAAGAAGAAGCAAATGGAAACCAAGTACAACGACTGTCTTAACAGATGATGAATATAAAGCAGGTGATAACAAGGTGACTTTGACTAAGTCGTTCAGTCAAACTGTTACAAAACCACATAATGTAGATGATAAAACAACAGAATCAAGTGTAAAAGAGAGTACAGAACAACTTGAAAAGAAAACAAGTGAATCCGAAAATTCAGCCACCTCAAGAAAATTTGTAAATAATGTCACACGTAAAAAACAACACATGGGAAATACAACAATGCTGACTGAAACAGACTTTACAACAGAACTGGAGAGACCATCAGCAGAAAATAAAGGAAGTGAGAAGAAAACACAAAAACACAAAACAAGCTTCGGTGTAGATAGATTAACGAGAGAAAGAAAAACATCAGAAGAAGGACAACTTGACAATTTAATGACAAATGAACCACGGACACATAAACTAGTAACACCAACCACCTCCAGGGGAAAAGAAAAAAAGACTGGAATGACAACAGAGTTTCCTGAAACTGAATGCACAACAGAAATCAATTTACAAACACCAGATGAAAAAACATTGTTGGAGAGAGCAGATATCACAAATATAAATAAAGATAAAAAAATAGGGTCAGAATATAATGCTTTAGGGTCAGAAGATCATCCAGCTGAAGGTACAAGATCAGAAGAAATAGATACACCAACCACATCCCGAAAATATGCAGAACATATAATGGAGACTGAACATGGCAGAGAGATGACAGCAGAGGCTCTTAAAACAGAATGTGCCACAGTAATCAACTTATCAAAAAAAGAAGATGAAATACTTTTGGAGAGAACAGACACCAAATATGTAGAAAGACAGTCAGAACCTGTTTATTTCATTTCAGACAACACGGTCTTAACAGTCATGAATGAACCAGTGACAACCACTTCCACAAAAGATGTAGAAGATTTCACGGAGACCAGACCAGAGACAATAATGACAATTGAGTCTGTCAAAACAGAATGTACAACAGACATTGAGTTAAAAACACCAGAAGACAAAACACCTGTGACCAGAACAGAGACAATAATGACAACTGAGTCTCTTGAAACAGAATGTACAACAGAATTTGAGTTACAAACACCAGAAGACAAAACACCCGTGACCAGACCAGAGACAATAATGACAACTGAGTCTCTAGAAAGAAAACGAACAGAAATTGAGTTACAAACACCAGAAGACAAAACACCTGTCACCAGACCAGAGACAATAATGACAACTGAGTCTCTCGAAACAGAATTTAAACCAGAAATTGAGTTACAAACACCAGAAGACAAAACACCCGTGACCAGACCAGAGACAATAATGACAACTGAGTCTCTTGAAACAGAATGTACAACAGAAATTGAGTTACAAACACAAGAAAACAAAACACCCGTGACCAGACCAGAGAAAATAATGACCACTGAGTCTCTCGAAACAAAATGTACAACAGAAATTGAGTTACAAACACCGGAAGACAAAACACCCATGGAGAGAACACACACCACATTCGAAGAAAGACAGTCTAAAATCTATTGATTTATTTGCCCACATTATTGATTCAACAGTCACAAATGAACCATTGACTCCAACCACTTCCACAAAAGATGCCAAAGATTTCACAGTGACCAGACCAGAGACAAAAATGACAACTGAGTCTCTCGAAACAGAATGTACAACAGAAATTGAGTTACAAACATCAGAAGACAAAACACCCGTGACCAGACCAGAGACAATAATGACAACTGAGTCTCTCAAAACAAAACATACAACAGAAATTGAGTTACAAACACCAGAAGACAAAACACCTGTGACCAGACCAGAGACAATAATGACAACTGAGTCTCTTGAAACAGAATGTACAACAGAATTGGAGTTACAAACACCAGAAGACAAAACACCTGTGACCAGACCAGAGACAATAATGACAACTGAGTCTCTAGAAAGCAAAACGTACAACAGAAATTGAGTTACAAACACCAGAAGACAAAACACCTGTCACCAGACCAGAGACAATAATGACAACTGAGTCTCTCGAAACAGAATGTACAACAGAAATTGTGTTACAAACACCAGAAGACAAAACACCCGTGACCAGACCAGAGACAATAATGACAACTGAGTCTCTCGAAACAGAATGTACAACAGAAATTGAGTTACAAACACCAGAAGACAAAACACCCGTGACCAGACCAGAGACAATAATGACAACTGAGTCTCTTGAAACAAAACGTACAACAGAAATTGAGTTACAAACACCAGAAGACAAAACACCCGTGACCAGACCAGAGAAAATAATGACCACTGAGTCTCTCGAAACAAAATGTACAACAGAAATTGAGTTACAAACACCAGAAGACAAAACACCCATGGAGAGAACACACACCACATTCGGAAGAAAGACAGTCAAAATCTATTGATTTATTTGCCCACATTATTGATTCAACAGTCACAAATGAACCATTGACTCCAACCACTTCCACAAAAGATGCCGAAGATTTCACAGTGACCAGACCAGAGACAAAAATGACAACTGAGTCTCTCGAAACAGAATGTACAACAGAAATTGAGTTACAAACACCAGAAGACAAAACACCCGTGACCAGACCAGAGACAATAATGACAACTGAGTCTCTCAAAACAAAACATACAACAGAAATTGAGTTACAAACACCAGAAGACAAAACACCAGTGACCAGACCAGAGACAATAATGACAACTGAGTCTCTTGAAACAAAACATACAACAGAAATTGAGTTACAAACACCAGAAGACAAAACACCTGTGACCAGACCAGAGACAATAATGACAACTGAGTCTCTCGAAACAGAATGTACAACAGAAATTGAGTTACAAACACCAGAAGACAAAACACCCATGACCAGACCAGAGACAATAATGACAACTGAGTCTCTCAAAACAAAACATACAACAGAAATTGAGTTACAAACACCAGAAGACAAAACACCTGTGACCAGACCAGAGACAATAATGACAACTGAGTCTCTCGAAACAGAATGTACAACAGAAATTGAGTTACAAACACCAGAAGACAAAACACCTGTGACCAGACCAGAGACAATAATGACAACTGAGTCTCTCGAAAACAAAACGTACAACAGAAATTGAGTTACAAACACCAGAAGACAAAACACCCAGTGACCAGACCAGAGACAATAATGACAACTGAGTCTCTCGAAACAAAACGTACAACAGAAATTGAGTTACAAACACCAGAAGACAAAACACCAGTGACCAGACCAGAGACAATAATGACAACTGAGCCTCTTGAAACAAAACGTACAACAGAAATTGAGTTACAAACACCAGATGACAAAACACCCATGATCAGAACAGAGACAATAATGACAACTGAATCTCTCAAAACAAAACGTACAACAGAAATTGAGTTCCAAACACCAGATGACAAAACACCCGTGACCAAACCAGAGACAATGACAACCGAGTCTCTACGAAACAAAACGCACAACTGAAATTGAGTTACAAACACCAGAAGACAAAACGCCCAGTGACCAGACCAGAGACAATAATGACAACTGAGTCTCTCGAAACAGAATGTACAACAGAAATTGAGTTACAAACACCAGAAGACAAAACACCCGTGACCAGACCAGAGACAATAATGACAACTGAGTCTCTCAAAACAAAACGTACAACAGAAATTGAGTTACAAACACCAGAAGACAAAACACCCGTGACCAGACCAGAGACAATAATGACAACTGAGTCTCTCGAAACAAAACGTACAACAGAAATTGAGTTACAAACACCAGAAGACAAAACACCCATGACCAGACCAGAGACAATAATGACAACTGAGTCTCTCGAAACAAAACGTACAACAGAAATTGAGTTACAAACACCAGAAGACAAAACACCTGTGACCAGACCAGAGACAATAATGACAACTGAGTCTCTCGAAACAAAACGTACAACAGAAATTGAGTTACAAACACCAGAAGACAAAACACCCGTGACCAGACCAGAGACAATAATGACAAGTGAGTCTCTCGAAACAAAACGTACAACAGAAATTGAGTTACAAACACCAGAAGACAAAACACCAGTGACCAGACCAGAGACAATAATGACAACTGAGTCTCTCGAAACAAAACGTACAACAGAAATTGAGTTACAAACACCAGAAGACAAAACACCCATGACCAGACCAGAGACAATAATGACAACTGAGTCTCTCAAAACAAAACATACAACAGAAACTGAGTTACAAACACCAGAAGACAAAACACCCATGACCAGACCAGAGAAAATAATGACAACTGAGTCTCTGAAAACAGAATGTACAACAGAAATTGAGTTACAAACACCAGAAGACAAAACATCTGTGACCAGAGCAGAGACAATAATGACAATTGAGTCTCTCGAAACAAAATGTACAACAGAAATTGGGTTACAAACACAAGATGACAAAACACCTGTGACCAGAACAGAGACAATAATGACAACTGAGTCTCTCGAAACAAAACTTACAACAGAAATTGTGTTACAAACACCAGAAGACAAAACACCTGTGACAAGACCAGAGACAATAATGACAACTGAGTTTCTCGAAACAAAACGTACAACAGAAATTGTGTTAC
Source organism: Hybognathus amarus (assembly GCA_030378365.1). Classification (NCBI taxonomy): domain Eukaryota; kingdom Metazoa; phylum Chordata; class Actinopteri; order Cypriniformes; family Leuciscidae; genus Hybognathus; species Hybognathus amarus. The sequence continues at coordinate 127,072 of JAQIUQ010007249.1, forward strand.
AATCACCAGAAGACAAAACACCCGTGACCAGATCAGAGACAATAATGACAACTGAGTCTCTCGAAACAAAAACGTACAACAGAAATTGAGTTCCAAACACCAGAACACAAAACACCAGTGACCAGACCAGATACAATAATGACAACTGAGCCTCTTGAAACAAAACGTACAACAGAAATTGAGTTACAAACACCAGATGACAAAACACCCATGATCAGAACAGAGACAATAATGACAACTGAATCTCTCGAAACAAAACGTACAACAGAAATTGAGTTCCAAACACCAGATGACAAAACACCCGTGACCAAACCAGAGACAATGACAACCGAGTCTCTCGAAACAAAACGCACAACTGAAATTGAGTTACAAACACCAGAAGACAAAACGCCCATGACCAGACCAGAGACAATAATGACAACTGAGTCTCTGGAAACAGAATGTACAACAGAAATTGAATTACAAACACCAGAAGACAAAACACCCGTGACCAGACCAGAGACAATAATGACAACTGAGTCTCTCGAAACAAAACGCACAACTGAAATTGAGTTACAAACACCAGAAGACAAAACACTCAGTGACCAGACCAGAGACAATAATGACAACTGAGTCTCTCAAAACAAAACATACAACAGAAATTGAGTTACAAACACCAGAAGACAAAACACCTGTGACCAGACCAGAGACAAAAATGACAACTGAGTCTCTCGAAACAAAACATACAACAGAAATTGAGTTACAAACACCAGAAGACAAAACACCCGTGACCAGACCAGAGACAATAATGACAACTCGAGTCTCTCGAAACAAAACGTACAACAGAAATTGAGTTACAAACACCAGATGACAAAACACCCAAGATCAGAACAGAGACAATAATGACAACTGAGTCTCTCTAAAACAAAACATACAACAGAAATTGAGTTACAAACACCAGAAGACAAAACACCTGTGACCAGACCAGAGACAATAATGACAACTGAGTCTCTCAAAACAAAACATACAACAGAAATTGAGTTACAAACACCAGAAGACAAAACACCCGTGACCAGACCAGAGACAATAATGACAAGTGAGTCTCTAGAAACAAAACGTACAACAGAAATTGAGTTACAAACACCAGAAGACAAAACACCAGTGACCAGACCAGAGACAATAATGACAACTGAGTCTCTCGAAACAAAACATACAACAGAAATTGAGTTACAAACACCAGAAGACAAAACACCAGTGACCAGACCAGAGACAATAATGACAAGTGAGTCTCTCAAAACAAAACGTACAACAGAAATTGAGTTACAAACACCAGAAGACAAAACACCCGTGACCAGACCAGAGACAATAATGACAACTGAGTCTCTTGAAACAAAACGTACAACAGAAATTGAGTTACAAACACCAGAAGACAAAACACCTGTGACCAGACCAGAGACAATAATGACAACTGAGTCTCTCGAAACAAAACTTACAACAGAAATTGTGTTACAAACACCAGAAGACAAAACACCTGTGACAAGACCAGAGACAATAATGACAACTGAGTCTCTCGAAACAAAACGTACAACAGAAATTGTGTTACAATCACCAGAAGACAAAACACCCGTGACCAGATCAGAGACAATAATGACAACTGAGTCTCTCGAAACAAAACGTACAACAGAAATTGAGTTCCAAACACCAGAACACAAAACACCAGTGACCAGACCAGAGACAATAATGACAACTGAGCCTCTTGAAACAAAACGTACAACAGAAATTGAGTTACAAACACCAGATGACAAAACACCCATGATCAGAACAGAGACAATAATGACAACTGAATCTCTCGAAACAAAACGTACAACAGAAATTGAGTTCCAAACACCAGATGACAAAACACCCGTGACCAAACCAGAGACAATGACAACCGAGTCTCTCGAAACAAAACGCACAACTGAAATTGAGTTACAAACACCAGAAGACAAAACGCCCATGACCAGACCAGAGACAATAATGACAACTGAGTCTCTGGAAACAGAATGTACAACAGAAATTGAATTACAAACACCAGAAGACAAAACACCCGTGACCAGACCAGAGACAATAATGACAAGTGAGTCTCTCGAAACAAAACGTACAACAGACACTGAGTTACAAACACCAGAAGCCAAAACACCCGTGACCAGACCAGAGACAATCATGACAACTGAGTCTCTCGAAAACAAAACATACAACAGAAATTGTGTTACAAACATCAGAAGACAAAACACCCGTGACCAGACCAGAGACAATAATGACAACCGAGTCTCTCGAAACAAAACACACAACTGAAATTGAGTTACAAACACCAGAAGACAAAACACCAGTGACCAGACCAGAGACAATAATGACAACTGAGTCTCTCGAAACAAAACATACAACAGAAATTGAGTTACAAACACCAGCAGACAAAACACCAGTGACCAGACCAGAGAAAATAACGACAACTGAGTCTCTGGAAACAGAATGTACAACAGAAATTGAGTTACAAACACCAGAAGACAAAACATCTGTGACCAGAGCAGAGACAATAATGACAATTGAGTCTCTCGAAACAAAATGTACAACAGAAATTGGGTTACAAACACAAGATGACAAAACACCTGTGACCAGAACAGAGACAATAATGACAACTGAGTCTCTCGAAACAAAACTTACAACAGAAATTGTGTTACAAACACCAGAAGACAAAACGCCCATGACCAGACCAGAGACAATAATGACAACTGAGTCTCTGGAAACAGAATGTACAACAGAAATTGAATTACAAACACCAGAAGACAAAACACCCGTGACCAGACCAGAGACAATAATGACAAGTGAGTCTCTCGAAACAAAACGTACAACAGAAACTGAGTTACAAACACCAGAAGCCAAAACACCCGTGACCAGACCAGAGACAATCATGACAACTGAGTCTCTCGAAACAAAACATACAACAGAAATTGTGTTACAAACATCAGAAGACAAAACACCCATGACCAGACCAGAGACAATAATGACAACTGAGTCTCTCGAAACAAAACATACAACAGAAATTGAGTTACAAACACCAGAAGACAAAACACCAGTGACCAGACCAGAGACAATAATGACAACTGAGTCTCTCGAAACAAAACATACAACAGAAATTGAGTTACAAACACCAGCAGACAAAACACCAGTGACCAGACCAGAGAAAATAACGACAACTGAGTCTCTGGAAACAGAATGTACAACAGAAATTGAGTTACAAACACCAGAAGACAAAACATCTGTGACCAGAGCAGAGACAATAATGACAATTGAGTCTCTTCGAAACAAAATGTACAACAGAAATTGGGTTACAAACACAAGATGACAAAACACCTGTGACCAGAACAGAGACAATAATGACAACTGAGTCTCTCGAAACAAAACTTACAACAGAAATTGTGTTACAAACACCAGAAGACAAAACACCTGTGACAAGACCAGAGACAATAATGACAACTGAGTCTCTCGAAACAAAACGTACAACAGAAATTGTGTTACAATCACCAGAAGACAAAACACCCGTGACCAGATCAGAGACAATAATGACAACTGAGTCTCTCGAAACAAAACGTACAACAGAAATTGAGTTCCAAACACCAGAACACAAAACACCAGTGACCAGACCAGAGACAATAATGACAACTGAGCCTCTTGAAACAAAACGTACAACAGAAATTGAGTTACAAACACCAGATGACAAAACACCCATGATCAGAACAGAGACAATAATGACAACTGAATCTCTCGAAACAAAACGTACAACAGAAATTGAGTTCCAAACACCAGATGACAAAACACCCGTGACCAAACCAGAGACAATGACAACCGAGTCTCTCAAAACAAAACGCACAACTGAAATTGAGTTACAAACACCAGAAGACAAAACGCCCATGACCAGACCAGAGACAATAATGACAACTGAGTCTCTGGAAACAGAATGTACAACAGAAATTGAATTACAAACACCAGAAGACAAAACACCCGTGACCAGACCAGAGACAATAATGACAAGTGAGTCTCTCAAAACAAAACGTACAACAGAAATTGAGTTACAAACACCAGAAGACAAAACACCCGTGACCAGACCAGAGACAATAATGACAACTGAGTCTCTCAAAACAAAACGTACAACAGAAATTGAGTTACAAACACCAGAAGACAAAACACCCAGTGACCAGACCAGAGACAATAATGACAACTGAGTCTCTCGAAACAAAACATACAACAGAAATTGAGTTACAAACACCAGAAGACAAAACACCTGTGACCAGACCAGAGACAATAATGACAACTGAGTCTCTCGAAACAAAACATACAACAGAAATTGAGTTACAAACACCAGAAGACAAAACACCTGTGACCAGACCAGAGACAATAATGACAAGTGAGTCTCTCGAAAACAAAACGTACAACAGAAATTGAGTTACAAACACCAGATGACAAAACACCCAAGACCAGAACAGAGACAATAATGACAACTGAGTCTCTCGAAACAAAACATACAACAGAAATTGAGTTACAAACACCAGAAGACAAAACACCTGTGACCAGACCAGAGACAATAATGACAACTGAGTCTCTCGAAACAAAACATACAACAGAAATTGAGTTACAAACACCAGAAGACAAAACACCCGTGACCAGACCAGAGACAATAATGACAAGTGAGTCTCTCGAAACAAAACGTACAACAGAAATTGAGTTACAAACACCAGAAGACAAAACACCAGTGACCAGACCAGAGACAATAATGACAACTGAGTCTCTCGAAACAAAACATACAACAGAAATTGAGTTACAAACACCAGAAGACAAAACACCAGTGACCAGACCAGAGACAATAACGACAACTGAGTCTCTTAAAACAAAACATACAACAGAAATTGAGTTACAAACACCAGAAAACAAAATATCCGTGACCAGACCAGAGACAATAATGACAACTGAGTCTCTTGAAACAAAACATACAACAGAAATTGAGTTACAAACACCAGAAGACAAAACACCTGTGACCAGACCAGAGACAATAATGACAACTGAGTCTCTCGAAACAAAACTTACAACAGAAATTGTGTTACAAACACCAGAAGACAAAACACCTGTGACAAGACCAGAGACAATAATGACAACTGAGTCTCTCGAAACAAAACGTACAACAGAAATTGTGTTACAATCACCAGAAGACAAAACACCCGTGACCAGATCAGAGACAATAATGACAACTGAGTCTCTCGAAACAAAACGTACAACAGAAATTGAGTTCCAAACACCAGAACACAAAACACCAGTGACCAGACCAGAGACAATAATGACAACTGAGCCTCTTGAAACAAAACGTACAACAGAAATTGAGTTACAAACACCAGATGACAAAACACCCATGATCAGAACAGAGACAATAATGACAACTGAATCTCTCAAAACAAAACGTACAACAGAAATTGAGTTCCAAACACCAGATGACAAAACACCCGTGACCAAACCAGAGACAATGACAACCGAGTCTCTAAAAACAAAACGCACAACTGAAATTGAGTTACAAACACCAGAAGACAAAACGCCCATGACCAGACCAGAGACAATAATGACAACTGAGTCTCTGGAAACAGAATGTACAACAGAAATTGAATTACAAACACCAGAAGACAAAACACCTGTGACCAGACCAGAGACAATAATGACAAGTGAGTCTCTCGAAACAAAACGTACAACAGAAACTGAGTTACAAACACCAGAAGACAAAACACCCGTGACCAGACCAGAGACAATCATGACAACTGAGTCTCTCGAAACAAAACATACAACAGAAATTGTGTTACAAACATCAGAAGACAAAACACCCGATGACCAGACCAGAGACAATAATGACAACTGCGTCTCTCGAAACAGAATGTAAAACAGAAATAGAGTTACAAACACCAGAGGACAAAACACCCATGACCAGATCAGAGACATTAATGACAACTGAGTCTCTCTGAAACAGAATGTACAACAGAAATTGACTTACAAACACCAGAAGACAAAACACCTGTGACCAGACCAGAGACAATAACAACAGCTGAGTCTCTCGAAACAGAATGTACAACAGAAATTGAGTTACAAACACCAGAAGACAAAACACCCGTGACCAGACCAGAAACAGTAACGACAACTGAGTCTCTTGAAACAGAATGTACAACAGAAATTGAGTTACAAACACCAGAAGACAAAACACTCATGACCAGACTAGAGACAATGACAACTGCGTCTCTCGAAACAGAATGTAAAACAGAAATTGAATTACAAACACCAGAAGACAAAACACCTGTGACCAGACCAGAGACAATAATGACAAGTGAGTCTCTCGAAACAAAACGTACAACAGAAACTGAGTTACAAACACCAGAAGACAAAACACCCTGTGACCAGACCAGAGACAATCATGACAACTGAGTCTCTCGAAACAGAATGTAAAACAGAAATAGAGTTACAAACACCAGAGGACAAAACACCCATGACCAGATCAGAGACATTAATGACAACTGAGTCTCTCGGAACAGAATGTACAACAGAAATTGACTTACAAACACCAGAAGACAAAACACCTGTGACCAGACCAGAGACAATAACAACAGCTGAGTCTCTCTAAAACAGAATGTACAACAGAAATTGAGTTACAAACACCAGAAGACAAAAAACCCGTGTACCAGACCAGAAACAGTAACGACAACTGAGTCTCTGAAACAGAATGTACAACAGAAATTGAGTTACAAACACCAGAAGACAAAACACTCATGACCAGACTAGAGACAATGACAACTGCGTCTTCGAAACAGAATGTAAAACAGAAATAGAGTTACAAACACCAGAGGACAAAACACCCATGACCAGATCAGAGACATTAATGACAACTGAGTCTCTCTGAAACAGAATGTACAACAGAAATTGACTTACAAACACCAGAAGACAAAACACCTGTGACCAGACCAGAGACAATAACAACAGCTGAGTCTCTCGAAACAGAATGTACAACAGAAATTGAGTTACAAACACCAAAAGACAAAACACCCGTGACCAGACCAGAGACAATAATGACTACTGAGTCTCTCGAAACAGAATGTACAACAGAGATTGAGTTACAAACACCAGAGGACAAAACACCCGTGACCAGACTAGAGACAATGACAACTGCGTCTCTCGAAACAGAATGTACAACAGAAATTAAGTTACAAACACCAGAGGAAAAAACACCCACTGACCAGATCAGAGACATTAATGACAATCGAGTCTCTAAACAGAATGTACAACAGAAATTGACTTACAAACACCAGAAGACAAAACACCTGTGACCAGACCAGAGACAATAACAACAGCTGAGTCTCTCGAAACAGAATGTACAACAGAAATTGAGTTACAAACACCAGAAAACAAAACACCCGTGACCAGACCAGAGACAATAATGACTACTGAGTCTCTCTAAAACAGAATGTACAACAGAAATTGAGTTACAAACACCAGAGGACAAAACACCCATGACCAGACCAGAGACAATAATGACAACTGAGTCTCTCGAAACAGAATGTACGACAGAAATTGACTTACACGCACCAGAAGACAAAACACATATGAAGAAAGCAGACACCACATTTGAAGAAAGACAGTCAGACACTAATGAACCAGTGACTTCAACCCCTTCTAGAGAAAATGAACACACTGTCTTAGTGACTCAACATGAAATTACATTAGTGCTTCCTGATGCAGGATGTATGACAGACACAGGGAGCTCAATAGAAAAACCTGAAGAAATTACAGAGAAACCATCAATGGAAAAGCAAGAAATGACACCAACAATGGCAGTGTCAGGAGTGGAAATTCAATCACCACCTGAGCAAAGAAACTAAAGAGACACAGCAACCTGATGAATATGGTTGCTTTGGACTAATCTCATTTGCACCAGTTTCTGGGTTGAAAAGATGCCAGGAGAAGATTATAAAAAATATGTTTAATAATGATTTCATTTCAGACAACACAGTCTCAACAATCACAAATGAACCAGTGATGCCAACCACATCCAGAAAATATGTAGAAGATTTCAATGTGACCAAACCAGAGACAATAATGACAACTGAGTCTCTCGAAAACAGAATGTACAACAGAAATTGTGTTACAAACAGCAGAAGACAAAACACCCGTGACCAGACCAGAGACAATAATGACAACTGAGTCTCTCGAAAACAGAATGTACAACAAAGAAAAGTACTAATGAACTAGTGACATCAACCCCTTCCAGAGAACATGAACAAACTGATGAAGATAGTTGCTTCGGACTAATTCACTCGCACCAGTTCTGGGTTGAAAAGATGCCAGGATAAGATTATAAAAAATATGTTTAATAATGATTTCATTTCAGACAACACTGTCTCAACAATCACAAATGAACCAGTGATGCCAACCACATCCAGAAAATATGTAGAAGATTTCAATGTGACCAAACCAGAGACAATAATGACAATTGAGTCTCTCGAAACAGAATGTACAACAGAAATTGTGTTACAAACACCAGAAAACAAAACACCTCGTGACCAGACCAGAGACAATAATGACAACGGAGTCTCTCAAAACAAAACATACAACAAAAATTGAGTTACAAACACCAGAAGACAAAACACTCTGACCAGACCAGAGACAATAATGACAACTGAGTCTTTCTGAAAACAGAACGTACAACAGAAATTGAGTTACAAACACCAGAAGAGAAAACACCTGTGCCCAGACCAGAGACAATAATGACAACTGAGTCTCTCTGAAACAGAATGTACAACAGAAATCGTGTTACAAACACCAGAAAGAGAAAACATCCGTGAGCCCAGACCAGAGACAATAATGACAACTGAAAGTCTCTCTGAAACAGAATGTACAACAGAAATTGATGTTACAAACACCAGAAGACAAAACACCTGTGCCCAGACCAGAGACAATAATGACAACTGAGTCTCTCGAAACAGAATGTACAACAGAAATTGAGTTACAAACACCAGAAGAGAAAACACTTGAGCCCAGACCAGAGAAAATAATTACAACTGAGTCTCGTGACAGAATGTACAACAGAGAAAAGTATGAATGAAACCAAGTGACATCAACCCCTTCCAGAGAACATGAACAAACTGATGAAGATAAGTCTGCTTCGGACTCATCCACTTGCACCAGTTCTGGGTTGAAAAGATGCCAGGAGAAGATAAGAAAAGATGTCTCACAATACAACACCAAGCACAAGACCTTCAACTGTGAAATATAAACAAGAAGAGCCTTCAACAGAGCTAACTTTTCGCATGTCGCAGAATGCACTACAACCATCACCCCAGTAGAAAATATCAGGACTTCAAAACAAGTTACACAAAGTAGTAAGCGAGTAAAGTTAATCAAATTGAAGGTGAAGTGATCACTTTGACTCGCTTACAACGGCAAGCTGAAAAGAGTTGGAAATCATGCTTTAGCAATATGTACTCGAACCAAGGAATATC
>JAQIUQ010007250.1:0-47500 GCA_030378365.1 Hybognathus amarus
GCTTGATCACTATAAGCTGTTGTATGAAAAAGATCCTTTAAATATTCAAATTTTTTGTGGTATATGGAAATATCTGTGAAATATCTCTTCAAATTGAACTGATGCTTTGTATCGCAGCTATTCTGTTATTGCTGTCGTCTTATGACAAATTATTTGTTGTAGCATTTCTTATATACATGTTTTGCTTTGGATAAAGGTGTTCTAAATTAGTTTTGCATCAACTTTTTTAAGCTGCATTTTCTGTATGATGTATAAGAACATGTATTATTATTACTATTATTAAGAATAATAATTAAATATTATTCATTATTATTATTAAATGTAGATTATTAAAGGCCTTTTATGCGAAGTATAATCTACATACATAAATAATAGTCATTACACAGCTCGCTTTGGTACTATTTTCACAAGTAAGGTGTACATTTTCAAAACTCTTAGTGCTAATATCACAACAGATCATCAAAAGTGCACTTTTTTCAAACATTTCATCATGTTTTCAACTGTACTAGTACAATTCACACAATCACAAAGTATCATTTTCACAACACAAAATAAGTGTTTAATCTACTTTATTGTTTCATTCACAGTAACTGCCTTTCAGTAAAGCTCTTACTATCAAACTTTTGATTTGCATCTGTTTTTGTTCAATTTAATACTTTTGTCTATTATTTAATCCAACAGATCTTAATGGTTAATCAATTAATCATTTGGTAAACCTATAGATTTTCATTTCAGCAATATACAGCATATGGATTTTGAGAACTACAGAAATAAAATGTGTGTTTGAATATTACTAAATTACATGTAACCACACATGATGAATACTCGTTATAGCTAATTGATTTCACATAGTGGTAACCACAATTGGCCACTATATACAGTAACATTCATTGTGATGTGGATGAGAATCTATGGCCAAATGCTCAGGACAGGCTTGATCCAAATTACTGTAATTTAATGTGTGCACTAAATGTTATGTTTTGTTCTCATTTAGTTACATTTCATTATAGAAAGTGCTATGTTACAATTATATCTGAAAAATAAAAACTATAATTTGACTACAGTAAATGATTGTAGAGGATGTCTTCATTGATCCTTCACTTGATTACATATATGATGGATATTTGGAAATTATAGATTATGTAAATGTTGGATTACTGTAAGTGTATTGCCTAATGTTACAGTAAAACTGTGTAATCTGTCTTTTATAGTACTGTAGCATATTCATTTCAGCACTTCTAAGGCCGATTTGAAACATGTATCTTGCATTGTTTGCTGTTGGATGAACTGATTGTTAAAAGTACTAAACTGAAAGAAGATCATATTGTTGTGTTTCAGTGATTAAACCAAATGTTCTCATTACATATTACAATAATCTTGTGTTTGAAATAATGATTATGTGGACTGAAAACATGTGCAACTGACTGAAAGCATTACATCAGGTTTTGAAAGAATGACTAGCTGTGTTACAAGTGTGATCAGTTTGGATTTTTGTACTAAGAGTTTTGAAAATGTACACCTTACTTGTGAAAATAGTACCAAAGCGATAAAAAAAACTGTAATATATTTAATCACCATGATGTCATGACATCAAATATCTGAGACAAATGTCAAACCTGCAAAAAGGTCTATATGTGCGTCTACTTTAAAACCTGCTTTTATTTCATTTCAAAAGCTTGACAGTTTGTGATCCATGATCCGTCACTGCATGGGAAAAAATATGATTTGTTTTTGAAAAAAATAGCAGGTTTGGAATCACGTGGGTGAGCAAATAATGACAGAATGTTTCACTTTTCCAGAAATATTTCCTATAGGACACAACAACCTCTCATTTGCAAGCAGCAAACACTTCACGCACAACTGTCCAGGTCCCAATCCCAACCCTCAAACTTTGTTCGCAGCATTGAGCCATAGGAGTCTCCTCTACACACCGGCAGAGACAGGCAGCTATCAGCACCCCTCTGAGAGCTATTCAGAAACAGCAAAAGATGTTCAGCTCTTATAAAACTGTTACAAAGTCTCCATGGCAGGCGAAGAATAAATATACTTCTCATACGCTGTCTATGCGCAAGCGTACGACTCTAAGAGATCAGCCAGAGGCTGGCAGCAAGAAGACTTTGCATATTAGCACAGGATCAGTGCAGAGGCAACTAAATGAAAGGAATAGAGCAGGAAATGGCAGCAGTCAGCATGCGGATTCCTGCGAGCGCTAGTCTCATTGAGCTAGTTATCCCACTTTCTATTTGCCCTGTAACCAAGGCTGTGCCACTACAAAGGCTCCGAAATCAAAACGCATCCGGGGCGGATCATTGGAAATTACAAAAAGCCGATTCCGCCGACATCCGCTCACCTGGTCCCTGTCTCGTTCTCTGTTCATCAATCTGTCTGCTTGGGTCAGTTTGACTGTCCACTTTGTCTGCTTTCTCTCTCTCTGTCACTCTCTCACCCCTTTCTTAAACATCCACCTTTACAGTGTGTTAACCCAAAGATCTATTTTCTGGGAGCGCCACTCGACAGGAGGGAAGAGAACAGAAAGGGAATGTTGTGTCTGCATCTGTCATCCCAGAATCAGCCACTCATCTCAGACAGGTGACACCGTCATGTATTAAGAACAGCTTCATAAAATATGCATGGCGTGTCACAAAGTAGCACAACCAGGCAAGATAGGACTGTGTGGGATCCGAGTGGTTTTTTGTTGCTTCTTAAGGGATGGAAATGCTAATCATGCCGAGTGTTTAGTGTTCATGTCCTTACAATACTCTCTAATGGGTTTGAATGTGCTGTTGGGTTTCTCTTCTCGGATCTGTCTCCTTCTTCCCCCTGAATCTTTCGTACTCTCTTCACCTCCGAAATGCAGCGAGTTCTCGGGCCGATCCGTGTCAGCCAGACGTCTTAACTCTTCTCGACGTCAGGAATGTGGGCCAACAAAACGACCCGAAATAGAGAGTGTTGGAGCATGTGTGGAGAACTAGAGATCCTGCAGTGAATAAACAAAGAGCCGGAGTAGCAGAGATCTGGGCCCAAGCTGAGGGGGCAGAGCCTCACACAGGCAGAGGTAGAGCAGGGGCCTGATCAAACACCGTCTCCCCCGGGAATGGATAATACTTTCACAGGGTGAAACACAAACACGCTGCCATGACACCCCCATCCTTGTGAAAGTCCCTGTGAGAGGAGGATGAAACGAGGCGCCTTTACCCCGGCGCAATCCTTACAAATCCACTAGAAGATTTACACAGCATAAACACACATGGACACATCCTGACAGGTACAAAGAGGGTTTGGAAAAATGTGCCTGGCATTTCATTTCTTAAATGTCTCCCCCCACCCCCGATATGTATCGATTTACTGAGAACAGCATGGGCAAATGGGATCAAAAGCGCTGTAGCAGTTAGTTTGTTAAAGCACTATAAATGCTGCATGTGGAAGCCATCACATGAAGTGCCTTGTGCAACACGGCTTCTGGTAGTTTAGTCATCCGCATCCATTGTCTACTCCATGTTTGACAGAACGCATTTAAGACAACCAGAGACAAAACGGAGCGAAGACAAAGATAGCGTGCATCACGTTTTAATAGAGTGCCCTCCTAAAACAAATGGAAATTGAAAACCTCCTATAGTCAGCGTGGAAGCCTTTTTAAACAGTACATTATGCGCGCCCATTAAATATATTATGTGAATCACAAAGACTCCGTGACTCTGAAGTACAAAAGCATCCAGACAGTCTCTAACAGCACTTTTCTCCAGAACATATCTGCAAATGAGACGCAGACGCCAAAGCCAGAACCAGCAGCATGCAACTCTTTAACAGACTGTTGCACAGTTTGATGGGTTTTCTAAGAGTTGTTCCGTGCAAAGATTTTAAAAACTACAAAATACCACAGCTTTCCACTGTGTGCCATTGCCTGACCGAAAGTTTTAATGGAATAGAAAACTAAAACTTCTCTCAAGATTTACGCATGTCATTTCAAAACCAGTTATTTCGGAATTCGAACATAGTCTGATGGCAATAACTATTTTCCTCTGATGAATTTTGGTATGAAGTCTCATATATATGTACTTTTTCATCTGATGTGCTTACACATCACTGACGGTTATGTTTTTAGGTGGATCTTCACGCAGGTTTTAAAAAAAATTATAATTTGCATGTTTTCGTACAAATTACATTGTATCGAATTCACATGAAATCGCAACCACATTAAATAGTTACGTTTTCCAATGAGATGAGATTGAGCTATAATAAGACTTCCGAAGAGTTGGAATATAGAACATAATTAAAGGTTCTCTAAGCGATGTGGGGCCAAAACATTTTGTGTCACATACAGCAAACGTCTCCTCACTATCGGCTAGCTGCCTGTCCCCTAAACACACTGTAAAAAACGCGGTCTCTGTAGACACCACAGGCTCCACAAACGGCAACAAAAACAATCATGTCTCACCCGGACCACGAAACCTAACAAACAGTGTTCCAGCCAATCACTGGCAAGAAGTATTTGAGGGTGGGTCTGGGGGGTTAGTGCGTGTGCACATGAAGGGTGTGTGTGTGTGAAGGAGAGAGAAGCATCAGAGGGAAAGATGTTTGAAAAATGGCCGAGTTTGAAAAATGGCCGACACAGACCAAAGAGACGACGTTCTGATGAACAAATTAAAAAGAAGGAATCGGATAAAGAATGTGCGAAGTTCCGAATTTACATCGGTAAAGCTTTTGAACGATGGCGAGAACTCCGGCGGCAGAAGGGTTTCCAGTCCGACATTCAGGTTGCTCTGTTTTTGCTGGACAGGTGGGTAACGTTAAATTATTATTTTTTTCTTCTAAATTGACGCTTATGTTCGCCAAACCCACACAATTCACATTCACAATTATTTCAGGAAGCACGGAAGGGAGGGGGAGGAGATGAGATGCGGAGGAGGGAGGGTCTAGCTAGCCTCCGATTTGTTTGAAAATATTCCGAACGTCAACACCCAGGATCGCTTAGAGAACCTTTAATATGAAGCTCTTTTACTGTGATTTTTTATTTTTAGAATTATGTTTGTATTTTTATTATTTTTGCCGTCCCAGAGTAGTCACCCTTCACTTTCATTGTGAGAAGAACACTATTAAACATTCCTTAGCATCTCCTTTTATGGTCGACAGAAAATCATTTGGGTTTGGAATAACATGAGAGTAAATGACAGAATTCTATTTTTGGTTGAACTGTCTGTTCAATACAGGACGAAATAATTGATTTTAAGGAAATGAAAGACTGGCCTGATTCAGAATGGACTAAATGTAGAACAGGCAGTGAAAAGGAGCTCATTGGCTCACTGCACCTAAACAAAGCCTATACAAGAACATCGACAAAACAAACACTCAACCTTTCAAGACGCCCTGGGCAACACAATCCCTGAGCATCCTCTCACTTTCCTACTGGAGCATGTTAAGGTGAATCTGTTGCATGACAGAACGCGATGCCGTTCGAAGTGCTATCAGGGGTTCAAGGCATAACAATACCCGTGAAAAGCATTGATTGCAAGCTATGTTGTGCTACTAAATGCACAGAGTACAGTATATAAAGACCACAAATAAATATGGATGGTGACAAGCTATGGGAATCAGCTGAAAAATAACCCCCGCTCTATATCAATAATTTTTGCTCTTATGGCTCAATGTCAGTGAATATCGCCCTAAGGAATCAGAATTTCTCCCAAGTACATAATCCGCGGTCTTTTTCTCTGTTAACAGATTGTAGCGGTGGAGAACACGAGCGCTGCCAGGGATTACAATTTTCAGTCTCTACCCTTGTCTTTGTGGCATCTAAATATTAATAATTCTGTTTTAAGGCACAGTTTGAGTGGCACCTTCATGTCTATGACATTCTCCCCGGCTATATTTACTTAGTTGGGTTTGGTATCAGTTATTTTGTCTCACGACAGCAGTGCTCTGCGGGATAAATAGAGCCACAATGTCCCATGTGGCACCGACGATATGCTGATATACAAGAAGCCAATGCATTTAAAAGAGTTTTTACTCATTTATTTATTCCTTTTCCGCTCAGAGATACTTAACACAAGCATAACTAGCGAAAGAAGGGAAGAGGGAAAAGAGGAAATCCAATCCATTCTCTAAAACCATTTCACAATTAATTATTTTCATTTATTGCTATTCACATAATAGTAATAAAGTCGCAAGCTAGCTAATGATGTAGGAAAGCATTGCTAATAACATACCGAGGGTCTCACCGATATGCCGATAGATAACAAGGCCAGATGTAAACATGAGATAATTGTGCATTATGTACGTCCTCTTGAAACCCTAATTATATGTTTATATCATTGAGGCTTTAACGTTTCTCTGCAGTACCAGCAGAATTGCACCGTCAACACCACAACACTCTCTCCTGCACAATGTGATGCATTGTTCAGAGTTAATTGTAATGGGTTTTTTTCTGCTGTGGACTGTCATGGGAAATGGTTTTCAAAATTAGAGTAGTGTCAAGTAGTATATCATTTTAAAACTGCTTTCAATCTATATGTCTTACTGATACAATCTGTAACATTAGGTTTTCAGCTCTTATGACAGCAAGTACATCATTACAATAGTCATGATGGAGTAAATCGCACATTTTATTAAGAGCACTGCGCTGTCGATACCTTTAAATCCCAATACGTACCGCAATCGTTCATATGCGTAATTAACGCGCACAAAAACAGTCCATGTCATAAACAGACATCTCGAATGATTTGTGGTCTCTCAAAATCCATTCCAGCGCATTGGTACTGCAGTGCTCAGCATGGCTACTGCAATGCTGCTTTTCATCCTGGACATTACCAATCCATAACAGCAGTTACATAAGAACAAACAGAAATAGAATTCTGATTAAGTTCTACGTCTTCCCAGCCACTCCCCAGGCGTGTAGGAGATGACATCCCAGAAAGGGATTGGCCAGGTAGCCCTCGTGATTGAACGAATAGTCCCGCCCACCAAGAGTGATGTTACTGAAATACCTGAAAAGCATCAGAGAACAGTCTGTTGAGATGGAAGAGACCCAGAAAGAATTAGTATTAAAGATCTTGAGAGGACACGTCAAAGAGGAAATCTCATGCAGAAAACTTCACAAACATCCTAATTAGGTCAGATTGCAAGAGTGTGTTGAAGGTAACCATTTTATTTCCTTCAGCAATGGAATCAAAGGAGGCAGTCACTCTATTTTGAGCACTTAATCTAAACCAGTAAAACACCCAGAACAGTGCCTAAATGTGGCATTCTTTGTGACTGCTTCAAATGAATCTTTTTATCTTAAATCCAATATGCTTTTGGCAAAATGAAGACTGCACACTTAAATAATTTGACTGGGTGAAACAAGGAGCAAAGTTTCCTCTACTCTGTTCTTATAGAGTCTTTTGAAAGCCTTTTGTGAATATTCCTCACAAAATTCTGCCAAAGATCTGTGCGATTAATGCATGCAAAACCATTATGTATAAGCCTATTTAGCAAACCATAATTACAACAGCACTAAACAGGTGAATCTCTTTTCCCCATCAATCCTCTTCTGATGTGTAATGAGTGTGAGTCACACTGGTTGTTAAGTTGAGAGTTTCTGCTCTGTGAGTCCATAATTTCTCCTTACTACGTGTAAAACATGTTATGAACGGTGATTAACAAAAAAAATTAATTCAGTCTATTCCTCTGCTGTCATCGCTTCAGTGAACCTCGCGCTACTCGTACGCAACAAAGATCAGCTGGTCATCATCGGATTTGATGATCATACTAGACAAATTTTCTGTTTTCGGCTCTCCGTGAATAGGTTTGTAAAATCGCCAAAGAAATATAAATACAGTCAACTCTAGTCTACTTTATTGCACAGTAGGCCTATGTGGAATGAAGGTTTTAGCCATGATGCTAACTAATCTAATGAACAAATGGAAATCATTGTCTTAGTTTGTTTCAGTCAATCAATTCAATGTATTTGGTACAACTGTCTTCAAATTGCTGATATAACTAATTAATAGTTTTTTTCTATAATAATTCCTGCTGTCATCATTGGCGTTCTCTTACGTGAGATTCTGACGTAATATCTTACACTACGGTAAAACCTCTTTTCCACGAGATATTGAAGCCAAAATTATCCTTAATTTTTAATTAATGCAAGCACGCATTGCTGCAGCATGCAGACATAGGCAAGACGGCCCGCGTGACTATTGGCTGTCCTGCGACAACTGCAGAAGCCTATCGATAGAGGCCCTTGGTGATGTCAGATCCAATGGGGGCGCTGCTGCGCCCATTACGTCACATCCGCCGATAGCTCACGTATTCGCTGGATCCGGTGTGAAGCCACGGCATGTAAGAGAAAAAGCCACCTGCGGGACAAGCCTTTGCATGTGAAGCCGCTGGGGACCACCATGTCATTTGCGTTTCCTGCCTGGGTAAGGATCATGGAGCTCTCGTGCTCACCTGACGGTGGACATTCGGCAGAGCGCAGGTAGACCTATTTGCGTCCAAAGAAAACTTTCACTATCCAAAGTTTTTCTCCAGAAGCAGGGATGCACTGGCCCATGTCTTGCCCGCTGCCCACTCTATACCTTTCCCTCATTTCGCTCCTGCCTCAGGTATTGGAACGAATCAGGGAAAGCGGATGCTCAGTGCTGCTTGTGGCCCCGCTCTGGAAAAAACAGGCTTGGTTCCCAGTTCTGACGCAGCTGACAAGCACTGCCCCATGGCCAATACCGATTAGGAAAGATGTCCTCTCTCAACCCAAGGGCTCGATTTGGCATCCTCGCCCGGAGCTGTGGTCCCTACATGCATGGGCCATCAATGGGTACCCGCTAACCTCCCAGAGGGAGTGTTAAACACGATCATGCAGGCTAGAGCACCGTCTACTAGACAACTATTCCTCAAAATGGTCTGTGTTTTCTGGCTGGTGCAAAGCTCGAGGCTTTTCACACCTAAACTGTGGAGTTATGGAACCCCATTCATGCTCAAGGTTTATGTGGCGGCCATCAGCGTTTACTAAACCAGCAACTGGCCAGTCACTGGGGAAGAAGAGGCGGGAGCTAAGAGGCTGAATCCTCAGTCCCCATGTGGGACCTTCTGACGGTTTTGGAAGCCATTAACGAGCACTCTACAGTAAGCGCAACATGTATGGAAATGGGCCAAATGACTCGAAAGTCATACTAAAACCAAGACACGGGCAACAGTGCCTAAATCCCTCGAACACAATGTTCAAGGTTCAGGCTATTTCCTTGTCTGCCCTGCCGGTTTACAACAAGGAAAAGGACACGAA
Organism: Hybognathus amarus; assembly: GCA_030378365.1. Classification (NCBI taxonomy): domain Eukaryota; kingdom Metazoa; phylum Chordata; class Actinopteri; order Cypriniformes; family Leuciscidae; genus Hybognathus; species Hybognathus amarus. Next base: position 9,257 of record JAQIUQ010007250.1, read on the forward strand.
ATTTCTTTGCCTAGTCAGGGCATTAAGAGCTTATGTGTCTTGCTCGTCTGTTTTCACATAGACTGGGCAGCTCTTCGTTTCGTTCAGCAGACGTTCTAAGGGACTAGCTGCATTGAACCAGAGCCTATCCAGATGGATAGTTGATGCTATTGCACTGACCTACAATTCTAAAGGCTTGCAGTGTCATTTGGGTGTCAGAGTGCCCATCATGGCAGGACGTGACGTACTGGCCGTGAAAGCGCCCCATTGGATCTGAAGTCACCAAAGGCCTCTCTGGACAGGCTGCCGCAATGCATTTTACATTAATTTAAAATTAAGGATAATTTTTGGCTTCAGTATCTTGTGGAAAAGAGGTTTTCCCGTAGCACAAGATTTTACGCAGTACTCCTTCCCTCTTCTAGAGAATCAAGGTTACAGATTAGTAACCGAGTACGTTTGTTATGAATAACACGCGGATTTGGTTAATGTCTATTTTTGTTTATTTACTACAGGTGCCCTGATTCTTTCAAATACCATTTTAAAGCCATTTACTGGTCAATAAATATTATGTTGTGAATGGATATAACCAGCTTTGTTCTTGTGTTTCCCCGCAACAAACACCTGCATTTCTAAAATCATCTGAACATTTCAGAGGCAACATTGAATTACGGTAAGTTACCAGCACCAAGTACTTTATTACTATGAACTTTTCTGTGTGAAATTGTATTGTTTGACTGTGTACTTGAGTTTTTAATCAGTTATTCTCTTGAGAATCTTCCCTCATGGTCTCAAATCTCATTCATATTACTCAGAAAAATTAGATCACAGGTTTGGCGCCAATAAAGCTATGCATTTTTCTTTTACCGCACCTTAACCATCTATCTTGTTTCTAGTGAGAATATTCTTCACTAGAAACAACTATTTATGAGCAACGTTGATTCAAGTCACACTCTTAAGCTTTCAAAAGCCATAGTGTACATTAGTCTCCAGTCTCATGGCATTTCCAGTATCAGTATTTTTTCGATTCAAAATAGCTGAATAACTATCTAGAGATTTCAGTACAGAGATAAAAGTTTTCAGGAATACTTCATCACAATATATATTAGCACCATTTGTTTGTTTGTTAATGGCATCTAAAAGAGCTTTTGGATTTGGAAACAGCGACATCAGACTTAACCAGCTTTACACAACCTTTTGTATTTATTCAAATGGCACATGTGTGTTTCCATGCATTTTGTTGAGAAGTCTTTTCTTATATACCCTATTGTATATGCTGTACATTGTTGATTATTCATGTTGCTTATGAATTATACTATTTGTTTGTGTATTCTATTCATTGATTTTAATCTATTACTAACTTCTTGACCCAAGTGCATGGAAACGTATAAAAAATAGATCTAAAATATGTAATAAACAATTCTTATTTTGTATTGGGTTCAGTTTGTTTATTGTAATATAAGTTAATGATAACTATAGTAACAACATGAAATAATATTTACATGAATAAAAAATGGTTCCTGGAGTCACCCAAAGTGGTTCCAGTACAGTGCCAAATATAATATAGTTCTTCAGGAAACCTAGGTGGTTGCTCGAGAACTGCCCTTTTAAAGGAAGGAGGATCTACAGATGGTTCGCCAGTGTGGCAAAGTCAAGAACCCAAAAGGTTCCTCCCAGTCACCTTTTCTTTTTACAGTGTATAATGCGGTAAATGGTCGCATCATTTTGCCCTATAACAAGTTTATGATTATGATATATCTTAAAAAAATATGATAACAAGTACCAGTCTGCAATATAAAGGTCAAGACTGTTTTTGTACATCTAAAACAACTGGAAGCAGCTGATGCATCCTTGCACATTCAGGTCAAAAACGGACCCATTCGCTCTTCAGGTAGAGATATGAGTAAGCGTTCCCATTATAATAAATGAAACTGGCACATGCTTGTTAATTATAATGGGACTATTATAGTTTTGTTGTGTTGCTTGCTTTTAGGGTAGAAACAGCGTCAAACAGCTGCAATTGTTTATCCGCTCCCACCCACTTTGTTGTCTTAAACACAGGGGCATGTTAAATGCCTCTCCTACAGTCCCCGTTGTGGGGGAGTAAAGGACATCCATGCCCCAAAGGTGCAGCACTTTCACTCTCATTAGAGTGTGTCATTAAGGATAAACTGACTTACTATAAATGCAACAAAGCAACAATATATATATATATATATATATATATATATATATATATATATATATATATATATATATATATATATGCATATACGCATATACACATGTATATACATATATATATATATATATATATATATATAAGCTGTTGTCCCTCAACCGCGAAACCAGCCTTAATTGTCCCGAAAATTATACTAAAGCAAAATCTCTGATATAAAACTGTACGTTGCAGCAGCCACAGCCGTGAGGACAGTGAATGTTCAGGCAGCCAGTCTAAACTTTTGTTAAATCTTTGCCGCTACGAATGTAATCAAAATGTTCAAGCGTGATTGATGGTCACATCACTGTGTGCAAAAAAGTACTTCGGCCGGGCCTTAATGTCTGGTTTCGGGTTACACTTTGAAGCAAATCATTCTACACAGTTTAAGTTTTCATATTTAATGACTGACAATTTAGTTGTAATAATAATTTTGGCACAAGGCTTATTACAGTTAGGCTATAGTCTAGAAGTTCTATTTAGCCTGTGCACTGTTACAACAGTTTTATTCACAATGGCGTTTGAGTTCACGATTTCAATGTTTTTCATTTATTTTATATTCAGACTAAAGACTAATGGCAGAATGTTGATCTTTGAACAGAAATATATGTTTGGTATAGAGAAATATATGGTATATGTATATATATATATATTGCAACAATGTTGAAAGTTAATGCCAAACAAAATGAGCTTTAAACACAGATCTCAGGGTGAACATACATTTAGGCTTTTAAAAGATTTTTAACACAGCATAATAACACCATAAACTACACTGAAAGCACAATTTATTTGCATGTGCTGGTTTGGCATTTGATCCACTAAATGAATTACACAGGCAATATCAGTGCACATACGTTCACAAAGGCAAGCTTATTAGCGCTGCATTACCATGGGCAAAAATGGTTCAACTCTTTAATGAATTTGCTCCTATGAGAGTGTCTAAATTAATTACTTATATGGTTGATATAACTATGGCTATGCTCCATCATAGAAAGCAAATTAAAATTCTGTTTTAAATAAATGTCACTGGGTTATACTGTCCACAGTTCATCACACAAAAAAACATTGTTTAATAATCCTGATAATTTTTTTTTTACTTTTTACATATTTTTGACCATGAAAATGACACATTATAAATGCACTACTATACAAAAGTTTGATAATGAAAAAGATTTTTAACATTTAAAAAGTATCTTATGTTCACCAGAGGCTGCAACATAAAACAGTAATAATGTGGAATATTATTACAATTTAAAATAAAGTTTCCATTTCTAAATATTTTTATAGAGTTTTGGATTCCTGTGATGGAAGCTGAATTTTTCAGCATCATTACTCCAGCCCTCAGTGTCACATGACCCTTTAAAATCATTCTAATAAACTAACTTGATTGCTACAGAATCATTTCTTCTTATTATTAGAGAAGAGTGTTAGTATTTGCGAAGACCGTAATGCATATTTTTCAGGATTCTTTGATGAATTGTAAATTCTAAAAAAGCATTTGCTTGAAATAGATTTTTGTAAAAGCTTTACAGTTTTGTTCAAGATAATGCATCCTTGTCTAATTAAAGTATTAATCTCTTTTCTACTAATCTCAAACTTTTGAACAGCAGTAAGTTTATTTTAAAAACTATTTTATAGCCTTTCACTGATTAAAAATCAAATCCCGCCTACATTATGTCCAACTGAATATTAATTTTCACTTAAAGGGATAGTTCACTTTGAAATGAATGTTTGATATGTTTTAGCTTACCTCAAGGGCATCCAAGTCTTTGTTTCCACAGTATTTCGATTTAGATTATTTTCAGGTCAAACCGTTCCTTGTCTGTCAGTCATATAATGCTGATATATGGGGTCCACCTCGAAAGAGCATGAATATGATGTAAATATAAATACTGTTCAAACACACAAACCACTCGTTTCATGTCTTAGGCCATCAATGTGTACTTACATTTACGAGTCATTGAATCATGTTTAATTTGGACTTCTCTGTGCATGCTCTTTGAGGGTGGACCCCATATACCTGCATTATATGATCTAACAGACAACAACGGTTTGACCAAAAAATGTCAAAATTGAAAATACTGTGGAAACAAAGACACCTACATCTTGGATGGCCCATGAGGTAAGCTAAAACATATCGAAAATTAATTTAAAAGTGTACTATCCCTTTAATACAACACATTACATTAGTTAAATGTTTTGCAAATACATTTTCATGTTCATGGTCACTATAACACAGTGTCAGTGTCTTGTGTGTGAGACATGTTGTATGCAAGTCAAATCTAGCATTCGATGAAAGGACTATCTCTTTACTCCATTCTACAGCGGAATCCTCTGCGTCTGTTGCCTATGCCGTCTGGCAGTTAGTGACAAAGTGTGGGACCTCCAGTGGCTCCGTAGTCCTTGCGCAACGCCAACAGCTCCGTGGGTGGCAGGATGGACACCCCACGGGCGACGCCTCTGCGGGGCTCCGCCCCTGCGTTAACCTGCGGTCTGACTGCAGAAAGGCGATTGGGTAGTCCGGATCAGGCCCAGCTCGGGACAGAGCCGGACCCACCGCGAACCATATGTGGGAGGCACTGGCCTGACCAGCTGCCCAAGCAGCTTGGACACCTGTTCTGCTTCCTCCTGAGAGCAGTACAACAACCCGCACCTACAGTAGGAGTGGGGCAAAGAGGACAGAGGGGACCAAGATGAAAACCAGAGAGCAGGAGCAAGAGAGAAAACAAAAGCGAGTGCAAACAAGAACACAGAGGTCAAATGGGAGGAACAGACCACGAGCAGAATGAGAAGAGGAAATGGAAGAGAGGACGGAGAGGAATTGGGATTATACATTTTCACTGCTGGAACCGATGTGTAAAATCACTATGAAAATGTCGACGTCTTTGCGATGTACTTGGGAAAGCCTTTTTCAGTGCTTGAAAAACGTTATTTCTTAAAAAACAACATTTAATTACATTTTACTGTTAAATTCTTATAATGAGAGTATTTCCATTTACATGAGAGCGTCCTAATATCAAAAGAGCGATTTAAATGTCGCGTCATCATTGAATTTCACATACTTCATAGTGCGCATGCAGATCAAACTGAACACAACAGAAAGGGAATGCAATCACTTTGGATCAGTGAATTTGGATTGAAATTTGAAATCCTATACGCACTGCAATCTGCAATTAATGATATATGAACAGTAGCTTTAATGGGATTACTGAAAAATAAAGGGTTCATTACAGGAACTAATAAACTAATTACAGTAGACTGATGTACTACAGTGTGTACCATGTTCAGAGGGCAGAATGTGTTCGTCTTCTGCAGTCAGTTCTACCTCTTAACAGTAAACTTTACTATTTAAATGCTTATGGAAAAAGACAGAATGTACTGTACTAGACAGAAATGTCTAATTATTTTACAGGAGAGGAGCCGCTTTTGCTGGGACATTCCTTAACTGTGTAACTCTTTTAGTTTATTCTTAGCTAAAAACACTTAGTTCTTTCAAAATATATATGCTTATTAATGTATATTTACTCCGTTCAAGTAATAAAGTATTCTTGTGAGTGTATAATATGCCATTGAAAGTACATACGGGTAAGGGTTTCTAATGTCGGTCCGCCATGTTGCCCCTCCATCTTGAAAGTATATTAGCCAAAGAGGGACATACCCGTTAATTCAAGACTTCGCCTTTCACGTTTATGTTTAGTTAAAGGGATAAGTCGAGCCAGAAAATGATATTTAAACCATGCATTACTCACCCTCAAGCCGTTTGAGATGCATATGTCAATCTTGTTTCAGATGAACACATTTTCAGTTATTTTAGAAAATGTCTTAGACCCTTCAGTGGATATAATGTGAAGAAATGGGGTCCAGCTCCTTCAAGTCCCAAAAATGTGCATAAATCCTTCACAAAAGTCATCCATCCGGCTCCAGGGTGATAAACGAAGGCCTTCTGAAGGTAATCCGTGCGGTATTGTCGTAAAAAATATACATATTTAAAACTTTATAAATTAAAATATCTGACTTCCGGCAACGATCGTCGTCGGACGGTTCTCGCCGCACGTGCACGTGAGCGCTAGACTTCCATCAGCTCCGTGCACGCAATCTAGGCAAATCGTCTGCCGAAAGTCAGATATTTTCATTTATAAAGTTTTAAATATGTATATTTTTACGACAATATCTGCAGATTACCCTCAGAAGGCCTCCGTTTATCACCCTGGAGCCGGATGGATGACTTTTGTGAAGGATTTATGTAAATTTTTGGGACTTGAAGGAGCTGGACCCCATTTATTCACATTATATCCACTGAAGGGTCTAAGACATTTTCTAAAATAACTGAAAATGTGTTCGTCTGAAACAAGATTGACATATGCATCTCTAACGGCTTGAGGGTGAGTAATGCATGGTTTAAATATCATTTTTGGCCAAACTATCCCTTTAACACTCATGGACAAGGTCGAACAGGAAATCATTTTTATCTTGGACTACATTGGCCACCGTAGGAATTAAAATGAAATCGGAATTGAGAGGAATAGAAACTAAAATTCAATGGATGGTCATATACCTTTTCGGGGTAAAAATCACACAGTGTAGCTTTAACGAAGAAAGACAGATACTGGATGGAAAGAGAAGGAGAGAAAGGAAAGGAGAAGGAAAGAGACTAGCACAATCTGGGAAGAAGAGAGAAAGGAAGAAAAGAAAATAAACTGAGAGAGGGCTAAATATTTCACCTTTACAATACATGAGAGAAAAAACCCAAGAGAGGCTGTAAAAAGAAAAAGAAAAGGTCAGTAGAGAACTAGGAAAAGAAACAGAGAATGAGAGGGAAAAAAGATCAAGAATTCATCCTGTATCTAAACTCAACAGACCTGAACAAAACAGATTATGTTCTTATGTGTGCGTTTATGTCGAGTATGCAATATCCTGTCCGTGTATAAAGTAAGGGTGTGCGGTACTTTGAAAATCAAGGTATGAGTGATATCATGTTCATGGTAATTTATATATCACATTATAAAATGGACAGGTCCTAGCTTCTGATTGGTCAACACATCATTCCAGCCATGCTAAAATCCTAAGGTGAAGTACTATAATGGCACTCACTACTGACTTGAGTAATTACGGTATACCACCATCATACTAGTTACTATGTAACTTTCTGTTTTCTTTTGTTTTTCTTTAAATATGTGCGCAATATTTATTTCAGGTGTGTGTGTGTGTAATTGAGCAGAAGCACTGCAGACTGAATCTAATGCATACGGACATTAGGTTGCACCGCCACAGGCTCTGTGTTATATTAACACTGACATCAGTGTACTGGACCCACAAGGCACAATAACACCCACTAACACACACATACACAGAACAATAACAGCCTGGAGCCAGGGGAGACAGAGGACAACCTGTGACACACATACACACACATCCACATTACACAAATATAGGTAGAGATGGGAAAGCGAATGAGAAAGAGAGGAGAATGGAAAAAGGACAGTGAGAGGTCACAGAAAGACGCTGGAGTAAACCACCAAAAGAAAACGAATGGTTAAGGACAGGAAGTGATGTCAGGTGGAGGGAGGACGAATAAGTGAATGATTAAATGAGTAAGCGAATAAGTGAGACATAAATGCAATGACCTTCCCTCTCTACCTGCGCTTCGTTCTCTTTCAACAGTCGTCGCGCTCGCGCTCCTCCTGGGTTCGTCGGTTAAATTCAACATCACTATGCTCTTCTTCTCCCAGCCGATGAATGACCCGTCGGATCAAACCTTCCACTATTGACAGGAAGTCCTGGTAGCCATGGTGACGCGTGGACACCACTGAGAAGGCCGTCCAATCGATACTCCTCCAGCACCTCAAAGATCACCTCCAATTGGAGTGCCGTGGAAGAGCTGAACTGTAGGAAGATTGAGACCGGTCTCCTGCAGAGCAATTAAGAAGGTAAACGACTACATTTCCCAAGGCTAAAGACCGTCGAATTCATTCCTTGCATAAGGCATCATGGGAACTACATTTCTAATGTGATATTCTCTAATCGTGACATGAGACAGAGCTAGTCCTCTGCAGTGCAATTAAGGGAAAAAATAACTAAATTTCCTGTGATTGAAGACTATTTATTGCCGCCATAAAGCATCATAGGAATTCAATTTCTTATAAAGAGTTTCTGAGATATGCAGCCGCTGTAGAAACAGGAGGGAGGTACTTCAGTGACTCCAATCGTCACCGGAGTACGTCGCACAGATTCAAATTTAATTTGCAATGCAGATGGAGTGTGCGTGTAAGTCCTGGAGAGTGTAGGATTCAATGCAACATCATCAAAAGGATTTAATATCATGTCTCCAGAGTTATTAATAATTATAATAAAACATTTGTAAATTAAAAAAAATCCTTGTTGTTTTCATACTGTGCTAAAGAGAACATTATAAATGTCGAGATGAGCAACTGAAATTGCGAAACCCAGAACGTAGCACTTCAGGTGAACACGAGAGAAAAAAAGAACAGACCATATGGCCTGCAGTGGTAACTGCATGACCTTTGGCCTTGCTATTTATCCAAATGGATGTTAGTAATGCCATCCCTTCCTACAGTTATTGGTGTACCCCGATCAGGCCCCGACAGAGACGACGGCAGCCCTGATCTCTGTCCGTTTAACAACACTCCTCAGGCGGTACCATTAACAAACAATGCCCTTATAGCACTGCAGAAAGCCAAACACTATCTAGCAAGTGTTAGAGCTCATTAACACCAAAAGCTTGCAGAGAGATGTTTGCGAGGAATTTCCACAGTCCAAAGAAAACACAATATTGTTTTTTCCTTTTAAAAGTAAATAGCGCTGTCAAATAATTCAGTGGCGTTTAAGTGCATCTGACTGTTCAAACTGGTCTGTTCTGATAAATCCTCATTGGACCAGTTTTATTTTCCTTTGAAATGGAAAATAGAGTCTATGCCATAGACAGTACATTAATCAGGACAAAACACTATTCATTTCAAGACAGCTATACTTCATCAAAATTAAAATCAATTGTACTGGCTGAGTGCAATCGCTTTTAATAGGCATTTGACTTAGCATTTGCTTACATAGCAGGGTTATAATAAATACTTTAAAAGGACAAGTTTAAGTCTGTAGACTTTGGTTCTGTATTTAGAATAATTAATTGAGTAAGCAGCAGTCTATATCGAAAGATTTTCTGTGAAATCCAAGGTTGATCATGAAATGTGCGCAGAGGTTAAGTGAAATTAATTTAACTCAGAGTATGGAATCATTGTAAATAATATCTAGTTTTTTTCTAACCTTAATGCACTTACAGTAATTGAGTGAAATCAAACTTTTCAAACAAACGGTTGGTCACATTCGTGAAAATGTACAGGCAAAAAAAAAAACGGTTTATTAAGGTTTAGTGTAGCAATTCACTGAAGCACTGCTCACACAGACTCGCTGATTTTCAAAACCAAGCAGCCAGTTGATGCAGCGAATCGCATGATCAACATGGGTGAAATCTGCTTGGAGAACTCCTAATCGTGTGGATTGTTATTGAAATGAAATTTCAAATGGTAAATGTGACCGCATCTTAATTCTGTAAAAAGCCATACCTGTGAGTACCCTGCCCAGACCAGCTCCCCTCCCACAGCAACGATGGGGAGGCCGTGGCTTGGCCGAAACGAACTCCAGCATGGGGGCCAGGGGGCCGGAGGCCAGAGGAAGGGTCTCTCATCTTCATACACTAGTCCCTGAAGGGGTCTGGCTGCCAGCAGGTCACACAGCTGAGAGAGCAGTGTCCTGGGACTGCTGTCATTTACCTGTAGTCAATTCACATTCACTTCACATTCATGTTCACATTCACACCACATTAAGTTCTGTAGTTTTGAATTAGCACTCTCTATAAGTGCCCCTAATATTACTCTACTTTTGTGTTCACACTTCAGTTAACTTGAAGTCCGCCTGTGGTGACAATCAAGATTTTAATATTCTTTATACGTGTTGTTTTTAACGTGCTTTAAGACAAACCATGTGCAAATTCATAAGTCAACACCATTGCTGAGTATTTCTCAAAACGGTGGAAAAAAGTCTCAAAAACGTAGTTTGAGATTGTTGGTGTTTCTGACATCACAAACCACCTTGTAACCAATCACGTCAATGTGCAATGTGCTGGTGGGCTTTAGCATATCATTAACAGCAAACTAGTAGGACGTCCCGAGAGATGCAAGGATTATCCCGTGTATGTATATATATATGTATATACATATACATATATATATATATATATATATACACATATATATATATATATATCATATACATATGATATATATATATGATATTATTATATATATATATATTAAGGGGCTGTGCAAAAGTTGATTGCGATTAAACGCATCCAAAATAAAAGTCTGTGCTTGCATAATATATTTGTGTGTGCTGTATATAATTATTTTATTTATATGAATACCTATGCATGCATGTATTTAAGAATTATTTGCGCTTAAATTATTTATATATATAAATACATAATCTATATTAAATAAATATAAATATTTTATATATGAATAACACATTTTCATAAATATATACATGCATGTGTGTGTATTTATATATACAAAATAATTATATATAGCACACACAAATATATTATGTAAACACAGACTTTTATTTTGGATGCGATTAATTGCAATTAACTTTTGCACAGCCCTAATATATATATATATTTATACATACACATACACATGCAACTCAGACACTAGGTTCCCAAGAGGCTGGACGACGGTGGGATTAAGTTATGTGAATAAGTTATGCGGTAGACAACAACACCAACTAAACGTGGATAAATTCAATACGAATCTCTAAATTTGTTCTAAGTTAAGTCAACAATGTATTTGAAATTTATCTTTAAAATCTCTAATGTAATGTTAGGCTAACATTAGAAAACGTTAACGTTAGCTTCTAGCTGCGCTGTACATTCATGTCACTTAGCTTCATTAACGTATCTGTAAATAACCGAGAGAACAAATGTTAACAATGTTGTGCTGAATGGTTCATGTAAATATTGTATCACCAAACGGTGATGGCAACGATATGCGGTTTATTAAGTTTTTACACTGTGACCTGTACATTTTTACCTGGAGCTGAAGCTTTTCATTGACCTTCTCAACAATAAAATTATAAATATAACCCTCCAATGCATAGTTAAAGCCCTTTAAGTGATTTCGAGATGATAGCTGCCATAGCGCCTGTCCGTGAATGTTGACTGTTTGTCCGAGTGAGTGAAGGGGGCGTGGCTTAGCTATATGTCAATTGTGTATATTACGATGTTATGATGAACTATATGCCTTTCTCCACTGACGTTCTGAGTTGTTCAAAAGGTTTCTGATGATTGTTACTTAGAACTGAGGTGGCGAACAGAAACAGTTGGTTTAACATTAGCAAAACATTATTAGCTGTTTGATAACATAGTCAAGCCAAAGGCCAATCATATTAATGTGTCCGACATTGTAAAGAGCGATACAACTGTGCAGCGTTTACCTTAGTAAGATGGCCGAGTTAATCTCTGAGCTGGTGCGAGTGAGTGGAGGTGGAGCTAATTAGCATAATTATGGTTCTGCGTATACTAAACAAAGCAAGGGTGTAGTCAGTAGGATTCAAGTTATTTTAAGGCACGAATAATTTTTTTAAAAGGAAAAAAAACTTTTAAACTTGTCATTTTGGTGATCAAAGATGAGTTTAAAGGGATAAAATTATTGACTACAGGGGGACTTTAAATTAACACAGTGTTCAGGTATTCTGTGTTACTCTATATGTAAAATCACAATCTGTCTCCACCCTGAGAGCAATCAATTCCATTCCAGTTGCATGACCTCTTTCAGACTGACCTGAAGCCAGATTACGTCGCGGATCCCCACTGGGTGACGACGCTCTCACCAAAGCTGCTGTGAACACGTCCGAAACCTGGATACGGCACCGACCCCGCAGCTGCTGCAGCCCCTGCTTCCCCTTGTTGAACGGTTGAGCCCGCGTGGATCACTGCGATGTTGAAGTGCATTGATGCTACCGGGTCCCGTTCACGCTCTCGGGGCCGGAGCAAGAGATGAGGGGAGGAGCTAGTCTGACCCGCCCATTCAACCAGGGCCAATAGCAGAGACAGCGTGGGTACTGTGACCATGGCAACAAACATGGAGGCCAAACGAGAGGGCACAAAGAAAGCCTGAGTGAAACCAGGAAGGGAAAAGCAAGAGAGAAACTGCAATTAAAATAAAATCATAAATTCGATATATTGCATACAATAAAAAAATTGAGAGGTACAGAGAGTAAAGATTAGAGTGAGAGAAAGAATGTGAAGTAGAACAAGAAATATACCAAGAAAGAAAGAGAACAGCCAAAAGAAGGGAAGAAAATGAAATGGGCTTTATTCAGGCCACAGGCTGAAATGGAGCAACACAGGAGAAAAACAAACACAGAGAGAGGGTAACTGATAGAGGGATAGAGAGAAACTGCAGATAAAGCTGTTCTAATGAAGGCCTAAATGTCCTAGTGAGCATCTGAAGTGGACTTAAATATTTGGAGGGCTCACCGATCAGCTAAATCATGTTTTGCTTTAAAGACACCCAAAAATGCATATTCTGCCATCATTTAGTCATCCACACGTTTTACCAAACCCACAAGACTTTCATTTTATCTTTGAAACACAAAAGAAGATATTTTTATTAGAACAGCTATACAACTACCGCTTCAAAAAGTTCATAAAGAGACAGGAAAACTAATACATATGAGACACGATCGCTTTACATGATGGACAGAATGAATTTAGGACCTTTTATTCACTCAGACCTTATTAAAAAATATCTTCATTTGTGTTTCGGAGAGGAACAAAAGCCTTACGGCTCTGGAACGACATGAGGGTAGCTAAATGATGACAGAATTTTCCTGTTCGTGTGAACTAACCCTTTAAATGTAATAATGTCAATAGGGCTTGGGCGCCACGTTGCATTCTGGGACGTGGCGGCCATGTTGGAGGCTTCGCAAATGTAAACATACCAGCAAATAGAATGAGGAGAAGCAGCTGAGTTGGGAAAAAGATGTTTAAATCCCTAAAAGGATGCGGAATTTACCGGAGATAGGTTTAATAGGGAAACCAGGGACTGGTATGTGGACAAATCGGCACTTTTAACGGGTTGGATTCATTTGAAATTTCCAACAAACAGTGGGAGCACAGTACGTGACGCTAACCAGACAAAGGTAAACTGCGCTCCACCTAGCTGCTAGTTTAGAGTTATAGTGCTAACAACCATTCACACATGTAACATTCTTTTAACTATGTGTTTCAAAAGTGTAGTTAGTAACGTTAGCTGTTTTATGCACTTAAACTTAAGTTAGTAAGCAAAACGATGCTTAAAGCAAGAGGGTAACCGTTTAGCAACAGGACAACAGAGACTGACAGGTCCGATTAAAGGGCTAATGTTAATGTTATGAGGATATTAAAATACGGGATATTTTACAGGAATATACTCAAACAGGAAGAAGCGGGAAAAGAGATGAGGGTTGACAGCTAACGTTACTAACTATCTGTATGGATTACCCTGTTCCCACTGTTTGCCGACTCTTTGTTGGAAATTTCATATAGTCAGAATATATCTAGTCAGAAAGAATATGAGTCTGAAACTGCTCCATAGGGCTTTGATTATGAGGTGTCTTATCTGAACCAGGAAAAAACAAAAAAACCTCTGCAGTCAATTGGATAGACCTACAACCAATCAGAGCAACGCAGTAAGTCAATAATTTGCATAGTACAGCTGTCAACTACAGAACTTACTTATTTTAGAAGTAAAATAACGAGTGTTGCTTTCTTTTACTTGGTCCATGAGTGCGACCAAAGGAGAAACCACAACGACCACAGGCTTTTCATTACGTCCCTTCTTCTTAGCGACCGTCAGAGCCAGCTGATAAGTTACACTTTTCCCGAACCATGTAGGAAGGACGGCAAAAATATCTTTCCGATCGACAAATGCCTTGACTGCAGTTTTCTGTTCGTCTATTAAAATTAATGCGCTGTCGATTCATTTTACAACAGACGCGACAGCAGAATCTATACATCTCAATTCTCCAGCAGCAGTCATCTCTGAGGGAGACCAGTTAAGCGCTCTTTGATAACGTGATGATTACGTCCCTGCAGATCATCTGTCCATCATCGTATAAAGCCCGCCCTTGCAATTTGATTGGCCCGTTCATTTTTGACTGATCATAATTACTCCTCAATGGATTCGAGTCCAGACCGATCTTCCAGACCAAAAAATGTTGTGGGCGGGGTTCGAGCTGGCATCCAGGCTAGTTTTTTCCCTAAAAAAATAAATATTATGCCAAACTAATTCAGAAACAAAATCATCACCTAATATCGCTTCTAACATTTGTGTGTGCACTAATAAAACAGTCAAGGAATGAATGGTGGTTACTAAGGTGAATAAATAATAATAAACAATAAAATATAAACACCCACATGACGCTTCATATTCGCACTCACATCAACAATGAACACACGCACACCATAAAATGATTTAGAGAGTTAGAGGTTAGTGCATTTGATATGTAAGAAAGTACCTCCACACACTCAGCCACACACACACACACACACAAGCAAATCATTTTCAATTTACTTTTGTGGCAGCCTCCTCCTGCCTGCTCCTCTCTGTTTCATGACTTCAGGTGCTAATGCAATTGCTTGGAATCACCAGGCTCTGACATAATATTCCCTCTCCCCAAATCTGTCACCACTCTCTGGGTTTGTTCTCTTTTTGTTGTATTCTCTTTCTTCCCTCTGTTATATTTATCTGTCTCTAAGTCTGTTGACCCTGACAAGTCCTTCAGATGAATGAGAGAAAGAATTAAGAAGCCAAAGTCGAAGGAAAAATGAAAAGAATATGGAACGGAGACAGAGAGAGAAAACGAGGGAGACAGGCAGACATTGGAATTCTGTTTGGCTGAAAGAGGTAAATATAGTCCTAATGACTAAGATGTGGACAGAGATGGGGAGGAGGGGGAAATGGAAGCAGTGGAGAAAAAGAAGAGGGATGAAATATGGAGGAATAGAGGAAAGGAGAGAAATATTGATTACTGGGGTATGTGTACGTGTTTGGCCTGACCAAACACACTGGCAATCCTCCAGTTTTGACAGACAAGGGATAGTGTGTGTGTCTGTGTTGGGGTTGGAACGAACCGAAAGAGCACAAGACCACATTTCACAACAGCATTTTACTGTTTTTGAGTCACTTCAAATTAACCTGGTGTAATCATAGCCTGGGCTTGTCATTTGGGGTCCCACTGTGCTAATGTTGTGCAAAAGCAGCAATTTACTGCCCCTTTACACTTTGCATTATACAGTAGGAGACGTGGGAAGTGCACATGCATTCCTGAATTCATCAAAGAGAGCCAAAAACACTCAACGATATATCATCCACAAAGGAAGGGACATGTGCTCCGCTGTTGCTTACAGACCCCCGGGCGATTCTAAAATACTACAGACTACATTACTATAACGGCTCCATATAAATTTACATAAATCTCTTGTGTCCCTGACTGGTTTATTAAATATGCTGTGAACACTGTGCTTTAAAAAGACATGTTCAGTTCAGTTATTTACAGTTTATGAACATACAGCACAAAATGTATGTTTACACAATTATTAGATTTATAAGACACAGGGGTCAATTTATTTCCATTACAAAGAACTTGTGCCGTTTATGGGTATATAAACGGCACATATGGGTATATACATTGGCAATATTTCCAATTATAAAAGGTCTATTTAGCCAAGTCTGAATTAAAAAATCCTTACATTTGCTCTAGCTCTGCTTACCATGTTCACGAGAGGAACAGCGATGTTTGATTTATGGAGAAAAAAAATCTGTATTTTAAGGCATATCTTTTCAATTAACTGTTGATCCAGTTGACAAGCGGTTTCTGATCAGTGAATTACAGATTATCAGTGAATAACACCACATATACTATGGCTAATATATACAGGGTTTAAATTGGGCTGAGGCTGTCCGGTACATAGGCTTAAACTGGTAACTCATCAGTGAACTTTGAACTTTCCTCATATATTTTCAAAAATATATGCTATATTTTTGACACCTTCTTGTTCTTACTAATTCAAGCAATGATTCAAAGCTCTGTTTTTTAAAGAGATACTCCACTTTTTTGGAAATAGGCTCATTTTACCACTCCCCCAGAGTTAAGCAGTTGAGTTTTACTGTTTTCGAATCCATTCAGCCGATTTTCTGATATTTAGAAGAATATCAGTAACCAGACAGTTTCTGGTCTCATTGACTTCCATAGTAGGAAAAAATATACTATGGAAGTCAATGAGACCAGAAACTGTCTGGTTACATTATTTGGCAAAACTTATTTGGCAGTTCCGCTGCAACTACGGTGACGTACTTGCTCTAAAAACGTCATAGACAACAGAAAAATCCGAACAGGTTGAAAAATATGACCAAAACAGAATATAAAGATATAAACGAAGCACCTGAAGAGAATAATTTCATCTTTTCTTATAAACACTCCAAATCTACAACAAAATGCATTTAAGGGCTAAAAAAGTGGATTTTGCATGATATGTCCCCTTTAAAAAGAAAGACAGCACATTTTCATATAACCTGACACCACCTTATAAGCACAAATTGTATGCAGCACAAAATAATTTCAATGTATTTTTTTTCTAACATGTTGTCTTGAATAATAGGAGTTTGTTCGTTGTGGTTTTTCTGCATTCCAGTATTATAATTTCTACAAAATATTACATGATTTGCTTATTACAGTGTACTTGGTCATGGGCAGTTGACACCACAGAGCATCGCTTCGCTTCAGAAGGCCTTTATTAACCGCCTGGAGCCGTACGGATTACTTTTATGATGGAAGAATGTGCTTTTTGGGGGGTTCAAAATCTCAGTTACTATTCAGCAGAGGTGGAAAGTAACTAATTACAAATACTTTTGTTATAGTACTTGAGTACATCTTATCATTTTTTCAATATAATTAAATTGTTCGTACTTCTATTTTTACTTTAACTTGAGTTCTACATTTATTTTTCACCAAAAGTAAGTACTTTAAAAGGGTGTTGAGGTGTGGAGGAACAGAGAGGGCTGGCACTTTTCAAACACTACGTGGAGCCCTGTGCTTCAGCCAATAACAGACAGGTCTGACTCAGGAGCAAAACCAATCAAGACTTCCAGTTCAGCTGAGCAGGGGAAGAGGCGTTTAAACCACTTTTTGACAGTAAATCACTGGCGCTTGCATTTTGAATCAGTATCGTATCCACCATATATTTTGAGTAAGCGTGGGCGCCGCCATTTTGTAAATATAATGTGTAAGATTTCCGGTTAGTCACTTCCGCTAATCATAGTTGTATTATAATGCGAACCTGTAGTTTTGCGACGACTGTGTAGTTTTGACTGGCTAGTTAACTTTTAGTATGGACTACAGACAGACAGCTCATTAGTTTTGTTTAAAAGCATTATTGTAATGTGTGAACACGCTAGCATTGCAAGCATGTTTTGCTAGTTTTAGTCTAATAGTTAACAGTGTCTGTTGCATTAACCGTTCAATCGCCATTTTGAGTCCTTTGCATGCACATGCATAATGTGCGACACGATGCAGAAAAATGTAAAATGATGTTATTAAGGTTCTAAACGCATTAGATTATGTATTTCTCTTGTGTGTATTTGAGCGACACATTTGTGAGAAACTGGCCAAATTTCTGTACGTTTGCTCTTTCCATGGCAGATCTGCAGAAGATTATCCCTTTAATATTTGGCCACTTCTTTACGATAGAAATTTCTTGAACAATAACATGGACAAAACATGCAACCTCAGAATGAGGGTTTAAACTTTCATTTTAAAATAATCACAATGAATTAACAGTTTGCATATTTAGTTGGTGTATTCTCCAGTCTTGGCATAGGTTTATAGATGATTTACATTACAAATCTGATGAAATGGCGTTTCCATATGAACATCATAAGCAACCCAAACTCACAGAATATGCCGAGAAGTGCATTGAAGACCTGTCTCTTAGTGACAACACAAAATAATTGAAAATATTCTCATAAGATGTCAGGCCACTTCTTCATTTCATCCCCCACTGTGCTATACACTGGGGGTGTGGTAAATATTTACCATCATGATGTTTCAAAGTATTTTGTCCGTGTTCTCACAACATTGCTCCTTACCCATCAGCTAGCAAATCGGAAGCCTAACACATTAGAAGGAAGTACATCATCAAATGTACTTCTGCGTTGCAAAATAAGGTGGATTCTGTGTGTACGTAGAATTATTTAGATTTTAAATTGTAATTTTGGTAGCTCCTGAAATGGGTCATACAAGTACGTATGCAGTATTGCATGGACGGAGCAAGAACAAGGTAAAATGCATAAACACAGCTCAGTTGTTGAAATATGAAGCTGAAATAAACCTCAACCATAGCAATCAAATGATTTATCTGTCAATCAGATGCACATAAAAGTGAAGTTCATTACTATAGTAACAATGGGCTCCCGGCACATTTTTAATAGAACGAAAAAAAGAGCATTTTATGTAACATGTTAACCCGTACCCCCACTTTTGTTTTTTTTACTGGCACTTTTCTATTCATACTGTTTTAATCCCTCATTTGATCAGACCTCTCACTTTGCCGAGAAGATAACTTATTTGAAAGCAAAATGATCTCAAGACAAGAGAACAGAAAACACAAGAGCTGTAAGAAACTTCGCTTAGGTGTACCGTCTGTCGCCAGAGAGCACAGTATTGTTATCAGACTGAGGAGCCATGGATTTTTTTTTTTCTCAACATGAACATTTGAAACAATATAAACACAATAACCATATGCTAACTGTGGTGTATGTACTGAAAGTTCTGGACAATAACTGCCACAGTCTGCTTTATTAGGGTTTTTATTGCTTCAGTTCAAATGCTTTTCTACAGTATATTTTGTTTAAAGGTCCCCTGACATGGGGCTATTTTGTTATTTTATAATGTTTCCTGCGTTGCCCTTAAAAAAATAGTTATAATTTATAAATAATAGGCGTTTTTTTATTTTAGCGTCTGATTTGAACGCTCTATTTGAAGGGGCGTGTCTGCTGTGGGATTCACAGCCACTGCTGTGATTGGCTGACATGCTTGCATATGAAATAACTACATATTACATATGGAACTCTCTCAAATACTTTTACTATAGCTATTCTATGTTTTTACTATTACAGCTATCGAGAAAAAGGCGGATTCGAACTCGGATAGAGCGCATCAAAAGCTGCTTTCAAGCACTTCACGCCCTACGACACTGTAGCGATTTCGTGACGCGTCTTTTTGCTAAAAAGACAGGCACTTAGAGCAAATATACGTTCTGTTATCTAAAATAACAAAATATTTTTTCTTCCCCTCGCTTGGGCCCCAAGTGCGCATGGCGAACTTGCAATGAATACATTTTATCAGACCGGCTTTCGCGGCCTCCAAACACTGCCCGGCCCGCGGGAAACTCTCCCGATTGCCACTCCGCCCCTGGTGCCCAGGGCCCCTTAGATGTCGTGGGCCCCTGGGCAAATGCCCAGTTGCCCTAATGGTTAATCCCGCCCTGCTTCTGAATCTCACAGAGACGGAGAGAGTGAGTATTAGCTGTCCATGAGCTAGGATCAACTTTATGACTCTCTATGGGCTTCTCCCTTGACTTTTTGCCTCCACTTTCCACCGATTGCCTGCAAGCTTCTTCTCCTGTCTATACGGTCATTTCTCTACCGTGCCGACGAAGTGGATTCATTATGACGCAGTCGTTAAAATGTTTTATTGAAATGTATTAGCCTATAATGTTTATCTCAAGGATGCACACTGGTGCGCGGCGCACCGGGTCATGTTGAGAGGCTTTTTTTATTACACCATGTCCAAACCAGACGTGATGCGTTAAGATTCTAGCGATATAATATGTCTGTCCACAATAGACGCGACGCAACTGAATCAATCAATCAAAATCAATCAAAACACACAACCAATCAGAACAGTGTGTGGGTGGAGTCTCCAGTGCACAGCACCAGATAGTAATCTTGACAGCAATCGCAAGAAAATGGAAGTAGGCTACATAATCAAATTTACAAATATTACACCATTTAAACATTTTCATTTTTTTAATTTTAAGATCTGAGGTGAATTATTGTGGCTTAGCTATAAAGCTGGGAGCACTAACTGATATTCAAAGTCATATTGCATGCTTTTAACATTAAATAAAGCACATAAACAGCACCTGAGATTATCATTGCCACACTTTGTGTTTTTGTTCCAGGCGCGACGTCGCAAAAAAAAAAAAAAAAAAAACGTTTCTAAAGCCCCGATCACACCGCCCGCGACTTTGTCGCTGTAGGTTATGTGAAGTCGCTTGTGGGCGTTCGTAGTGCTGTTGCTCTAATGTTATTGGCAGACTGCACGTCTGGCCATATCAAT
This sequence comes from Hybognathus amarus, assembly GCA_030378365.1. Taxonomy (NCBI): domain Eukaryota; kingdom Metazoa; phylum Chordata; class Actinopteri; order Cypriniformes; family Leuciscidae; genus Hybognathus; species Hybognathus amarus. The sequence continues at coordinate 29,904 of JAQIUQ010007250.1, forward strand.
ACAAAATACCCTCACAAGTGATACAACTATATAATTTTAATTTGACTTGGTATAAACCACTTTTAAGGCTAAAAGAAACCGTACATTGTTGGGAGAGTGTTTTTATATTACCACAGCAGTGTTCAGTGGATTAACTCATTTACTAGATTAACGATCGATCAATTAACAAATTAAACACACTCAATACTGTCACAAATTATTAAAACGTCATTTGAATTTGACAAATAATAAATTTTCTTGTCCCTAATAGTCAACATAATGCAGGGCAAATTGTAAAATGAACTGCATAAAATTACAACACTCGAACTATAACGTTAAATGTATGAATTAAACTCAGAGACTGTTGACAGTTTCTTTTCCATGCAAAACTCGCTTCTTATCTGCATAAAGTTGAAATTTCTTAACTTTTGTCACTTTTCTCTTGTCGCTTGATGCCCACATTCTGTTGCCAGTGGTCATTGTTGCTTGTGTCGCTGCAAGTTGCCAGCTCTCCATTGAAATGAATGGAATAGTGTCGCTTTGTCGCTGCGATTTGCTGGCTGTGTGAACGGGGCTTAAAATAAAATCGCTGTGCGTACAGATGCTCTTGCAAACTTCCCTAAGCATTTCCCCATGGGGGTAATTCCTGCCACCATTTAGAAGTGCGTTTCACGAGGGAAGTTTATATGGACAGACCCTCGCTCTCTCTCTAGTCTACTTCATATGTACACTTCAGGCAGCTCCATATACCACAATGCACGACTGTGACGTCAACACATATTGCGTTAAATTGACCCCACCACAAACAACTCTATGATATTATTATGAATAATTATTATAATTTTTTTTCTATTTAAACAACTTAAACGCACATAGAATGCTGCATTAAACAATTCTGTAAGGGACAGAACAGTTTGATCTTCGGCTGAAAATCAGAGGAAAGGGGGTCAAAGGTTTCATTCCCACCCACGAGTAGAAATCGAATATTCAAGCTATTTAATCCCTTTTTACCTCAGAACGAAAAATCAAGCTGACTCTTTTTTCGTTTTTTTTTCTACTTTCAATATTAAATCAAAAAACGACTGAACGAATGATACACGGATTCACACTCACTGATTCATTTTTTCAATCTATCAATTTCTTTTATCCTTTGAATACTACTAAAAAAATGCTCCATTTTCACAATTATCATGTCCAAAAAAACTGAGTTATTTTTAAATAACCCACTTATCAGTCAACACCTTATATATCGCAATATGCCTATAACAACTATGCCAGCAATTCCCTGCCCTTCCTTCACACGCAACGCAACAAATGGCCAACACAATGCTCGAGACATGAGATGGACTGGATTCACAAACACTGGCTGGATCTGGGGCCATATGCATTGACAGCTCGTGATCATTATGGCTGAGCCCATGGCTGTGAGAATGCTCCCCTTTACTGCACGGCTGTAAACACAGCTCATAAAATGCTTCGCATGCACCGTGATGACCGACGCTATCGAAAGCACTTTAGCTGACAAACGACCACGTCATCCATCAACCTTCCACACAGGCACGGATCCTCGGCACAATAACAAAGCACATGCTGAACTGCACAAAAACATTACTACACTATTTAGATACCATGAGTATGTTGAACACATTTAACAGAGATGCTGTATCACTATAAAGAAGTGAGTTTAATCTAGTTTAACTCCAAGATCTTTTCTTCAAGAGTGTGGTACAAAGTAATCTTACTCACAAGACAATAGCTGTCTTATCTTGCTCCTTTGCCAGATTTTCGTCGTCAATCTCAGCAGACTAAGAGAAAACAAGCCGTTTTCCCTAATTCTCTCTTCAGCATTAAACAACATGCAGGTTATTATGCCTTGACAAATTAAGGAATCAAATGTTGCCATTCTGTAAGGTGTTTGTACCACATTTAATAAAAATGTAAAGAAAGTACATTGTTTAAACCTCTCCGCCAGTTGTTAAATTGGCTAAACACTCACATAATCAGCAACTTGGTTAGTAAAGTGAGTTGCCAAGAAGTTGCAGATCTATGGAAAGTCGATGAGTAAAAGGTTGTAAGTTTGAATCCCACAAGCAGCAATTTATGAACCATCATCATTGTGCCAAGACACTTAACCTTAGGTTGCTCCAGGGGGGCCTTCCCTGTAATACTCTTTGGATAAAAGTGTCAGCTAAATGATAAAATAGCAAAAGTGCTCCCAGCATATTTTTTTCCCAAATACAAAACTCTTATGGCCTGGCAGAGGTCTATGAGAAAGAAAGGTAAGTGCACTCCTAGAGCCTCATCTCCAAAGCATTTCTCCAAAGCATTTCAAATAAATGCATTTCCTATTTGGCTTGATTTCCCCTTTTTAAATTAATTTCGTTCTAAGACAATCCTACGGTGGCTGAGAGAGCTCAACGCACTGCAACTAAAGAAAGCACATGCAAATAGAAAAATACCCCCATATTAAGTTTTCTCAATCATTAGTTTCAAAACACACGTGTGCTCCAAATCCTCACAACACTCATCAGCGCACTGCAAACGTTCAACACACAACCAAATTAAGAAACGCACTGCAAATAGCACAGACCAAAACGGAAATGTTTCCAGGTGATCCCAATAGGTGACGAACCCTGCTGGGACATGCTTATTGCTCGTGAGCATCCATATGCCCTACTCCCTTCGAAGGGCAGAGCCCTTGAAGTGGGGACTTTGGAGTGAGCAGGGCACTTAATGCAATTTCCTCATTATTTTCACCAGGGATGTTCCTATGACAACGCAGTGTCCATCCGCTGAATAGCTGTTCTTGTGACGGAAATGACTTATTATTGCTGTTAACATAACTGTTGCAAACATACATCTTATATAATTTTTCTATTTTTAAATATGCGTTATATCTGTGTGTATCCACTGTCAAAACTTGCCTTCACATCTTTGGACCCTGCATTGCCTAACACTATTATGAAACTTATTTAAACATAGCATGACAAAATGTGTACAATGCGCAACCCCAAATCAGAAAAAAGTTGAGACATTTTGTAAAATGCAATAAAATCAAGAATCTGTTATTTGTTCATTCTTTTTAACTATTTTAAAGTCCAAAGAAAGGTATTCCAATGTTTTCACTGGCCAACATTGTATTTTTAAATGAACAAATTTTGATGGCTGTAACACACCAAAAAAAAAATAATAAATTCGGACAGAGACGTTACAGTACCACAGTGACTACGTTTACATGCAGCCAATTTTCGGGTTATGGTCGGGTTAAGGTCACTTTTCGGGTTTCTGAAACATTAGGGATAACCCGTTTACATGCGTGAGCAGAGAGAGTTTCTCCTGTTTACATGGAATTGCAATATCCCGATGTAAACGGCGACGCGCGGTTAGCGTCTTGACGTACGGACAACCTTAAAACGCAAAATGCGTCATTTCCGATTCTTTTTCCTGTATCCAAAGACAACAACAACAGCAGCATGCGGATAATGAATAGGTCGGGGCAGATAGCGATTGCCTTTGTTTGCACTTAGAGGCTGGTAACGTTACTGACCTCGCTCCAAAAGTATGCAGTGCTGTGTCTCGACCATGTTTACTTCCGGTATACTGCACGCGGATTTTTGTATGCGCCGAGAAGTTTCTTACTCAAAAGACCAAGATTCCTTGCGAATAGTACATGCGCAGAACACAAATCACTATGGGGATATGCCGATACGCGTTTACATGACCAAAAATTCGGGTTAGGAAAGGGGTACCCCAGGTATAATATCCTGATTTTTTAAATCCAGATATGAGCATTTTCGGGTTTTTGCCGGTGTTTACATGGCCGTCTCGCGACCGGGTTATTGCTAATATCCCGGTTTTGAACGGGTTATTGGCTGCATGTAAAAGCACATCTCCTTTCCTTTTAATTAAACGTTTTAATCATTTGGAGTTGAGGATACAAATTGTTGGAGTTTTAGTGGAATATTTTCCTAATCGTGTCTGATACAAGACAGCCGTTCAACAGTATGTGGTCATCATTGCCTGATTCTCCTTTTCATGATGGGTGTAGGGCCTGGACCAATCAGACACACACTAATAATTCATATTCATTTTATTTAATGAATATAAAGGTCTACTGTATGAAGGTCTCCCCCAAAACTAACCTCACAAATAAAGTTACTTTGTCGGCCGCGTGTCCTGTTACAGAGCACTTTAAGACTGATAACATACTTTTACGACCTCAAAGGAATGTGGCCACATGCGCCACATGCTTAAGAGAGAAACAATCTTTAATACAAACTTTGCGGCATTACTCTGATCTATGAAGGAACATGCCTCCCAAAAACTGTGATGATTTACTGTTTCGGGGGAGACCCCCTCACTAAAGCCACCGGGCTCAGCACCATTGGCCATGCTTTCATTCTCCCAAAAGGGAGTCAGACTGTTTTTCAGTTTCAATCCCGAAACTGCAACTTTACCAACTGAAAAGAACAACCTCAGGAGTGCACCTCGACTTCTCCTCAGGCAGAAGACGTCCGCTGACAACTCACACCCTTTTCTCTGCGTGTCCTCCCAGACCAGGGCTGGCAGGCCACAGTCTCCACTCCAGCCATGAGACAAAACCAACCATGCAAGTTCATCATATATTCTTCATCCAACGAAGAAGAAAATGATTGAGACTTCAACATTTGACACTCGCAGAATAATCAACAACTTCAATTTTCATAATATTTTCAACTTTGATAATAGTGTACGCTACCCAGGCATGCAAGGATACTTTTTATTTGATGCTTTGAAAATGAAATGCTGATGTTTCTTCTCATAGTTACATGGAACTTCTTAAATTTTGTTTCCATTTTTTTAATACAATAAAACTTGAACATTATGTATTTGGTTCTGTTTAGTTTGCAATATGGAGTCCCTTTTACGATTTCGATTTGGCTACATGCTCAAAGTGCTGTACAAGCTAAGAAATAGTTATTCTTCTGTGCCCATGGAAGGTACCTTTTTATTAGAATAAATGAATAATCAAAGAGTTCATTGGATGAACTGATTAATTGATAGTAATATTAATCCAGCCACATCAAGCTAATCCAATTAACTGACCCAAATATTTATAACAAGTTATTATTGATTATTTATATTCCAAAGAATATTCCAAAGAGCTGATTCGTTACATGGGTCATACATTTTCCATAAGAGATGTTTCTGGATTGCAGTAAACAGGCAGGCAAATTCCTTCTATGGTACAGAGTGTCTAGAAACCACTCAGTTATAGCACACGAGGCCTGGCATTGTCTTGCTTCCCAGGAAAGATGTCATCTTGATGGCAGTTTATGTATCGGTAAATCCAAATGCCTCCATGTCAATGGTACCTTCATAATAATGCAGGTTACCCATTCAGTTTGCAATGATGCACCTCAGATACCAGGACAGATGCTTTTGGACCTGTCGCTGGTGCAAGTCTGCAAGTCCCCTTTCGTGTTTAGGACTGAGAACTCGATTCCATTTTCTCCCAAAAACGAAGCTGAAACATGGATTCATCTGACCACAGCAGACATTTCTACTTTCTTCAAGACCATCTGAGATGAGCTCAGGCCCAGAGAACTCGCCGGCATCTCCACATAGAACTGATGTAAAGCTTTCTCTGTGCGTAACAGAGATTGAAGTGACATTTCTTGATGCAGCGTCAAACTGTGTTCAGTGAAAATGGTTTTCCAAATTACTCCTGAGCACATGTGGCTGTATTTGACAGAGTAGCATGATGGTATCTTGTGTAATGCCATCTCGGGGCTCAAAGGCATTGAAACATTGATATTTGTAAAAGTACAAATATTCCATATTTCAATGTTGTTGTGGTGTTTTACATATTACATGTATTTGGTCTAGTTTGCAATGCATGCAAATTGCTACTTCCATTAGATACACAAACATAGGGCTGGGCAATATGACCAAAATCTCATTTCACGATATAATCTCATATCCTGATAACGATATTTATCACCTTTTCTGTAAATGCAATCAATTAATAGTTTATATAAAATACATTACCAAATGAAAAAGATGATTTCTTTGCTACATTTTAAAGTATATAGCCTACTCAAAAAATGTATATGCGAGTAATTTTCTCACTTTATTTAGAACTTCTGGGCAAATGTTTGATTAAAAGGTACAATATGTCAGGATATTTGCAGTAAAATATCTAAAAACCACTAGGCCAACGTACTATATTTTGTTTAGTTGAATACTTACAATATCCCAAATGTTTCAAACTATTTGTAAATCATGAGAAAATTATAATTTTAACCAAAGAAACGGGGTGTGTGATCAGGGGTGAGGGAGTCGCCAGTCAAAGGTATCATATCCACGTAACTCTCGGTTTCCGCTCGTACTGCCATAGTAACCATGGAGACAGACGTGGACAACTGGTTTATGTCTAGCAGGACGCTCATGTTGTTGTTTTGTTCAAACACTACGGACCATGGCAAGCAGACTTTGAGACAAAAAGGATTCCGGGGTTGGGTGTATGCCTACACCCCTACTCTTTCGAAAGACATTCTGGGATTTTTTGTGACCACAGAGAGTCAGGGCCTCAGTTTAACGTCTCATCCAAAGGAATGTGCTTTTTGACAGTATAATCTCCCCATCACTTTACTGGGGCGTCAAGACCCACACAGAGCACAGGGTGGGCACCCCCTTGTGGCCTCACTAATACCTCTTCCAGCAGAAACCTGCTTTTCCCAGGTCTCCCATCCAGGTATTAACCAGGCTCAACCCTGCTTAGCTTCAGTGTGCAACCAGTCTTGGGCTACATGGTGATATGGCTGCTGGCCATATGCGTTGTGGTGTGTTTTGAAACCAACAAAAATGGCAGGATAGTGTAGAACATGGATCTACACAATTTCACAACAAGCACTTAAAGCACTTCTGTGAACGGAGAAAACAGAATGAAATTAAAAGGCCTATACTCGAAATATAGGTTATTTCACATAAATAATTGAAACAAAACAAAATAATTTTTTTTCTAGCTTCAATTCATTGTTACACGGTCCAAAGTTCATGGAAATGAAACACAACGGCATTGTGCTGGTTTTCTGTAATTTTCAAAAGCTTTATACCCTACAGTTTTATATTCTTGCTTCTATCCGTAAGACCATAAATTACAGAGTTACAGGTTTCTCAGAAGGACCAAAATTCCTGCGATCGTGCCGGCGCCACATGCACTCACGTTCTAGCATTGTTAACTTGACACCGCAGCCTATTCATAATCAAAATAAAATAGCCAACCAATAAAGTTAATCAAACCATTTCCATGCTACAGAGGTAGCCCCTCGTTCAGGAACAAGCTAGTTTATAAGTTAATTATAAACTGGTAAACATTTCTCTCACTTCTCTGCCATCTTAAATTTATTTCACTGAGCTCATTTCAATAAATTATGGAATTGACTTCTCCACAAAGAATACATGAATTGCCTTAGAATTTGTCCAAAAGAAGGTTTAGGAGGCAGCAAAACTTTAATGCTTTTTGGAGCAGTCTTTGTGTCAGAAGTACAACTATGATGGCATAAAATTCTGCATGGTTGTTACAGTACCAAATTTTCAGTAGTCTGTACAAATACCAATACATTTTGCGGTTTGTGGTACCAATTTTGAGTTAAGTACTTTAAAAAACGTTGTCACATCATCGCATTTTCCGATTTCAATCACGCATTTAAAATACAGTTGTCAAACCAGAAACTTGATAAAATAAACAACAGGCAAGTGAAGAGCCCTCCCTTCACTAAGGTGCCGTTCACACAAATGATTTTTAATCTGCTGTGCTACTTTTCCATGATTTTTTAATGTAAACACGTGCTAGACAGATGTCTTTAACAGTTGCGGCTGAAATCTCACGTCCTTTGCAGCGTCTCGACACTTAACACGGCATTCTAAAAAAAGCGGCGCTAAAATTTAAATTAAAAAACACATCTTTAGATGCATCTCTTTTTTTTGTTCCACTGACATGCATCTCATGTTTTTACAGAAAAACATGTTCCGTGTAAACCGGCACTAAGGCTGACCATTTCTATAGTGTCACCAAAATCACTGAATTCTGCACTATTGCTAAAGCTCTCATTATAAGCAACGAATCTCTTATATACATTGTGCTTACACTGACTTTATAGGTTATAATGAAATGATTCAGTGAAATAAATGCAGAGCGTGCAGCTCGCATTGGACAGCGGTGTTAAGTGGATTCTGACTAACTTACTGACTAGCTCTCTGATTCACTGCATTCATATGCTCAACATATATGATTGTGATTGGCTACAACTCAGTCTCAAAACTTATAAAAAAACACTCTGTAAACAGAAACCCTTGACTCACAGAGAGCACTTAATCTCATACGAAAGTGAGCATTTAAAAGCAGCATCTATCAGTGGGTACCTAACTCTGTACTGCAGAAAATATGGTACCATCAACTTTATTTTTAATACCAATTGTTACTGGTAGCACTAGTCCTTTTGCCAACCCCATTCCCTGCTGTAGTATTAAAAAAAAAGTAGGTGAAAATATCATTGACCTACTAATTCCGAACATGATTCAGGGAGTGAGCATTTGATATTTTACCATCCCATAAGGCCACAGAAGAAGGGTCATGAATGTCAGAGAAGCATCACCATAGCATAGATCACAACAGAGCCAACATGGCGGGTTCGGACAGAGTAGGTTTGGGAACCACATTTGTCTCTACATCAAATAAACTCAATACAAACACATGAAAAATGAGCAGCCGTGAAAACGAGAAATGTTGATATTGGTCTTAAATAATAACCATTCCACTTTCCTTCATTGTGACTCAAAACCAGCACAACATTCAGTGTCAGAAATAGCAGAGCCTCGATGGCAGCCTCTTTCTCATTATCTCGTAATTTATTTCACTGATGAAGGTCAGGAAACAGAGATGTTTGCCACATCTGAACAAATAAACAAGAACAACATTATAGGAAAAGAAAAAAAACCTCTCAGTGTGAATAATTTTTCTCAATTCATTCTGGAAAACCTGAGAGCTGAAATGAGAAATGTTTGAGCTGGCCTTTCCACACAGCCCTCTATGCAGCATTTTTGCTCAATTTCTCTCACACACTCACTCACATTTTCCCACTCTCTTTCTGCTTTAAAGGTTGAAGAACACTATGTTCTTGTGTACCGTGCCAGCTGATCACACGTGCCTCTGCCTCAATCGTGCACATTTTCGTGGTTATGCTGAGTCGATTCGGATCCAACCGGCTACTCTGTCCCCATTCACAAAACAATGAAACACCTTTGAATCCTCCCATTCATAAATCACCACCCTAATAACTTCCATTCACTAAAAACAACCCCCATGGCCTCAATTAACAAACTGTAACAAGCTAAGCCAAATACATTAATTTGCCCAATTTATCCATGCTAAGAAAACAAGTTTAACATCCATAAGGAAAGAACAATTTCACAAGCAATTCTAATAAAATTGATCCCCTGCAATTCATTCACTGCATTTACAAAAGAATGATGCTCTTAATTCACCTTGCTTTATTTACCTTATGAAACATCCTTACACTCGATTTTATTTAAAAACAGCCCCTCAAACAACATCATGCCATGTCTCTGCACAATTTTCACCAACTATGGCATCCAACATTTTCCAACCCCAGGCTCATTGAAAAAGCATGCCTTTAGCAACATTTATGCAAAATGATATTACATGGCTTCTTGCGCAGTTTGCAACACTTTGCAATGTTGCATGAGTGGCTCTAAAACTGTGTTCAGATTTTATCTGAAATAGATGAACGTGAATCTGGCAACATTGTATTACATTGGTTGTTGCACATATTGTGTATCATGCAATCAGTTTGTAAATGAAATGTCCATTGAGTGGCGCTAATGAGTTAATGCTCTTTCGCATTAAAAATATAATGTACCACCTAAACCTAACTCACATGCTGTGTCTGAAATCACCCACTACTCACTATATAGTAGACTATAGTGAGCTCGCCATTTTGTAGTGCTGTCCGAATGTATAGTGATGATTATTATACCCTATATAGTCCACTCCTCAATGTATCCCACAATGCATTTTGAAAAGCAGTGTACAACCAATGGTCACTAGCCCAAGCCCTACATACCATCATGCATTGCGCTGATCGTAAACGTAAGTTATAATCATGTGTGGAGTAGCACATATCACAAGAAACGGCCAGAAATGACTTTTAGTTTTTAAATTTTTGGAGAAATAAGCTCAATATAATTAATAATTAATAAATATAAATATATTTAGCCCAGAGACGATCGAGTAGTGTCCGAAAGTGGTGTTTCTATTAAGCTGGTGAGTTCACTATATGTATAGTGCTCTACTCCCTACGCCCTACATAGGGGGTAGGGAGTAGTGGTTTGAGTGGAGATTTTGGACACAACGACAGCGTCACAAAAGTGATGGGATAAAAGGCATTTCTTGAAGGAACCATGCCATTTAGGCCACGTTTACACAAAGCCGGGTATTTAGCAAAACGAATATTTTTCCCCTCTCCGTTTTCAAAAATAATATAGTTTACACACCCGCATAAATACGCCGTCGAGCACCATCATAACTATGCCAAACCTATTGGCGGCAGTGTAGGGGTTAAGGACAAAGCCATGCAAGCCAATCAGAATCCTGGAATCGGACAAGAGAGAACGTAAAACGCTGTTTCTCCCAGTTTACACGGCAACACAGAAATCTCCACTTTGCCCGGAGTTTTAGAAATAATCGTTTTCAGTGATAAAAACGGCGTTTTCGTGCAAATGAGAGGGCAAAACGCAGAGAAATATCTGCGTTTTCCCAGTCGTGTAAACGGGGCCTTAAGCTTGCTTCCAAAAAGTCTTTTGAGCCTCATAGTTAAAGGTGCTGTAGAACATCTGGGAAAATGCTAACTTTAGCCTAATAGCAGTAAAAGCATACGTCCCACCCTCCCCTGCATATTGCCATCCAATAGAGTGACCATATTTTAGTTTTGAAAAAAAGGACGGGGGCGTGGTTGATGGGTGGGGCATGATTTTGGGAGGCGTGGTTAAGGGGTGGGGGAGAATGCATCAAAAAAATACTTGACAAATGCATTCACAACCTTGCAACTATGTTATTGTACTTAAATATATAAAGTAAAACATCCTTTTCAATACAATGTTTGGCCCGCAACAATAGAATACTATTTTAAAAAAAGTTTAGCTTTTAACACCTTTTACATGACACTATTTCTTTCATGGCCATAGCATAGGTTAAAAATCTACAACTAAAATAAAATAAAAAATCTACTAGGCCTACACTATTTCAGTAAAAAAAAAAAAAAAAAATGTAATCCTCCTGATGTTCTCTTAGCCTATACTTTTTTATGTGGGCTTCTAGGTCGCTATCACCTTGACACTGACAAGCTTTTGCTTTGCAGTTCATGCATTCCGCTTTTACACGGATCCCGACCGAAACAAAACACAGGAATTCTCTGTAAATCATCTGTGAATTTACATTTGGGCTTTTTTTGTTTTCACGCTGTTAGCTACTTACATCTTCCCTCGCACTTAACCGTAAACTGAAGCGTCTAAAGCGTCACACTGCTAAAATTCTGTGAACGTAAAGTCCGCCTACTTTGATTTGATTGGTCATTTCAAATATTCTGACATTGATAAGCAGTGACAGACCAATGAGGCTGCGATGAACACACACACACAGGCCTCTGTATTATGATTCTGAGATTCTGATTCTTGATTCTGATTGTAACAAGAGGGGGTGAAGCCAAAGTCATATGTTTTGTGTGCAAAGGCAAGCGTGTATTTAAAGTACACGCTTAATGGCCCAATGAAAAATAATGAAAACCGGGACGTGAAAACAGGACATGTCCTGGGAAAAACAGGACGTTTGGTCACCCTACGTCCAAAGCCATGCCTCCTGAAAGGCATGAACGTGCACAACCCAGAAGACCAGAGACAGCATTACTCCAATAAATCATGCGTCATTCACTGGTGAGAAAACTTTATAGTACACTGAGTAACAGTAACTACAATACCAAACAAACAAATTCTTAAAAACAGAATTAGATCCAGGAAGTTGCCACTTGTTGTCGAGTTGGAAGAGAGTGAGAGAGAGAGTGAGAAAATATGTGTCGCCAGTGCCACTTGTTTTCGGTTTAGAAGGAAAGTTAGGTTGTTGCTGCTTGCCTGCCATTCTCGCTCTGTCTACACAGTGTAAGTGAACACGCTGATGCCTTATTATGTCTGCGTGAACAGCCTGCGCAGTGGTATGTGGTTGACTGACAGGGAACATGTGCTATTGGACAGTTTGGAACAAACGCAACGATTGAACAAACATTTTATGGCCCTGCGCCTTCCACAGACGACATCAGGATATGAGGAGACTTTCAACAAGCATAACAAAAAAAATTTCTGTAGAGAATCACCTACAGCCCCTTTAATCTGATGCAAATGTCAGCATGTAAGCCTATTAGTTTAAAAATCATCCAGTATGGTAAAAGTGTTTTGAAGTCACAAAATAATACTGTGCAAGGAACCGCATGAAAATAAGTCTTTATTCATTTATATTATGCCTGTGTAATCATAACTTGAGTGAAAAGCATTAAAAATTGCATGTGTTATACCACCACAGCGTGTCCTGAATTGCATATAAGAACATTTTTGGAGTTTTGCAAAAATGTAGGTAGAGGCACATTTTTCCATTGAGCCTAGGTTGAAATTTGGCTGCTACTCAGAGGCTCTGCGTTGATGAATGGGCTCCTGGAAACTGCAACCAGCCGGCAGCTGGCTCCGAGGACCCTCGAGAGGAGTTCAGCGACACAAACCTCCGTGGCGGTCTCTACATGGTGCCCTGTCTGGGGTTGGCTCAACCAGCACATCCCTTAAGCTTCCAGGCCCCACTGAGATCCTGCATCCTGCCTTTCTGTCAAGCACAATGGAGTGTTTTTAAGGATTAGACCCGTTCTAAGGACACACCCAGGAAATGCCGTGAGTCAACTTGGATCATTCACCATCCAAAATCTATGAGCCCTTGGGCAGGGTTCTTGCCCTAAGAATCCGACTTCACCCTCTATAATACCACCAGTCCTCAGAAGATCCTAAGCTTCTGTATAACCCACAAAGAATCTGAGCACCTCAAGGCAGGATATGGATTTCTTTAACAAGTGTTGGTTGTTGAATTTCCTTTTCCTTGGACAGGTGGATTTAACTATAGAAGCTGATTTATTGCAGCTTTAAAAGATTGTTAGCACTAAACAAGAGCGGTAAATGATGCGTGTAAGTCAAGCTTCAGCTGTTGAATCAAAGCTCCTCCAAAGATACAGGCACTCAAACCGACTCTAAACTAAAATTTAATTATAAATGACCAGGAATGGCCTCCTCCTGCCTCTATCTACAGATAATTGACTACCTACCATGAGCATTAGCTATTCATTGGTTGCCTAGTATTAATCGCACAGTTTCATTTAAAAAAAAAAACTGAAAAACCTCATTAACTTGGTTGGGGGTTTAGTAAAAAAAAATACATAAAAAACAGTGGCCCTGTGTTGTGCCACTCTACCATTTGAATATGATTGAGATTTAAAGTGGAAATTGCCCTGGAGAAAGAGACCGCACTTCCTGAGAGCGGGGAAATAAGCAAGCCAGGAGATGCAATCCATCAGGAGAGTGGCCTCTTCGCTGAGCGCTACAGTGCAAAAGGACCATTATCCAGCAAAAACACACAGATTTAGACGCCAATGATATCATAACAGTCAGGTCAACAACGCAACACTTGATCTTTAAATTACCTGCAACTACTCATTAAAAATGCAGTGGCATTGACTAGAATACACATTGTCTATACTGAGCATGTTTGCAATTTCATAATTGCAAACAGTCAAAAATGTTTGGCCCGATGTAAGTCCCCTCACTGAAACAGAATCTTGACATTAACATTTTTTACATATTTGTATTATTCTTAGAAAATGTTTTAACAAAGCCTCTTTAGTGCTTAGTATTTGAAAAACCTTTGTACACCAAATCAAAGTCAGGTACTGAAGTAGCCTGGATGCAGCCCGAACTCCGCCCACAACATTTTTTGGCTCGGAAGTTTGGCTCTGGAACTCGATACATTGAGGAGTAATTATGATCAGGCAAAAATTATCGGGCCAATCAGATTGCCAGGGTGGGCTTCAAACGATGATGGACAGATGATCTGCAGGGACGTAATCATCACGTTATCAAAGTAGCCGCTATGTTGGTTTCCCTCAGAGATGACTGCAGCTGGAGAATTGAGATGTATAGATTCCGCTGCCGTGTCTGTTTTTAAAATTAATTGACAGCGCATTAATTTTAATAGACAAACAGACTGCAGTCAAGGCATTTGTCAATCGGAAAGATATTCTGCAAAAGTGTAACTTATCAGCTGGCTTTACTGGTCGCGAAGTTAAGAAGATGGGACGTAATGAAAAGCCTGTGTTAGTTGTGGTTTCTCCTTTGGTCGCACTCATGAAGGACCAAGTGAAAGAAGCAAAACTCGCTATCATTTACTTCTAAAATAAGTAAGTTTGTTGTTGACAACTATGCTATGCAAAGTATTTGACTTACTGCGTTGCCCTGATTGGTTTTAGGTCTGTCCGACTATCCCAATTGAGTGCAGTTTTTTTTTCCCTGGTTGGGTCTAGACGTCTCATAATCGAAAGCCCTACGGAACAAGCCTCTCAGACTCATCTTCTGACCAGAATATGAGTATGACGAAGTCAGGCTAGTACTGAAGCTCAACCAAGCAACATGTGATGACCCTCATGATTGTAAACAGGTAGCCTCTATTACACTGATCCAGAGACTTCTGACATTTCAACTGACAAGGCAGGCAAGTTCAAGTTATAAAATGTCATGGTGCATAACATTCTCCTAAAACAACACAATGAATAATTCATGATTTGTAATATATAAGCCTCTTAATATTTCTATATTTTGCAAAGGTCTTCTAATATTTGTCCACATACAGTAGGCTACATATTTGTAAAATCATTTTTCAAAACAATATGAAACCAATATGGATAAAAATTAGCCTGACTTCGCGACAGACTCCATATTCTTGTCAGAACGTGAGTCTGGAACTGCTGCCATTGCGCTTCCTGAATTCTGAGGCGTGTCTGAATTCAGAACCAGAAAAAAACTCAAATGGATAGTCGGTAGACCTGCAAACAATCAGAGCAACACAGTATGTCAACTACTTTGCATATCACAGTTGTCAACTACAGTACTTACTTATTTTAAAAGTAAAACAATTGTTGCTTCTTTTACTTGGTCCTCCATGAGTGCGACCAAAGGAGAAACCACAACGAGCCACAGGCTTTTCATTACGTCCCATTCTTAGCCGACCATCGGAGCCAGCTGATAAGTTACACTTTTGCCGAATCATGTAGGAAGGAAGGCAAAAATATCTTTCACGTTACGACAAATGCCTTGATTGCAGGTTTTCTGTCGTCTATCAAAATTAATGCGCTGTCGATTCATTTTATAACAGACGCGATAGCAGAATCTATACATCTCAATTCTCCAGCTGCAGTCATCTCTGAGGGAAACCAGTTAAGCGCTCTCTTGATAACGTGATGATTACGTCCCTTCAGATCATCTGTCCATCATCGTATAAAGCCCGCCCTTGTAATTCATTGGCCCATTCATTTTTGCTCTGATCATAATTACTCCTCAATGGATCGGAAGTTCCAGACTAAACTTCCAGACCAAAAAATGTTGTGGGCAGGGTTTGGGCTGGCATCCAGGCTAGATAAAAATAACTTGGCACAAACTAAAAACTACATTTTTAAAAGATTATTCCTTACATTTATCAAGGACACTCTTACAGTACATGTCATTGCCCCGGTTATCAATCAACTAGAGTGTTTTTCATTTTGTTTTCATTTTTTTCTGATGATTATCACAAAATCAAATGATTGTTATGTTTTGCTATGTGTTTTTCGCTATGTGAGGGGCAGCCCAAACAAACATATTGTTTTACATTTTTGGCAAACCGAGAATGAAGTCTTTCAAAAAACCTAATGAAGCATCTGATGAGCATCCAAAAGTGAAAGGTGGTTACAGTTCTACATGAGCCAAAGTGAATGTAGCGCTCCTATCTGTTCAGTGCGGTGGGGAGAGAGAGGGATTGGGGAGCCAGTGGAGTGGCACAGGATGAGTGGGAGGTGCTTGATGAAGAGGAGATGAAGGAGGAAGGAGAGCTGGAGTCTGAAAAGCCAGCAGTCTCAAAGCATCCCTCCTCACACCTCTCAGACACACACCGCTGTGAGGAGGGAAGCTTCAGTTTGACGACAGCTACATTAACAACACTCAACACACACATAGTAAAACAACTGCATGTACACTGAAGAAGAAAAATTATACTTTGAAAAAATACTCTATAATTTGTTACAGCAAAATAAATATAATTTCTCAAATTATATTTATTATTTTAATCTTACATTTTGATTTAATATTAATCTTATAATCTTTAATGTTAATCTATATACCTATAAATAAAATAAATCATTCTAAAATTCTTGGGGCTTTTTACTTAACTTAATTTCACCATAAACAAAAGCTATATAACATGAAACGTTTTGTTAGAATGTTGAATGTTTAATTTAGGTTTACTTTATAAAAAAAATGTTTATACTTCTATACGTGACGTGATGTCTCGTAAAAGTATATGTATCATGTTTTCTGTTATGCACCAGAAATGTGTAAATCAATCGAATACAATTAATAAAATTAATTTAACGCCGCTTTTGCTGCTGTAGTGTGGAACAGCTGAAGTCCGGAGGTATTTCAAAGCGATGGCGCGTGAGTTTAGTCATGTGATCCATGTAGTACCAATAGATATTCATGTTTATCGGTATTGTGCCTGTTAGGTGTTATTCATTTTACACTATTGCTAAAATATGTTACTTTCTATGTCACTTAATATGTGCTATTCTTCATAGCGCAGTCTGCAAAGATGACAGATAATATAGCCTACTCACATTTGCTGTCCAGCGGCAAAACAGGAGAGCAAGTTGCGTTTTAGACCAAACATATGGTGACTGAATGCGACCTCGCACGCATTCGTGATGGTGAGATATTTTGCTAGATGAAATTATCCTGTTATTGTGCGATAACATTATTATTTATTTTCCCATCTGTATCATTCTCCAGCGAGCATTTGTGAAGTTTCACGCATGCGCAGTAAAGTTAATTTAGAAGTTTCTCATTCACACTGAAACGTCGGAAAACGCCTGAAAACGCTAGTGTGGACGGGAGAGCGCTTTTAAATCGAAAACCCCGTTTTCAAATCTATCCGGATTAATGTGGACGTAGCCGAAGAAAACCATGATTTTTTATTAGACCAATATTAAAATGCACTTTAAACAAACGATTGTTTCACTCTGTGTGAACTGATCTACAGAGTCTCTCTGGAACTAACCTGCACTCTTAAAACAGACCAAATTGTTTGCCGAGTTTTGTCTACATATCTGCAAAGCCAACTTGGATTGGAAATAAGGACAAATTACACTCTCTCAATCAGTCACACACACATGCTTTCACACCACATCTGGCCAGTCCTCACACACACCGGGTGCCAGAAAAGAAGCCCGGAT
>JAQIUQ010007250.1:52500-264559 GCA_030378365.1 Hybognathus amarus
TTATGCTAACATTTCCCAGCTTTCTTGTTAAAAGTTCGCTTTTGTTTCCCTTTTGTTTCATAAAAACACTCTCCTTATTATTTTCCTCCTTCCATTGCTCCTTTACTACCACTTGGCCTCAGCTGTATAACACCGAGGTGGCGTTTACACAAAATGCTTTCAAAAATGTTTGTTCACACAGGCATGTTTGACTATTGCGCTCACGTCCTTTGCTGCGTCTTGCTGTCAACGTTATTCTAAATTAACACGACACTCAATTTGGAATCCCAATTTTCAGCCACATAAATGATTTTGGTAAATCATTATTAAGACATAAAAGGTCATAATTATATAATAAAAATAACTAAATCCTAAGACAACATCAAAAAGACATTATTATAGAATAAAAAATTCATTATGAAATCAGATTTGTTTTGTTATAATTGACTGTCACTAATTATGAAACTTGATGAAAATGACAACATTGTAATTAATTTTGTCATAATTGTGGCATGTCAGAATTTTGACTTTCTGTCAATTTCGACTCATCTCTTAGTATCTCTTTTGACGTAATAATTCATACTTGATTGATATAACAATTTTGACAATTTTTGTCAATTCTGATTTCACACACCTATAACATATGACTTAACTTAAAATTTACTTAAAGGGTTAAGTTCACCCAAAAATGTACTCACCCTCATGTTGTTTTAACCCTATAAGACCTTTGTTCATCTTCGGAACACAAATTAAGATATTTTTGATGAAATCTGAGTCCTGGGATCACTCCTGCGTGCATACTAGTCCATAGGCTTCTTGAGGGATTGAAACTTGCCGGCCTCGAGAAAGTTATTAAAGAGATCGTTAAAATGGTCCAAGTGTCTTCAGTGGCTTAATCGTAAGTTTATCAAGCGATGAGAATACTTTTTGTGCGCAAAACAAACAAAAATAACGATTTTATTTCAATGATTCACTTCCTTCTCCATGGGCCTCTAGTCAGTTAACGTCAGTGTGATAGCCAGTGATGTAGTGGTGCCTGGAGAAGTGGGTATACTCTTAATTTTTTGTCTTATTTATGTCCCCAATAGTTTTTTAAGCGTCCTATAAAGTTATAAACAGACATACAAGACTTGTCTTGCATTGGTTTTGAAAATATGTAATATATAATGTATAATATAAAATATAGGCCTAATGAATACAACAGAACATTTCACAACATTTCTAAATACCCAGGTACATATTATAGTATTTTATTGCTAGGGGGGTTTGGGGGGCGTGTTTTAAGGTGTTTTGATGACCCAAAAAAAAAGGACAACAGTAGCTTTAAAGCATGAAGTATTTGATCAGATACTACTTTTTCTTTCCTAAATTAAATGTTTTTGGACTAATCTGTTCATTTAATTAATGGTTCAATTGCTCACTCATAAAGAAAGTTAAGCCTTCTGGCTTAATTATGCAACTTAGACAAACACAGACAAGCGGAGTAATACAAACAGTGAAAAGTTGAACAATTTCAGAAGAAACGTTATACAAATATATTTATACAATAATAATGGCAATATATTTAATAGTGTGCTTGTGTTGTTAAATTGATCTTATAATTTCAACTATCTTTGATCAAACTGATTATTTCTGTCGGTCATATAAAATTTCTCAGCGAAAAACAGCCGTATATTTTAGCTACTTGCATCTTATCTCGCACTGTATGATCGTTATCTGAAGTGAGCGTCGCGTTGGGATTAGCGCTCGCTCGCGCTTCTGTGAACAAAAATCATGCATGCTTTGGTTCTCACAAATATATGGACATTGACGAGCTGGTGTTTGAGTGTTGAAGCAGATCAGATGAGAAGGTCAGTTATCGTCGTGATGGGAGAATATTGCAGCAAAACATTAGAGTATATATTAGGGCGGTGTACGACGACTGGGTGTTTTTTATTCACGAGATTGAATAGCAACTAAATGATGCACATCAGAGGGGATTTAGAAGTGGGTATACGCAATGCCGACTGAAAGAGAGTGGGTATACTCTGTATACCTGCGTATACCCTGCACTACACAACTGATGATAGCGTAGAGCTCCGTCACACGTAGGCTCACTATTGGCCGACACTGGTCATGTGTGTGATGCGTGTGACGTACAACAACAGATACATACGCTGTTAAATTCAGTATAGACTCGAGGCAGAGAGAAAGTAAAATGAATAGTTGAAATGCACACAAAAAGTGTTCGTCATTCGATAAACTTAGAAGATTGAGCCACTGAAGTCACTTGGACTTTCTTAACAGATGTCTTTTAATAACTTTTCTAGAGGCCGGCAAGTTTCAAGTTCCTCAAGAAGCCAATGGAGTAGTATGCAGGAGTGATACCAGCTCTCAGATTTATTAAAAAATATCTTAATTTGTGTTCCGAAGATGAACGAAGGTCTTACGGGGTTGGAACAACATGAGGGTGAGTAAATACTGACAGAATTTTCATTTTTGGGTGAACTAACCCTTTAAAATTTAGTTATAGTATAATAACTTTGACTCAATTTGACATCATATGTGCCGGAAAACAGCTTCCATGTGTTAAAAGAAGAACAAAAAAAAAGCGTGTCTCTAGACCTTGTTCATTTTTGTCATTCCACTGCCCCAAGATCATATGTTTTTAAAATAAAAAACGCGTTCAATGTACTGTAAACAGCCCTAAACGCAGCAATAGCTGTGCGTGAGACATGGTGGGCTGCTTTATTTTGGGTCTGAATGTCGGAGCAACTGTGGTGTCCCACGTGCTTTCTCCCATCTGACCCCAAGCACCCAAACCGCGTCTGAGGTGTAATGTAAATTAGAATGGCCTTTATCAAATAGCGAGCCAATCTTAACCTCCTGGGGAGTTGAGGAGAGGGAAGCAATGTAATCTCTTTCAAACACCAGCCTATGATCTCGTTAAAGACTAATTGATGTTCTGTGTTAACGAGCTTTACCTTAATTAGTCACATTTAAGTGAACGGAGGATACTGAGAAGGGAGTCTGGATACAGTTTGGGGCATGCTGGACACATCAACACAGCTATGTGAACAAAAAAAGGAAGAGGAAAGTAATCAGATGAAGAGACTGATACAGAAACGCTGAAGAGAGGGAAATCCTACAGGAAAAAAAAGAGATGTTAAAAAAGCTGCAATACTCTAGAGCCAGGAAACCCGGGAGGGAGGTGATAGAGGATAGAGAGCAAAGGTAAAGGAGAAGATAAAGAATCAGATGCGCCTGAAAAACAGAAAAAAAAGGAGAAGGAGGAAAAGAGAAATGCAAACGTTGATTCAAGCTGCTCTCAATCTTTCTGTCTAGCCCTCCAACCATGTTCAGTCTCAGATATTCAATTCCTCTTCTTGCTTTCTTCCTCTCTTTCATTCCCTCATTCTGTTTTCCACTGTATTTCTCTTTTCCCCATCCTTCACAGTATTTCTGTCTAAGAGTCTTCTCCTCCCCATCCAGCTTCATCTGGATCACACCTCTGCTACATCCTCCTCTTGAGTGCACCATAGTCTCCTCACCTTCCTTCATTCTCTACTCTTTCATTCTTTCACTCTTCCTCCTTCTTTATAAGTGCACTCCCCTCCCTCTACAGTAAAGCCTGGAAAGCAGCTGCAAGACAGACCACTGGAGTGAAGCTATATTGACACTGAAGGCAACACATTAACATTACTGTGCGCATTACAGTACTGCAGTGTGTGGTCCTTGATGATTTGCGTGCCCAGTATCCACAACATGCCTTGTTCAATAAATGTGCTCTTTTTTTGGAGGTCATAATCTGTTCTCACCTATAGCAGATACTCTATACTGTATGTGAAAAAAGTCTCAAGATAGCAAATCAGTACATCGTGAAGCTTAATGAAAGGTCACATTGCACAACAAGCTGCTAGTACACTAAAACATATCATTGAACTCAAATGTTTTCTGTGTATGATGTATGCCAGCACTGATCTCAGGCCTGTCTTGGTGTCCATTAAGACCTCACATTCCCTCTGCAGGACTCCAGGCTCCATCTTAACAGCTTTAATAAGTTTGGCGCAAGGAGGGAGTAAAACTTATTACAGAATATGAAGCAGAAGCCCCACATAAATGATTTTACTTTATCTAAACGCCAACGGTTTGATTCATATCGCAGGAGGAAAACTGTGGGCCTATGATGGGCTCATATGAAATTAACATAATGAGCGCTGCTCATAAATCTCACTGATTTCTTACCCAACTATTAAAAAGCAAATGGCCAGATTTTGAAAAACGACAGCAATTGGTGTATTGAGTATATTTCAATTCACTGTCTTTACATTTAAAATGATTCTAGAAAATACTCGAAAATAAATAAGATATGCTATATGTAAATAAGCTCGCATGGCACCGAAACACCAAGAATACCAAACGCACACTGTGAGAGACTCAGTAAAATTGATAAATCCGCAGTTTACATACACATCTGGAGACGAGCTGCCTGACAGCGCGGCGCATCGACAGGATCATTAGCCGCACCGAAGCAGCATTTTAAACACGTTTTAATATTCAGTTGCTTCACAGTTGTTGTTTTTATGAAAATCACTAATTGTGCCCGCAGACTGCGCGTGTCTCAGTGCCGTTTCCAGGCGCGTGCGCTTCGCGTGTTGCTGTAACCTCTGCGCGTGTCTGTGCAGTGAGAGAGCGAGAAAGTCTAAGTATGTGCCGTTTCACTGAGGAACAAGTGGGCTTATGGGCACTGGCATATGTGCGCGCGTGCAGCAATGACAGAAGGGTCAAACCCCAGCGCGCGCCGGCCGTATCCATCTATCTTTCGCGTGCCATCCATCTTTTTCCAGTAGCCTTACGTTACCCTCACCCGGAGCCACCGGTGCACTGTCAGTGCCATGTCTCCTCGCTCCACGCAGTCAGAGTCCGTGCAAAAACACAGCAGTATTCATTAAACTGTTACTTACTGTATTTTCACGCGCCTGTCCCCCTCTCTCCTTTCGGCCCTCCATTCTCTTCACATCATTCCCCTCGAGGTATCCTTTTTGCGGCTTCTCTGGGAGAAATACACCTAGAAATATAAATATTCTACATGTATTCAATTTTCGCGAGCTCTCTCTCTCTCCACCTATCTCCCGCTCCCTCCTCTCTCTCTCTCTCGCTCCTCTCTCCCACTCTCTCTCTCTCCGCTCTTTTGTTAAAGTTCAGTATATGCGCCTCGTCACCTAGCAACCGTCAACCGTCAACCTCCCTCTCTCAAGCGCGCGCGCGGCCTCCCGCTTCTCTCTCTCCCTCGCTCTCCATCACTTGCGACACGTGTTGAATGCTAAACTTAGCGGTGTGGAATAATATTAATAACTGGGTGGCTCGAGGTCTCTTCCTCTGTCTCTCACTCTCTCTCCCACTCCACACACACACACTCACGCTATCGCGCACACACACATCCTCCTTTCGCTCGTGCATATCATCATGCAATATAAATATTTACTAGAGCCACTCAGTCCTCTGTTGCATGCTCCCCGCAGCCCCCGTCCGTGTCTCTCCCCCTCCCATCATCCCGTACTGCGAATCAATGGAGCCGCGTTGCCACTTCTGCTTCTCTGAGCAAAACGGAGAGGTGTGTGTCCGTAACGCAGTCCATCCGTTACACTAGACACGCGTGTATCCATACAGCAAAGACAGGGGAGTAAGACACGCACTGACCGTGACGCGCGCGCATGTTCTGGAGAGTGAGTTACCGTTGCTGATGCCGGGAAAATGGATGTAGCTTGTGCTGCAGTGTTAATACATTATTTTTAAATATTTATTTTCTTTCTGTTAAGTGCTTTTATTTATTTTACCGGTTACATTCTTTTTGTATCAGTGGTCTACTGGAAGTGGTCGCTTGTCAATCGATTAATAAACCAATAACTTAATCGCCCATGATTAATACCGACACGCTGTGTTTCATTTAGTGAGCTCTGATGATAAATGGTCAATGTTTTTTTTAGAAGGTCACTGACTGAATCGCAGCGTGACGCAGCGCTATTGATGAAATACCGTTCAGCCATTTAAATCAGTCGTTTCCAACTCTGTTCCTGGAGGCCCCCCAACGCTACACATTTTGGATGTCTCCCTCATCTAACACACCAATTTAAAGTCTTGGAGTACTCTGACTAATGAGCTGACGACTTTAATCAGGTGGGTTTGATTTGGAAGACATCCAAAGTGAGTACTGTTGGAGGCCCTCCTGGAACAGGGTTGGGAACCAGCGTTTTAAAGCATAACTGATGAAGCATAACTACCTGATCTGTTTCCTTATCTCCTCTAAATAAATCTATCAGCGCAACCCGATCACACCAAATGCGTCTTTATAGCACGCAAGTGTATTGTCGTGTAATATATACGCTAAAGTGAGTTTTCACGTGCATTTGATACGCATTGGTTGGTTAGGTTAAGTTTAGGTGTGAGGTGGGGTGCGTGTGTATTAGATGCTTGCTAGAATTAGTGGTGTGGGGTGCGTGTGTATTATATGCAAATTAACTGCGTATCAATTGCACAACAAAAACTGCGTCTCATATGCACGTAAAAACTCATTTTCGCGTATATATTACACAACAATACACATGCGTGTTATAGAGATGCATTTACATGAGAACAGGCTGATCAGCTTCATGTCTGTGCAAGAGAATGTAGCCTACTGGATATAACAGTCAAAAACACACTCATTAAATGCCTGAGTTTATGGAATATGGAATAGTGTACATATATGCAAGTTAATTCATCTCTGCTTCATTCTTTAAGACAAGTTATTAGTTGTTAAAATCAGGCCATTAAAACAACACGGGCCAGTTATAAGTTAAGTGATAAATAAGTAACTAAGTTCAAACACAAAATTCAAAAGATGGCTGTCAGATAGTTTCTCTGGTGCAGTCTCAGTTGAGAAATGTACATTACTCTCATTTTTGTTTACAACACGTAGCCAAGTCTTCCCTTACAGTTAAAAAATACATGAGGGCCGGTGAATATAAACGATGAGTTTTCCATTTTTGGGTGAGCTGTCAAGTTATGATAAAATGGAAGTAGCAACAGAACTTTCTTTCTGTATTGTGACACATCTGCACTTTAAAAAATGCTGGGTTGTTTTAACCCAATTTAGGGTTAAATATGGACAAACCCAGCCATTGGGTTACATTTTTAAATGACATTTTAACCCAATGGCTGAGTTTGTCCATTTTTTAGAGTGTTATCTGAGAGTACAGATTTATCAACCAAAAAAAAAAAAAAGAGATGAAATCTATGGAGAGGACTTCTATATGCACCGGTTGCTGATTTGATTTTGAGAAGTGGGTGTCGCATTCAAAAGTCCTGTATACATCACTAAGAGAGAGACTTTGTCATTTTCACTGGAAGGTCTCAATATAACACTGATTAAATATTATAACGGTAAAAAAAATATTTGATCTATATATCTACATAAAGATCTATAACATGCATATAGAAAATAGAAAAATATGCTTGCAAGACTACATGGTGCAACCAAATGAAGTACAGGCTTAATTACAAACTTGCCAGTAGTTACTAAGCCCCAAGTGTAAACCTTACATCCCAATTTAAAGGGAGTGCTCAACCAAATATAAAAGTTCCATTGTGATTGTAATAACCTTCATAATATTTTAAACCTGTATGACTTTCTTCTGTGGATAGGCCAATGAAATTCAAGGGCGTTGTATTGGACCCCATTGAAAATTAAGCAGACATTTTTTTTCCACAGAAGAAAGAAAGCCATCCAGATTAGGAACAATATGGGGCAAAGTGAATCATAACAGAATCATTTATTCATTTTCATACAAATGGACTGGTTCAAATCTACCTAGGTCATAACAATGAATTTTGTGAGAGAACAAGGGAACCAGTGTAGTACACTCTTAAAAAATGCTGGGTTGTTTGAACCCAAATTTGGGTCAAATATGGACCAAGCCAAATGTTGGGTTAAAAATGTATGTAAATGAAAGTGAAAGTTGAAGTTGGGTTCACATTTTAAATGTCATTTTTAACCCAACATTTGGGTTTGTCCATATGTGACCCAACTGTGGGTTGAAACAACAGAATTTTTTAGAGTGTAGTTGTCAGGTTGCACAAACCCACATACTAATCATCAGTCTGAATCTCATTGGCCAGCGACAGACGTCAGTTGAATGGTTCGCAACATAAACTGTCAAAGTGATTGAGTGTGACATAAGTGAGGGCATGTTAACAAGTTTCATTCAGTGGAATTCATGTTCACACCCTTTTCACCCTCTTTCTCTCTCAGTCTCACTCTGTGTATATGTGTCCTGTTGTTTGGGTTGCAGCTCAGAGCACAGCAGATGAGTAAACATTGATAGTCACAAGTAAATCCCATCAAATCAGATTGGGGAATGCAAAGGCTACGCTCCCTCCTGCCCTCGCTCTCAGTTCCTCTTTTTCTCTCTCTGTAGGCGTTTCTTTCATTCTGTCTTTGACTCGTCGCGAGGTCTGATTAGAGTTGATAAAGAAAAATTCCATTTAATTAAGTAAGTAGTAGATGGAGGAATTGAGCGGCAGTCCCAGAGACACACACTGGGCCTCATAGGAATCATATTGAAGGTTCGTAAAGGCCTTGGGATAATAATACGGACTACGACATGGCATCTGTGGCATTAGTGTCGGATAAAACAAGCAGACGTGAGGGAGAAGTGCAGAAGAAACTAATAGGAGAACTAAAGAGAGACTGCCTGAGGGAAGATGGAGAGAGTGAGAGTCCCTTTCAGCAGTGCCACACAGACTTTCCTTTTCGCACTGGGAGACCTCGACGACGATTGAATTTCTTCTCAGTCCTCGCTGTAATAGAAAATAACCAAGTACTTTCGCGCAATAGCTGTCAGCGACCTTCTGAGAAGAATAGGGCTAATCCTTTACGGTGCCCTCGCAGAACGGCTCAGTTCAAATCCACTACATTTCATTTCTTGAATAAATTTTCTTCCTCTTAAAAGGTGCCCTAGAATTTGAAATTGAATTTATCTAGGCATAGTTAAATAACAAGAGTTCAGTACAAGGACATGACATACAGTGACTCTCAAACACCATTGTTTTCTCCTTCTTATTTAACCCTTGTGCATCCTTATGGACATTTTTGTCCTTTTCAGTTTTGTTTTTTTTTATCACTTTGCCTGCGTTAAAGCTAACTGCAAAAAAACTTGGCACAGGTGTGTATTTTTATTGGAATTTTACTATTTCACCGTCATTTTCTTAAAAAAATATTTTTTGCATTAGGTACAAAAAATACTCCCTCTCAGCACCTTTTGGACAACAATGTCCCCATTGAAACCCATTAAAACTGCCATTTTTAATCCCCGCTTCAGTTAACTATAAAATTATCTTTTTTAAGAGGCTTTCATTCTGATGGAAAGGCTTCAAAATTTTATTTTTTACTATTTTTATCAGATGGTGCCATTTTTTTAAGTTTGGCCTATAAAACAAATATCGCTTTATTCCTGTTTTCTGGTTCGGCATACTATAGAACCAACTGGATAAATTATGCAACAATATTTGTGTGGGTGTGTTGGTATGGATGTCAGAGTGTGGTTAGTATGTGTGTTATAGAAAAATATGTGTGTGTGTGTGTGTGTGCGCGCATGTGTGTGTTTCTAACACTGAGAGAGAAAAACTGCAAATAACAAATTCAATCACTGTGAGCACCAGTGTTGTTTTGCTGGCACCCAATGGGGAAAATATGTTACTGACGCCCAAACAAACTGTTACCGAAAGCTAATTTTTTTTAGATATCATCCTCAAATTTGGAACACAACCTATTTAGATTTTTGGCTTTGATTTTATTGCAGTTTTGAGTTCAACCTGATTTATAAAATGTATATTTTATATAAAATATTTTTTTATAAATAATTTTCATAAACTTGTACCTACATAACTTTTTTTGGATTTACTTACTATTATTTTTTTACTTCAGCAATAATCTGCAAAGGGTCTTCTTTAAAATGAGACCAAACTTAAATCTGTGCTCTAAAGCGTCACATTTTATGACAGTTTTTTTACTTTTTTAATTGATGCACAAGGGTTAAATCTCGTTTTTTGAAAACACCCCTGAAACATCGAATCTCCACATAACACCGACTGTGATGCAACAGTCGGGACTTAATCCATATGTACACCCCCAAAAATGTGCATATGCCAGCCCATATTCAATGCCAGACAGAACTGCGCAGCCGAATCATCGGAAGTTTTGTTTAGTTTCTATTCAGACGTCATCGTTATATCATTTACACACAATTTCAGAAGGAACTATATGGTCATATGTAGGTCGCGGAAAATGGGGAACACGGAGAAGCTAATAAAGGCTTTTAGGAGGGGTTCCAATAAATATACAAGTTCTGCAGGTGAAGAAACAAGCGAAGATCTTAGGGAAAATGGCAGATCATGGAAATAAATGTTTTGTTCCAGGCTTTTCATACCCTTCCCACAGAAAAAGAAATGTCAACAGGCGTGGTTGATGTTTATCTATAATCGGACGCCGCAACAGTTTAATTCGAAGTTGTTACTTTGCTCAGCCCGGTAGACTTATTTTCTATCCTAGGCTGGGACAATATCTAGTAGGCTTCTCTCAGCGTCTCATACTAAAGATTAAATTCCAACTATATTTCCGCAAGCAATAAGTAGTTATTTTATTATCAATAATTTACACTAAGTTATCTAGATACAGCGCAAGATCCTAGTAACAAATAGCAAACTCCAAATAATGGGCATAACTAAATAGTATTTACGCTGAGGTTAATATCTCTTGCCTGTGATGTCATAAATCTACAAAATAATACTGTAGATACATATGCAAATTCTCTTTTGTCCAATGATTTTACTTTCATCTATTTCATCAACAACACGTCAGAGGTTAACAAGTTGAAGCTATTTATTTGACAAAGCATCTAACATTAGTCCGTTTGTTAACGTTTTTTTAATTTTGATAACTGACGTATGATTTTTTTTGCACGCTTTTTAATTCATTTTAATACTGTACTTAAGTACTAAAATGCTGTATCTGTACTCTACTAGAGTATTGTTTTTTCTCTATACTTTTACTTCAATATAGAAATTTTCGATGAATTTTTATACTTTTACTTCGATATTTTTTTAATGTTCTGCTAGTTACTCGTTACAAGTATAACATCTTTACGAATCATTCTTTGCAAGTTGGCTTTCATGCTGCCTAAATCACATGCCAGTTTTAGTGTAATGGTATTTATTGACACTTACATTGACAACTAATGCAGGGGTTGTCCTTAAATTTATTTTTTTGGCGGCCGCCAAAGCAAATTTGTATCCCGCCAAAGCGCCTTATTTGATTGCTAGTTCAAACTTTTGACATAATTACATGACACAATACTTGTACTTTTAGTACTTAAGTAGTGAATTTTTAAATAAACTACTAGCAATACTTAAGTACAAAAAATGTTGAATACTTTAGTACTTCTACTTAAGTGTGGTGCTTAAAGAGCATTTCAACTTCTACTCAAGTCACTTTTTTGATAGAGCACTTGTACTTTTACTCAAGTCCGGGTTTCTAGTACTTATACATCTCTGGTCTTGTGTAAAAGGGAACACAGTCTTTGAACACAATGAGGTTCAAATGAAACAGCCAATCGGAACAGAACTCCTCATTACTATTCATGTTGATACTGTCCAATTTCTAGAGTTGAAAATGGACCTGTAGAACCATATCTGGACATTTTAAATGCCCTTAAATAAGCCACATACCCTCTACGTAGATAAGAGATAATAAGAGACTGTTGAATTTTATTTCAGCACATTCTAGGGCACCTTTAAGATAATTTCCTCCCCCCTCTCACAGTGAGACTGAACTCTGGGCCTGTGTTAAACGTAGACTCGATTCATTTTCACAGACGGTAAATGATGGGCATTGTAATCCCGAGCTAATTATCGCAACAAGTGCAAAAGTACACCACCGTTTTTCAAGTATCCACATTTGTGAATATCTAAAGACTTTGTATGAATAATTCTTTAAGACTCTTCGCTTGTGTTGGTACAGTATAGTCAGAGGGTTCAAAAGGAGCTGACGGAAACCACAAGAGCCTTCAGTCCCTGCAGTCATTTCTCTGATCACTTATGATTCCATTTAAACCATATTACTCTCAACGAACAGCTTCACCCACAGATAATGATGGCATGATGCCGCATGTTTCAAGATCCTTCTTTCTCAAGAGGTATTCGACAGGGTCGGATAGAGATTCGATGAGAAGATTGGAAAGCCCTTCATCATCCAGAACACCAGGGGTTTGGGCTTTATCCCAGTGTGTGCCAAGTTCTCAGATATATCAGTTAAAAGACCCAACCAATCAGTACTCTATAGCAGTCTAAAGATGCAGAGCCTCTTAGCCATTATGAAGTGAACATTGTTCTATCCACTCTGGTTTATGTTTCAGGAATATTCCGGGTACAGTACTAGTTAAGCATGGTCACACATTAGGCTCAAATTCTCACTCTTAACTATTAACTATGACTTTGGCCTCAATAAGCCGGAACCCGGAGTAATTCCGATGCTGTTTTAAGTGCTATTAATTAATAAATAAAAAGGAAGAGATTTTATATTACCTGTTGTCTCGCCTGATTGGTGTCTCTTGGTGTCGGCTCCTCTGGAGAGTGGTTATTGACCCTCGGCCTTGGGAAACGGTTACACTTCTAGCAAACGTCGCATTCTTCACCACGTAAGTTGAAGCTATATTTATTTGACAAGGAATCTAACTTTAGTCCATTTGTTGAAATGTTTACATTTTTAAAACTGACGTATGATTATTTTGCACGCTTGTATTTCAGAGTGTATGAAGTGAAACAGATCTCCTCATTACCATTCATGACTAGGGTTGGGTATCGAGAATCGATTGGAACCGGGACTAACTTTTTGTTTTTCCGGAATCGTTCAAAAGTTAAAATTTCGATTCCTATTTCGATATTCACATTCCGCCGACTGGAAGAAGAAACCGCTGAACAACACCAACGAAGAAGCGTCTACTGGAAGTGTTAAGCATGGTAGCATAACTGCGCGAGTCGAACATGAGTAGCTTACGTCAGCGGTCCAAAGTGTGGCTTCTCTTTTCTAAAAATAACGAAATCTCGGCAAAATGCAAAATTTGTGACAAAAGGAGTATTTGGGACAGAAGGAGTATTTCCTTCAGAAAGACTGTTGGTTAGCAAGGTTAGCAAAACTTTTTTTGACCCTGCCTCTTAAATGAATCGGAATCGAGAATCGTTAGGAACTGTAATCGAAACAAGGAAACGGAATCGGAATCAGAATCGTTCAAATTCAAACGATACCCAACCCTATTCATGACCCTTCCAAATAAGGTAAAAACAGACCATTTACATCTGGGCCAATTTCTAGAGTTGTAAAACCATTTTAAATGCCTTTAAATAAGCCACATCTATGTACTGCAGATATCAGAGACTAAATTAAATATTTCAACATATTCTAGGGCACCTTTAAAGATACAATATGTATTTTTTCACTGCTAGGGGTCGCTAACCTCTTATAATAACAAAGGAATAGGTTGAATGAAGCAAATTCCAGTTGAATTATGGAAATGGTCATTAAGCTTATTGATCTAATAATGCTTATGGATGAGTGAATACATTGATGTTTTTAGCATGACTGTGGTATGAAGCAGGGCGCGATTGCTAATAAGAGACAGATATCAGCGTCATACGCGGGTCCTGACTCCTGAGGATACAAATGAATAACTTAAGGACATTTAATTCTATTTAACTACCCGGATGTGTTGAATTACTACTCACACAGGACAGTTTATTTGACGAATGAAGCTTGTGAGGTAATGCGGCGCTATTTCACTTGCTCTACACTAACGTTATCACACAACTGCATTTGATTGTGGTGAAAGTTAATATTCTATGTGTTTGTTGGCTGTATGAGACTAGCAGAAAGCTCGATCGACATTAGAATAACAAAGATCATATTATATTTCATCATGTTGAACTACAGTGTATAACATTGATTAGTTTTATGTAACATTACATTTGCATACCTGTCTAATAAAGTATCTGCAAGTCGAATTTAGTCGCGGACGTGGAGCTCTCAGCATCTCGAAAATGTCACGCTGATATTGATATTTTTTCTCCCTATTTCTCGAATCAACGCTGTCGTACACGTCTGTCGTCATGGTTACTATGCTCATACTGCACAAGCGGAAACCAGGGATAACGCGGATAATACGTCAGTGACAAATCTACATCTACATACAAGGGCCTGACTACATCCATGCAACATTTTCAAAATGCCCAAATCTCAAAATCTAATCAACAAGTGAATCAAGACAGAAGCAGCAAGTCTCCGCCCTCCATTTTTTCTTTTTCGAAGCTGCTACACTCTGCTAGCGACAGATCTTTTCTTTTGCATTTTGACGTTCATCATTTAATCTCGACTTTAAATAAGGGAATCAACCAAGAAATTAAATCTTTTCATTTTTTTAAAATGTTGTAAACACTGTCCCAGAATGCTGTACAAACTGTAAACACAAAATGTGAACAAAATAAATAAATGCATTTTTTTTTAAACTTGGGCATTCTGAGTGCCACCCCACGGTTCTAAACTATAAATACAAATAATAATACAAATAATAATAATAATGAAAAACACATAATTGTGCTTGGTTACATTATATTGGAAAGGGGGAGCATTGACAGTTCAGGAGATTATTTTGCATTTTTGCAAGGGTAATGCTGAGAGAGAATTTACAATTGTCAAACAGGTTTCATTTCATTATTGTGCATCACAATGGCAATAAAGCAGGAATGCAAACAAACAAGACGTTTATCAGCAATTGGTATTTTACAGTAAAAATATAAAAACACAGAAAGGAAACCCAGAACATAAATATTGACTTGCTGATCTGTACTATTAATCTATCCTTTGCCCAACAAAATCCCAGGAATGAGAGCAGCAGATGTAGAGTCATTGTAGTAGTGTCATTGGTATAAAAAGTACATTGTAAATAAAGATCAAAAACGTCTGCACACTCCACTGACACAGTCACTCAACCATCTCTCACAGATTCATTCAGAGTACAGCAGGCAAGTTTGTGTTCCCTCTCAGTTTCCATTCTACACTAATACCAACTACTACACACAGGCCACTGGTCTCCCTAAATAAGACATATTGACTCTGGTGTTGCCTACAAGATGACAGGGTTTAGTTTAGCCTGATCCGGTTAAGCTGATAAAACAATTGAACAGAACAGAAACCGAAACACATTAACATTCGATCAGAAGCTGAGCAGGTTGCTTTTGTTTGAGGATTAAATCTGTAAAACTATTGTGTTTGAGAAGACAACATAGTTATGCTAAGTAAAGAAAACAGCGCAGTTCACAGTGAAACCAAAATAACCAGAGCAGAAAACTATTGAGCTTTGCTGGGGGCGTTTAAATTGCAAATGGGGACTGGATCTGCTGAGTGAGGGAGGGGTGGGGGAGATTAGAAATTTCATAGACTTCCTCCTGTAATGCTTAATTACCTCTCTCCTGTACTCGAGGTAATCTTTAATCAGATGAGCACCATGGACTCCAAGGGGGTATACGAGCGCCCTGCAGCCGCCTCTGATAAATTCACACACGCACAGGTTTTTCCACCATAGTGGGGAATTTCCATAGACTTCTATTGTTTTTTGTTTTTTACTGAGCTAATGATATTTTGATTCTCTATCCACTGCTCATGAATCCAGTCCTTTACTTTTATACCATTTTCAAGAAAAAAAAAGTCATGTGGTATATAACCACTAGTACAACTTTTTCCTTACGTCTTAAATATGTCATTATACACACAAATGTTTTTCAAGAATGTATCTTTAAAAATGTCGCAAATTATTCATCTATAAATAATCAGTAAAATGTTGTTTCGATATTTCCACCCACCAATTTGGTGGCTTCAATGATTTCAGCAACTTGCATTTTTTTATTACAGATATTTTACGCCAATTTTCCCAGGAAGTTATTATTTTGTTCACTTGAACACATGGGATTTTGCAACCTGAACTTTGCAAGTTTCTTCTTTTCTTTTAATAAATCGTTGGTAACACTTTATTTGAAGGGGTGTGCATAAGGCTGTCATGACACTTTCATAAACATGAAATAACACCTGTCATGAACATGAGTCTTTATAAATGTTTATGACTGTTGTCATTAAGTGTCATTCGGTAAATTATGACACTTTTCATGCAAAGTTGACATTGTTTAAAATGTCTTGATTATGACAACTTGACATTAACAAAGACAGAAATGTCTTTGTTATGAAACTTGACATTAACCAAGAAATCATAACTAGTCCAACATGTTCCATTTTACTTGAGGTAAAGGGAAATATAAAGCATTTGACAGTCTAATGACCCTTAATGACATCTTTATAACTACAATGTGTTCCACTTTACTTGAGGACAAGTAAAATATTCATGTCACAGTTATAATGGTGTCATGACAACCAAATTTAAAACCAACCATAACATATGATAGGGTCATAAAGACTCATAAAGACATAAAAAAATATTCATAAAGACTCCTTCATGTTCATGACAGGTGTTATGTAATGTTTATGACAGTGTCATGTCAGTCTTATGCACACCCCTTCAAATAAAGTGTTATATCAAAATAACTTTAACTCAGAAAGTTAAAAAAGCTCATTATAAAATTATCATCAAGTCTTTGTATTATGTTATATATATATATATATATATATATATATATATATATATATATGTTTTTGGAAGAAGTCTCAATTTATTTGATCAAAGTACAGTAAAAACAATAATATTGTGAAATTTATTGCTACGACGGCTAAGTTGAATTTCCCGCCTCCAGTGTCACATGATCCTTCAGAAATCATTCTAATATGCTGATATGCTCAATACATATTTTTTATTATCAATGTTGAAAACAGAAGTTCTGCTGGTGTTTAAAAACCATGATACATTTTTACAGGATTCTTATATTAATGGATGGAAAGTTCAAAAGAACATAATTTATTAAAAAAAAAAAAATCTTTTCTTACTTTAAGTGTCTTTACAGTCACTTTTGATTAATGCAATGTGTCCTTACTGAATTAAAGCATTCATTTCTTTCACAAAAGAAAAAAACTGTTACTGACCCCAAACTTTTGAAGGATAGTTTAAACCTCTCTCTCACACACACACACACAATCTGGCAGAAAGGATTCTACAGACCAAGCAGGTTAGCACATTTTGTATTTTAAACAGAATGTGGTTGTTTAATCTGGGGCAAAGTGAAGTTCATTGAGAGAGCAGGATAAAGAGGCAAAGAGGGAGAAAGTAAAAGTAGGACTGGAAGTATGAAAGATGAAAAAGATGGAGCGAGGATATTGTGTGGGAAACCAGCAGAGGAAAGTAAAGTCAGGTAGAGGAGGGAATGGGCTGAGGCAGGAGAGAAAGAGTAAAGATAAGCACAGAAGAAAAGAATGCACACAGAACGGAGACGAGGGGAGGGAAGAGGGAGGGGCAAAGAACATGGCAAGGTTACACATGAACTGCAGTCTGTTTTCTTCTTTAACACAGACACAGAAAGTGAGAAGTAGAGGAAGGAAGCTTCGGTTTTGCTCTTATCTCTGCAGTATCACATTAAACCGTAAATTAAAAACAGAACAGAAGAACTGAATGCTAAAGGAGTGAGTACACTCATGACAGAGAGAGCCAGGAAAGAGGGACACTGAAAGAGAAAGACAGACAAAAGACAGAGAGACTATGAGAACAATAAAATAAACACGGCGGATACACATTGGCAGAGTTTACAAGACCAGCTCTGACATCAGTGAAGTGAGAGAGGAAGAGGAGTGCAACATTGCTTTACGGAAACCGCTTGACAGTTTCATATACACGCTGACAGTCTAACAGGCGCTCAAGAGAAACAGAAAGAGACAAAAGGATAAAACAAGTCTAATTTCAACCAAACCATGTTGATAAAAGAATACCGGATATGCATGCCGCTCACTGTCGAGGAGGTAGGTTTGTAACTTTTTACATGTGTTTGGCTTTGCTTACATATGTTTGTGTGTACTGCAGCTGTCCACATGATTAGTGTGCATGAAAGTAAACATTATCAAGATGTTTATCCCACTCTGTTTATGCAGAGGAAACCTGAATCTAGCTCTGTGTACGTCTGTGGGCTGCATTTCATAATCTCCTATTTCAACCGTTTACTTTACCTAAACGGGTCTGACCAGTTACGTATTTCCATTGTAACTTATTCACCTCAAGGCTAGAAACAAAACACAAAGGCCTTCCAATTAACAGCTTGGGTTTCTATACAGATGGGTCAGGGATTGTTTGGTCTATCTTTTACCTCAAGTAGCCCATCTTGTGCTCTTTGGATCAGACAAGCCCAAACAAGCACACCTGACCTAAAAGTCTGCGTTAGAATTCGTCTATGGACTACATCAGCACTAGACCGCATAGTTTCCAGACAGGAGCACTGCCCCCTTTTACTGGTGAAGCTCTGTTGAGCGCAAAGACAGTGTTTTTATGCTCCAAGATTTACAAGGTCTCCGTCGTCATCATCAGTGACAATGATTGTCGGAATGAGTATTCATGTTAACAGCAGGAACATTGTCAGTACTGCAAACATTTTTTTTTTTAGGAGAACATGTGGAGAAAATTATCCTGAGACAATTTGTGCTCTTGGAATATCAATCTTTAGGCAAAAAACCCCAAGATATTTCCATGACAGATCAAACACTATGACTTGGACAATAGCTATGTTTCCACCCACCTATTTGGTAGCTTCCCTGATTGCAGCATCTTGCATTTTTATCACAGATATTTTGCACCATTTCCCAGGAAGTTACCATTTTGTTCACTTGAACACATGGGATGGAATTTTTAACATTAAACATTCCAATTTTGCGCATAAGTTAAACTCACAACTTTGTATGGAAACATTGATAGTGACAGTTTAGTATAAAAAAACATTTCTCAGAATAAATTAGCAATAAAGCATCATAATAGTACATACCGTATCACAACATTTATTATATTTCAGTAATAAATCAATGTTTGGTTGCAAAATGGCACTTACAGAAATGCAATAAATTAGGAAATTTAATTAATTTTATAGTTGATTTAACAAATCAAATTTCAATTCATAGATCATTATGGAGCAAGCTATTATCAAAAAATGTAAACTCATTAATTGTATTTCTTTGTTAATAACATGTTTCTAAATAAATGTGCCATAAATTATAATGGTATCATAATAGCAAATACCACAAAATGTATTCCAAAAAATGTATTATATTAATAATTGATGTCTGATTGGAAAAATGGCACTGAAATGTAATACATTTACTTAAAATATTTAATTTATAGATGTTTCATTATTTATCCTAACAAATAACATTTTGTTTCATGGATCACACAGTTTCCAAGAATGCCCTAATTTAAGTAATTAAAATAAGGAAATATTGACAAAAAAGTGAATCTATTGACTATATTATTATAATTATACAATTTTATTGTTAATATTTCCTATTTCTGAAAAAATAATGTGATGCGCTTTTTATTGCTGCATGGCAAAATTTCAATCTTGATTGAGATGTTCATTTGGCATATTGAAACAGTCAAAGCATACATATCAGAGATTAAGTTGACAGAATATATATCATATATAGTATAGTCATAGATATATACGTATGTATGTATACTATGAGTATGGACATAATAAATCTCTATTTCAATAAGTGAAAAAATACCAAAATATATTTGATATATACAGGGTATACAAATACCCTGCAGTTTGGTAGGCTATACTAAATTAATATAAGTCTGCTAACTTGGAACAAATAATTTAGTATTTTACTTATCTGAAAGTAGTGCTGAGGTCCAACTAAAGACATAATTAGTATATTTGATTATGCTAAAATGTAACTATTTCAAGTAAACTTTACTATAGGTACACTATAAACATCTTGCATTAAAATTCTACAGTAATAATCCTATCTTAACTAATAGTGATATTAAAACACATTTTAAATATGGATTGTGCAAAAACATGCACTCCAAAAAAAGGTTAATTATATTATTTATATCAGTAAGTCTCAAGTGATATGTCAGCAAATAGATATATTATACTTGAATTTTTTCACTAGAGGAATTCAACTTCCTGTCATTCCAATTTAAATTCCAATTCAACTTCCATGTGGAACGTAGCCAATTCAATTCACATTCCAAATTGTGAGCTGAAAGTGAGCCATTTCTAAAATCCTGGATATTGCTCAACCTAAAACAAGGCCAAAAAAAAAAGAGAGAGAGTAATGAAACATGAGGTCACAAACAGGGGTCAGCCATTTATCTCTCACTCTTCCGTAGTACAAGATCGGCCAGTTATACATGATCAGCAAGCACAGCAGAGAGCAGAGCGGAGGAGGTGAAGGGGTGGAGGTCGTCCGTAATGAACCTTGCACAGACCACAAACATGGAGTCGGTCAGATCACAGAGAAACGCATCTACCTCAACAGGTGAGAGCGTGAACACTGCACACACACACGGGCACGCATAAGCCATCCTGTTTTGTTCACGGTTTACAACACACACCCGTCAACGTGCCAGCGATCAGCTATTATTGATGACTGCAGCTAACACCATTATACACACAGCAGAGCTCCGGCCATCTCTCACTTTAAGGTCTCTCTTCCTTTCAAGCTTCAAGCTAAAATAGCAACATAACCGTCCTAAGGAAGATCACATATCATCCCACGGTGTGAACATGCATACACACTTATTGTAATTGCCTGTTTTCTTATATTCTTCACACTCTCGCCCTACAAGGACAGAACACCCCCCAACACACACACACACTCAGTCATTAGATACTGTTGTGAATATGAATTACTGCACCTCTAGCAGTAAAGCAAATTTTTCAAGCCATTAATGCGTTAGCAAAGACCAAAAGGGCAGAGCATTAAGTTCCTAATGGTCAAATAAATCTTATCGTGGAGCATGCGAGTCTAATTCAAATGCTGATATTACCGCAGACGAGATCATTATGCTGTTTACAAGTATATCATGCTGAACCGCTGCATTGTAATTATGAATAATTTAACTTGTATCGTCAAGATACTGAGCGTCAAAGGACTGAAATGTAATGCCAGTTGTTTGGTGAGAATGTGCTGTACGGCACGACACACTGTGGAAATGTCTGTCACTTCAGAAATGGAGAAAGAGAGAGTGTGAGAACGCTGCGGCCACATCCCGTGGCGCTCTGACACAACTGGCTGACCGTGAATGATCTACATCTTCTCTTCTCCGCCCTCTCTTCTCATCCTCCGTCCATTCATCCATCACTCAAGTCCTCAGGCTGTAAATCTCAAGCGCTGTCTGTGCTGCCTTATCTTACAGTGCTGAGTTCATTATCTCTCTCTGGGTTTTTTGTGAGGGACAGATGGCACCAGACACCTCTGGAAGTGAGACTTATAGCTATTGTGGCGGCTGCCTAACCTCTCCCCTGCACGTTCACATTGACTACAGTGGCCCCAAAAAGAAAGTATCTGGACACATAAGACAAACTTTAAACGATTTTCATTAAACAAGACACAAAATATCAAAACAACTGCCAACTGCAAACAAACAATGCAAGTCATTTTAGCCAAAAATAGAACAATGTACATTGCCGTTTAAAAATCTGGGGTCGGTAAGAATAAAAATACAGTAAAAACACAAATATTCTAAACAATTTAAATACCTTTCCTATTTTAATGTATTTAAAAATTTAATTTATTACTGTGATGGCCCATTTTTGAGTGGAAGAAAAAAACATGCTGTATTGGTGAATGTAACTTTAAATGCAAATGAGCTGCTGCTCTCCACCCTGCTTTCCAGAAGAGGGCGACGATACTCTGACAAAAAAATAAAACATTCGTTTGGTTTTGATTATAATGTCAAATGCGGTATAAAACCCATATCAGTCTACACTTCTGATATATGATTTTCTAAGTGCCGAAGCACACAACCAGAAAGCTGGCTGTCAGACGGCGCACCCTGTGAGTATTATTACCGTAAAACTAATTTTAAAAGCGAATTTTTGTTCCACCAAAGCCTTTTTTGATCGGTGAGTGAAGTAGAATAGAGACTGCTGCGCTCATAGGGCGCAAGAGAGCTGCGCGGACGCACGCGGCATCTCGCGTCTTCAAAACAACGCGCGCTGTCTTGCTACTCTCACCCTCGTGCATATTAAAGGGGACATATCATGCAAAATCCACTTTTTTAGCCCTTAAATGCATTTTGTTGTAGATTTGGAATGTTTATAAGTACAGAAAAGATGAAATTATTCTCTTCAGGTGCTTCGTTTATATCTTTATATTCTGTTTTGGTCATATTTTTCAACCTGTTCAGATTTTTCTGTTGTCTATGACGTACCGCATGTCACCGTATTTGCAGCGGAACTGACAAATAAGGACATTGACTATCGGTCCAACAATCTGTAGACACCCGTCTCAAATACAAGCCGGTGCAGTTTGACGATTTTGGAAAATAAAAGCCCGGGCTATTATTTGATGTTTTACGGTAAACCATTCTCTATTGCGCTTAAACTGTTAAATGCACACAAGGTTAGGTCACATAAACATAGTCGGATGTCTGTTAACGTAAACAGCTTGTAAAGAAATCACGTATATATTAGATATGTGAATTAAAGGGTTAGTTCACCCAAAAATGGAAGGAAGATACAAAGGAAGATATTTGGAAGAATGTGTTAATCAAACAGGTCTCATTCCCCATTGACTACCATAGTATGTATTTTTTCCTACTATGGTAGTCAATGGGGATTGAGATCTCTTTGATTAAAACATTCTTCCAAATATCTTCCTTTGTGTTCAGCAGAACAAATAAACACATAGAGGTTTGGAACAACATGAGGGTGAGTAAATACTGACAGAATTTTCATTTTTGGGTAAACTAACCCTTTAAAGTGAAAACAGCATAATATACAGTACCTACTGCTATAAATGTTGTTAAAATGTATCAAACAACAAAATAAAAACAGAAAATCACTGCATTTAAAGGAATACAGTAGTTCACACAAAAATGAAAATTACATTTTACATTTAGTCATTTAGCAGGCGCTTTTATCCAAAGCAACTTACAACTAAGGACTAAACCAAGCGAGTCATCGTGAAGATGCAAAAACAATGCAAGAAATGCTCAAAAAACAAAGTTCAGACATTACTCGGAGTAGCATAAGCCAGAAAAGCGAGGATTTAAAGGAAAAGGAAAGAATTTTCTTTTTTTTCTTTTTTTTTAAGTGCTCACGGAAGAGATAAGTTTTCAGCTGTCTTTGAATGCTGTCAGGGATTCTGCATTCCGGATGAGGGTGGGGAGATCATTTCACCAGCATGGAACTGTGAATGAGAATGTTCTCTCAGTGATGGTACCACGAGCCGTCGCTCATTGACTCACCGTATGTAGGCTTCTGCTAGGGTTGTAGACTTGTAGTAATGAGTGGGAGTAGGAGGGAGTTGATCCTTTGGTCAATCTGTAAGCAAGTGTCAACGCCTTGAACTTGATGCGAGCAGCGAGTGGCAGCCAGTGCAGAGAGATGAACAGAAGAGTGACGTGGGCCCTCTTGGGCTCGTTGAAGACCAGATGAGCTGCAGCATTCTGGATCATTTTGTAGAGGTTTAGTTGCACATGATGGAAGTCCAGCCAGAAGAGCATTGCAGTAATCAAGCATAGAAATAACCAGGGCCTGGACAAGTAGTTGTCTTGCATGCTCAGTTAGGAAGGGCCTGATCTTCCTGATGTTGTACATAGCAAACCTGCACGATCTTTGTAATGTGGTCAGAGAAAGTCAGCTGATCATCAAAGATCACTCCAAGATTTCTGACTGACCTTGATGGGGTGATTGAGGAAGAATCTAGCTGGATAGTGAAGTCGTGCTGTAGACCATGATTTACTCACCCTCAAGTCATAAATGACATTCTTCTGTCAGACGGATCATACAATCGGGAGTTTTTCTTTGCATGATTGTATTTATGGGGTGCAATAGAACATGTATTCATGGTTTTTCTTTTTATAAAAGTCTTATTTTTCATAAACTTTTTTTTTCATAAACCGAGCTCTCCTCTGTCCCCTGAACGAGCGGTTCACTTCCTGATTCTATGAAAACACTCCCTCAGAAAAACGTGGTGGGCTCAGATTAGTTAGTTTGGCCCGGTGTGTTGTGATTGGCTAAACTGTCGCTCACGTTGTCCGGAAGATTAACGCCCATTACCTTTACGGGCATGTCATGAGCTCCGGTCCAGATGTAAATATGTGTCTGAACTGCAGTATCAGTTTCAGGCAGAATCAGACCGAGAAAGCCGCGAATGAAGAGAGTCAAACAGAACCTCACCACACACGGCTCTTACTAAACGTTTCTGAATGATAATTTGCAAAAGTTTTTAACCATATACACGTTTGTTTTACACAATAGCATCTGACTGGCAACAATAGCATGTTAAACACAAACAGCGTTGGCATGTTTACGTTCTTGATCAAATCGAAAATAACGTCATAAAGCATAAAAATACGTTTAAAACATTAGTACTTATAGAAAATTCAGGTCCATAATGTTTGTACGCGTTTGTCGTAGACACAAAATAGCATTGTCTAACTAGTAGTGGCTATAAAGCCAGCGCTGGCATTTGAAAAACATAAAACACAAGGCTACGTCTTGAACTATACATGCAAATACATTTAAAATGATGAAGTCTTAGCCTACATACAGATTGTGGCCCAACAACTGCTGCCTCTTGTTTTAAGTTCGGAGCTGCTTCATGTTTTAGTAACAGTTTCTTGTTGAATCCGGTGTTGAACTCGCTAGATTACGATCGTCATTTTCAGGAATATAATCAAACATAAATTGTATCCATTGTTGAGGAAGAATAGCGTCCATGGGAAGCTCAAACACAGAAGATCTGACAGCTGCGTGAACAACACATCTCGACGAGTCGACGTGCCTCAGAAATATGTGCATTGCGCATGCCATTTTCTGCATATTCTGAGGAAGGGGTTGATGCAAATGTGTGGGTTAGTGACGTACCATAAACTTCCTGATTTTTAAAAGACGATATCTCTGCTTACACTAAACTTTCAGCGCTGCAACTTTGCAGATACTGTTCATGCACCAACAGCAACATTACACACTATTTAAAATGAAAAAAGTGAAATCGCAGTCAACCCCCCCCCCCACCCCCTTTAAAAAAAAGTCCTGCCTCTTCAAAGCTTTATTGATGGCAGTGAAACTTAATTTAAAACTTTATTGACTAAAATAACTAGCTTCTGGCAGACAGCCAAAGCAAGTCGACAACGTTAATTTTTAACATTTAACACAATATTCCAACCAAATGTCGTATTTGTACTGCACTGTGAAGTAACAAGAACAAACAACAACTAAAGTAATCAATGATTTAAAAATACAATAACAAATTCACGGCTCAAGGTTGGTTCATGTTTTAATACAGCAAATAATGTTTTAAAAAAATCAACCTTATTGTAAAGTGTTGCTGCATTTCTTATCACAGTTGAAAAACTGTGTTCAGTATTCTTTTAACGGCATATATTTGAAATGTAAATCTTTTCAGTGCACTTTTGATCAATTTAAGGCATCCTTGCTGAATAAAAGCATTCAAATCTTACTGACTCCAAACTTCATGCTGGAGTTAAACCGAGAGTTGTATAATGTGTCAGTTGCGTCATAACATCTTTTCGTTTCCCTTTTTGTCTGTTCAGCAAACTGCCAACCTGGATGAGAAAGTTTGTTCCCATGGCTTTTTATATAACAGAAACTGCCTGGAACTTCTACCCTTACACCATAACAGGTCAGTCCAAGTATTTTGTTACAAGAATAAATACCCCAGTGTTTGAATAGTAATGTGCTGTCACATGACACATACATTCATCTTGTGTTTTTAATGCACCATAACCAGCTGTAACCCAACACTATTTCTCTTCTGCATACTTTTCTCCTTCTACCCATTGATGTTTTACCACAGAATACTCAGTAAGTATTCTCACATGTCAGCTCAAAATCATGCAGTTTGCACTTGGCTTACTGACCCACTGAGCAAACAAGATAATCACTCTCCCTCTTTCTCATTTCTTTACTCCTTCCAAAAGTGTTCCTTCCTACCGAGGTTCCATGTCAGGATCGAGACGCACTTTGAGAATGACAATGGTTGCAGTGAAAATGTGAGTGAGAGATGGCAACACACATGCATAAACACACACACGTTCTTACAGAAGATAATCCTCTTAAAGGAGGGCGATTCATCAGAGGCTCACGTAGCTGCCGCGTCCTTGTAAAGGCCATTGTGCTCGTGTCCGTCTGTGAAGCACTCAGTAGTAACAGTCAGGTAAGCAGATCCAAACAGTCCACCTCACTGACACCGGACACCAGTGCCTTAAAAGCAGGGCCTCATAAACTGGTTTCGGTCAGATTATAGCAAAGCTATAGGGCTCTTGTTTATAAATCAACAGCGCTGTTGACGCACCTTAATTTAACAGACGGCAATCTTTTTTTTAATTGTATTTATTTAATAGGCACAGCAACAGTACACTACCATTCAAAAGCTTGGGGTTAGTAAGATTTATTTATTTATTTGTTTTTGAAAGAAACGGATACTTTTATTCAGAAAGGATGCATTAAAATGTTCAAAACTGACAGTAAGGACATTTTTATTTTTGTTTACAATACATGTTTTTCTAAATGCTGTTATTTTAAACTTTCTATTCAAAGAATTCTGAAAAAAAATGTATCAGTTTCCACAAAAATATTAAGCAGCATAATTGTTCTCAACGCTGAAATTCTTTTGGGCCAACTCAGCATTATTTCTGAAGGATCATGTGACTGAAGACTGGAGTAATGGCTGCTGACAATTCAGCTTTGCCATGACAGCCATGACTTTAAATTGTAATAATATGTCAATTATTAATGCAATCTTTGATGATCTTTGATTAAAATAAACTTCTTTTAACAACATTTTTGAAAAATGTTACCAACCCCAACCATTTAAACTGTAGTGTACTCCAGAAACTTTATTTGGCTTTCTCATCTGAAATTAAATTATTTTAACAAATACATATGCAACTTGATTGATTTATGTTTCTAATCTTCAAATTACAGGGATACACAATATAACTGTACCATTTCAGCTAATGGAAGATATTAAAGATTTTTTATATATATAGTTTGTA
The DNA here is from genome assembly GCA_030378365.1 of Hybognathus amarus. Taxonomy (NCBI): domain Eukaryota; kingdom Metazoa; phylum Chordata; class Actinopteri; order Cypriniformes; family Leuciscidae; genus Hybognathus; species Hybognathus amarus. The sequence goes on from JAQIUQ010007250.1 coordinate 79,719, forward strand.
TGATATTGCCTATTTTATTGTTCATTCTGTCAACTGCTTACTAATACCATTAAATGTAATCTTTGGCTGATCTAAAAAGTAATATCCATTTTTCATACTATACAATATAATTTGTGTGATGCCTAAATTCATTTAGCATATAAATTATTATTATTTTATTTTTAACTTATTTAAAAAAAATTAAAAATTAAAAAATATATTTTTATTTATCAGCATTGGCCAGAATTTTTAAATTGTGCATTCGTATTTATTCGTTTAAATAACTTCTTACTTTCTGGCTTCTTAATGGCATGATATACTGCAAGGAGAAAATTACAGTTCTCAAGAGATACAATCTCACGAGTCGCTTTAAGGTTTTTAATGCAACAATTGAACTGCTTACAGTTAAAGTTTTAGGTTTCAAAACCTAACCTTTTTTTCTACTAGCCCTCAAGTCACGCCTAATAAAGTGAACAAACAGACAGTATAGCTGTTAACAAACGATTAATGTAGGTGTGTTGTCATTCAGACTTTTTACTTTGTTGTTATTAAGATGAGATGAGGTATTATTACTGGTTTGCCGTGTGTTTGTTTGCATACAGCGAATGAGAGAGAAAAAGATAGAGAGAGATAGAGATAGAGAGGAGGGCCTGTTGTGCCCCGGAGTGTTCTCTGTTATTAAGAAATGAAAAATAAGAATTAAACAAGATCCAACCTGCCACAAAGAAACTCAGAGATTTATGAGTATCTGCCTGTGAGAAAGAAAGAGCGAGGGAGATGGCGGGGAAAGCTTTGTTATTGATACTTTATAAATGATATAATTTCCTCCAACTCATGCAAAATTCTCTCCACATAACAGCAGACACACTCCCTCATTCACATACACATGACTTAAAGGGACAGTTCACCCAAAAAATGTATTCTGTCATTTTCTCACCATTAAAGGGATCCACCGTTTTTTCATAATAAACTATGTTATTCCCTTAACTAAGATGAGTTGGTATACCTCTGTCGTCTCAGTGCGTGCACTTAATCGTTCTGGCGCGCGAGACACTTTTTTTTTATATGTTTATCTTACCTCAAGGGCATCCAAGATGTAGGTGTCTTTGTTTTCACAGTATTTTCAATTTTGATATTTTTAGGTCAAACCGTTCTTGTCTGTCTGTCATATAATGCAGGTATAAGGGGTCCACACAGAGCATGCACAGAGAAGTCCAAATTAAACATGATTTAATGATCGTAAATGTAAGTACACATTGATGGCCTAAGACACGAAACGAGCGTTTTTTTTGTGAGAAAACGAACAGTATTTATATCGTTTTTACCTTGTGTAATCACAGCCACGTCCAAGTGATCTGAATCAGTTGTCCAATGTCCAATTGAACCATGTCCAATGTTCCGCCGGAAGTGATTGCTTGCGTGTGCACGTCACTCATTGTTTACACAGAGATTTCGGAAGTTTTACCTTTTTCTCACACAAACCGCTCATTTCGTGTCTTAGGCCATCAATGTGTACTTACATTTACGAGTCATTAAATCATGTTTAATTTGGACTTCTCTGTGCATGCTCTTTGACGTGGACAGAAATCAACGGTTTGAACGAAAAATGTCAAAATTAAAAATACTGTGGAAACAAAAACACCTACATCTTGGATGCCCTTGAGGTGAGCAAAAACATATAAAAAATTCATTTCAAAGTGAACTATCCCTTTAACTAGCCCAGTTCATTCAATACGGGCCAGGCAGAGAAGCGACCAAACACCTCCACGTTTTCCCTATTTAAATTGCTCGAGTAGTGTAACTCGACCTAGGACTTTTCACGAGTGATGATATTACTGCGCCGAGTCACAGTGCTTCCATACCTGCATACAATATCCATTTTACACGCTTACTGTACGTTCACACCGCCGCCGAGCTTCCAAAGCGGCCGGAAGTCATTCATTTTGAATGGAAGCTGGCTTCTCTCAGCTCCAAGGAGCGTCAAATTCCTCGGCGGCGCGTTTGGGCGTTTTGAGCGTCAATCAGAAAGTTGAAAGAAGCTCAACTTTATTGTAATGAGCGGTGACGCAGTTCAGCAGCAAGCAGCGGCAAACGCCAGCAACCAATCGGAATATAGACGTCCTTCACGCTGGCTGATTCCGGAGAAATACAAAATAGAAACTTTCGTTCCTACCAAAACAGATGGAAGAGAAGCTAATCATCACCGTTGCTGTGATTCCTGCTGGTTTCGTATCATTTATGACATGACATTGTTTGCTTACAGGGACCGCATGAGCGCAACTTTTATTTGAAATATTTACGAACACTCGTTTTAAAGCGGGAATGCAATTAATTTGCTCATGGTGGCACCGATTTGACCGCAAATAATAATAATAATCCCCCGACCAAATGTCACCAAAACGGTTATAAAAATGCCGTCATTAAAAAGGTTTCTTCAATGTATTGCTTGTTATAAGTTAAAAATAAAATAATAATAATTTATATGCTAAATGAATTCACTTCTATTCGCCCTGCAACGTCAGAGCGTTCAAAGCATCCAAAGCGTCAACAAGCTTCCCCGTACTTTTTGACAAGCGTCCTTGACAGCGCGGCCAGAGCTTCTTTGACGCTCAAGTCGGCGGCGGTGTGAACGTACGGTTAGAAAAGCGCAACGTTTTATTTTGCGTCACCGTCCTAGGCCGAGTTACACTACTCGTGTAACTGTATGTAAATAGGGAAAACGTGGAGGTGTTTGGTTGCATTTGCTTGGCCCATATAGAATGAACTGGGCTGGTTAAGTGCTATCAAAGTGTCTCGCACGTCAGACTCAATTGAGTGCACGCACTGAGACGACAGAGATATGCATCAACTCGTCTTAGTTAAGGGAATAACAGTTTAATATAAAAAACAGTGTAGTATCCCTTTAAGTTGTTCCAAACCTTAACCTCCAAATGAACACCAACATATCGTTTTTTTTTTCATACAAGCACAAGTTTCACAACTCAAGCACAGTCAAACATATCAAAAATAATACTGGCGCAAGTGTCAACACATCAGACAAGAGGAACAGCAAACAGCTTTCCTCATGAGGAGACAGAGATAAAAAGACAGAGAGAGAGGAGAGAACCGTAGAGGGAAAAGAGCAGGGGTTTGTTAAAACACCTGCATTGTTTTTAACCCATAAACAACTTTTAAAAAAACGAAAAAGGTTTTGAAGCAGAGAGCCCACAAAAGAAAGATCAGAACAACACTTATTTCCTTAATTGCTTATTTTTCATTCATTGTCTTCTCTTGGATTCTTGCAAAAAGCAGTCAAGGCAGCACTCCTTTAAGTGAAGACTTGTTATCTGGTTTACTCCTCCACTGGCCTGCAGTAGTGTGCATAATTCAGTACTTCTGCCTATAGTAGGCTTGATTTTGCACTCTTTGTTTCCATGTTTTTTGCATTAATTCAGTCTCTGCCGACGCCTACGGCCTTTCTGTTATATAGTGTGTCAAGGTTCTGTAATGGGCTACAGAATGTTTAACCGGTTGCATTGCAACGTGTTCGTATTTTATATCAAGATTGCTCTGAGCAATGCTGAGCACTGAAACATCTTGCCTTTGTCTTCAAACAGATGCAGACGTTGTTGCACTTCTATTCTTCTATGTTTAGACAACTTTAAGTTACACTGTCATATTGTACTTGGGCATTGCTGGAATAATAAAGCAGTGTTTTCTTTGATATATTGTCTGATGTTGTCTGATGTCTCCTGTTCAGGTGTTTGGTGATGACCCAACTCCAAAGGACACCGTCTGCTTTTTGGATATTTTGAACGACCCAATCCCTGAAAAGCATTACAAGTCATCAGAGGTACGTATACATTTATATATGCACAATTACATGGCAAAACTAAATCAGGGGTGGGTAAAAATTAAGATTTTATGAGTGGGCTCATTTTCAATTCATGAGTTTTGAACACACGTCTCCACACGTCTTTCTAATGCTAAAATTAGGATTTGAATTGAGAACGTCAAGAAGAGAAATGTATAGACCAACAGTCTACACAAGAGAAAATTCAATAATCTTAACAAGTTTCGTCAAAACATAAATAAATTATTAATTTTGACTAATTATGCCTATTTATCTCCTGATATCTAGGCTCATTAGACTAAACTGAGTGCCGTCAAGTTAACACAAACATCAAAACATAATTTGACATAAGGGTGTTTTTTATGCAAAAGTCGTAATGGCAGATATCTTTAAAAGCAGATATCTTTATTAAAATCCATTTAATATATTGAGAAAATCTGAAAATTCTGTGAAATGAAATGTTCTTTCACCATGACATTATAATTAATGATTAATGTCTATATACGTGGCATTTCAAATATTGATTGTTGATATGTTGGGTGTATGATAACGGTAATTCATACCAAACAATGTTATTTTTAAAAGCAACACTTACAGCAGATTGCTTGTTCTTTTGCATCATCTGTATCTGTAACTCTGACACAGAAATACATAACTATCCAGTCTACTGTGTTCTCTATAGGTCTTTGCACCCTTATAGCAGTGCAAATGTCTTCAAAGCTAGTATTTAAATGACACAACAGTGACTAACACAGCTCTACATAAGTATGTATGCACTCCACACATGGGCAGAAACAAAAACCTCAAGACAAACATTACATAAAAACCACATTCGTCAGTGTGCTCTACTTAGAGACATGTTTATCGGAATCTGCTGCGTTTTCAGTGGACAAACAATACATCAGAGGAGAGCATGTTTCCATGTTCTCTCAGAGTCAGTCATGCGCAACCTCAAATCCATAGCTGTCATGCCAAGTTAGGAATAAGACAAATCCAAAGATTACCACAAGAAACAACAGACAAATCTATACAGACAAGGGACCAAAACTTTAAAATACAGATGGGTGAATCAATAATTCAAATATTATTATGTTAAATTGTATTATATGATGAAGTAGTACTAATTATGTTTAATAAATGAACAAACAGAGCCTGTTAATCTACAGTTTATGTCAATCATTGTTAATGATGGCTTCCAGATACAATGTTAGATGAAGTTAATTTCCACTTTATCCTCAGAAATCACAAAAAGCTTTCCATTTAATAGAGGTTATATTGGCTATAAAACTTTTCTCTTTTTTTACAACTAAAAGTTAAAGGGTAATTCCACCGGTGGAAACAATATGTATTGAAAGTGGGTCATATATGTAGCAGAATAGTATCATAAATTTCTAAAAAAGGCATCATAAAAAATATATATCTGTATAAATATATCTATAAAAGGCAGAAAATGAATTTTTAGTGCTTGTGGATAGACAACTATCCTCATAGTGCATTGCAATGCTCAGCAGGCCACTCCCACTACTCCGCCCATCAATGTAGACTAGAGTTGAGCTCCACTCTACACTACCGCCTGGAAATCATTTTGCACAATGAAATCAGATAATGCGTGCTAGATAATATGACGACGTAAGAGCATCGAAGGCGGCACCCATGCCACCAGCCAATGGATTGGTGTGATTCTATATGGGCTTCAGACAATCGGCAAACTTTCTTTCTTTGTAGCCATGTTTCCATCGACAAGTTTTTATTCGAATTAAGTGATATTGAATGAAAAATAACTTATGGAAACAGTAAAATCCGATTAAATTTGATGAATATCGACTCAAGTGAAATACGTTCGGTCTCATCGGATTTTATCATTATATACGGCTAATGCGATAAAAGCTGATGGAAACGTTATTTGCCGAATAAATAAGGAATTGCGATTGAGTTTTAGGCCCTTTTATGGTTGCAACACGCCAGAAGATAAGTTCATTTCCAGCCAGTCCCGCTCTGTTTGCGCACACATGGCGGATGTCAAAAAAGACAGATGTAAGTGGACAAAGTAAAAAAAATGCTTCAACCAAAGGGTTTCCGTGAAGTGTCTCAGAACCAGGATCTCCAGAACTGATGGAGCAAGTCGTCGGGCATTTACGTGCATCGGCATTATCATAGCAATGTTTATCGCGTCGTTGTTTCTTAGGTTAGTTTTGCTTGTTTTTACGTGGCTTGGTTGAGTTCTAATGTAGAATGTGGTCTGTTATTTCTGGTTAACAGACTGCGGCGCTGCTAAGTATAACACACCGTTGCCATGGACGCAGTTCAGAGACGGAACAGACTGTTTTCTTTAGCAGAAGCAATACTCGTTTTTAAATCAATAAACTCGTTTTTAAGTCAATATTTTGTGTCAAATTATTTATTTATTTGGTTGATTTATATGTAAAAGCAGGATAATGTAATAGCAAGGCGGTTGTTATAGCGAACAACCCCTTCAGGCTAACAACCGCCTTGCATATACATTATCCCTTACATATGACGCTATCAGCTGGCACATAAGCATTATTAGTCTACAACTTGAGAAATATTGATCATTTGTTGGTAGATGGCGCTGATCCGTTTTGTCTAACAAAACTTTGTTCGCAAAAGTTTGCTTGAATGTTGTTCGATTCAGTGCGAAAATTAATGGAAACACCTTAAAATGTTCTCAAATCAATTCGATATACAATTTGATCGCAAAACAGCATGTGACGTCATTACGTACACAGGTTATTGTTCGCTTTAAAGCCGTTGGAAGGAAACACACTTTCACCAGCTTTATTCGCATGAGTTTTTTAACCGAACTTCAATATAATTCGATTGACAAGTGGATGGAATCAAGCCTTGTGACGCGTAATTTCTAGGGATGTGCACGAATTTTCGAAGATTTGATATGTAATTATTATTCGAAAAATAAATACTATTTCGAATGCTTTGCTGGCCGTAAATTCAGCGAGCCCATGATAAATCCTAAGAACTAACTCGCAGTTATAATTAAATGCACTGGATGGCGCTGTGGAGTGCGTTAACAAGTTGTCTGTTTTTGATCACATAATGTTGTCGTCTGCCTCACGAAGTTTGGAATTAACGTTACTTGAAAAGGATCTTACCAAACTGAATTACTTTTGATCAAATTATTTAATTAACCTGAGTTATGATATCATCACCATGAGAAATCACATGAAATCCAAACAGTCGAGTGAGGAAAGACAGCTGTTCATCATTGCATCACAACTGCAGGTAAGCGCAGCTGGACCACGCGTGATCAAAGATGTTAACTTATCTAATAGCAAAATGATTTTGAGATATACTTCCTTTAAGTTTCATTGGAGGAAGACCGGTTTAAGAACAGAAAATGCAAAGTGCTTTTAGAAACACCGTTCTCTTTGTGTCTCTGAAACGTCTGTCAGCGCGGCGTCTTTCTCACTCGAGCATAAAGTGCTGGCGGCGCCCTGAATGTAACGTTAGATATGATTGTTTTTCTCAACATAAACGCTGAAACAATATAAACACGATAATTAATCATTTGTTGACTCGTGTGTATGCGTGTATGTTCTGTATCGATATCTGACGCAATCTGCTTTATTAGGGTTTTTTTTTCACTCACTTAATAATGCTTTTTTATATATATTTTTTGTTTACACATAGGCCTACTGTTTAATGTTTTCAACTTAAAGACAACTTTAATTACTATTGTGAGCTTGTTGTGTATTGCCTAATTGTAAGCTTGTCCAGAAACGGTGACAAAAACGTAAAAAAAACAACTTAAAAATAACATCTTTTTCGTTAAACATAATTTAACAAATGAATATTCGAATATTCGATTTTTATGAGCCCGAATATTCGAATGCAATATTTTTGAAAAATGCCCATCCCTAGTAATTTCACATGTGAAAGGCAGCCAAACCTTGGAGCGTTTTGTCTTCGGCATCTTCATTAATCCCCTCGCTATTAGACGTTCCGGGAGTCTCACGCATATTGACTGAACGTCTCCCTAAAGCCCGAAATTAGCTCAAATCTCTCGGAATCTAGAACTAGAGAACAAAAGCGCGCATACGAGACAGATCAGACTGTGCTCCAAACCTTATAGTGTGTGCGCCTCCTGACACAGAGACAATTTTTGTTCTTAATCGGTCTGGTTAAACCGTTTATGTCGGAACCGGTGCCCTGATTAGCACCGCGTTTCGGTACCCTATCCATAATGCATCTGTCTTGCGTATTCAGTACCTTCATCCATATTTTCAAGTTTAAAATCAAAACTTGAAATCAAAACGCATTGGCACTGTGATCGGATCTGTGATAGGTCTGTTAGCGCATTAGGTCCAACCCCCTATGGGTGGGTTTGAAAGGGTGGGAAATAGTGCTTGTAGTCTTCACAAAATTCCCCCTCTTACACTTCCTCCTACAATGACATAAAACAAAGATTTTTTGCGTCATTGTAGAAGGAAGTGAAAAAGGTAAATAGCAGATTTCGCTCATCTCAGAGGAAAATGAGAGTGTTGCACAACCATTCAGCAGTATGACTGGGTTTCTAACAATGAAAATCTTAATGCAAATGGGTGAAGTGTCCCTTTAAGTAAATTGTTTAATAATTGTTGTGTTATGACAGAAACAGAGTTGAGTGGTTGAGCTTGATGAATACAATCAACACTACAATACGTGGAAACAATGTGAAAACGGAATAAGATGAATTTACTTATCATGCTTTAAGTGTCCAAATGATGTTACTTTTTTAGTGTTACACTTTCAACTAGAGAATATAATCCATACACCAAAACAACAAATGTGGGACAAAGCTAAATATAACATTTTTGCTCATCAAAACTTCTTTTATGACAATTAACTGAGCATTATTTCAACAGATTATGTAAAAATGATAAAGATTTTTATTGTTAGACAACAGACAAGCCAAAATTCGCTCATATTACGCAGGGCTGAACCCAAAATGTTGTTTAGCACTAACTACTTTTCATGTTAATTTTATATTAGTCTATCATATAATAGGTCACACAACAAAAAAGCATGGAATTTGTGCCTCTAACGCTTGAAAAATGGGACACCACATGACCAACTGTGAAAAATAATGTCATCCCTGCACAGTGATTCATGCACAGCATGCAACACACACACACACACACAAGAAAAAGTAATAATCTGCTTACTCAGCAGGTAATGTGTATCTACTTAAAACAAACAGGATCTAAGACACTGGGTGTCAAAGCAAACAGGCCGGGGACCCCTAGTGGATGACTGGAGGAACACCACTACACCCATCATGTGCTCCTACAAAAGAGTCACCTGTAGCTTTGAGGTCTACGGCTTCCAGGGAAGAACGGAGGAATTCATACACAAGGTACTGACCGTTATGTCCCATGCATTACATCAACCTCTTACTCATGTAATCCCATCATGTGTCATATTGCGGCATGTTATGATTCATCATAGAACATTCGTGACATTCTGTTGGTGGGACACAGACAGGCGGTGGCATGGATTGATCGAGTGGCATGGTAAATGAGACGTATTGTCATGCTTCATTACCATAATTCATCACATGCTCTGTTCATTACCATAATTTATTACATGCTCTGTTAAGTACACAGGACAATCCTGATCCCTCACTTGGCACTCAAATGCTGCTGTCAGCTGTCTTAAGATCTTCGCAAATACCGCAAACGTATAACAAATATTTGTCGTACTATGCAGGAATGACGATCGAGCAGGTGAGAGAGTACCAGAGAAAACAGCAGGAGGAAACCAACTGCCAACTCAAGAGCGACATTACCTCCCCAGGTAGAGAAAAAGACAAATGCTGAAATTATAATAACAGAATAAAAATCAATCAATATCACAAATTTGCTTAATGATTAGTGACCTAGAAATAGTGCCTAACTCATACATAAAAAAATACAATAAATCATAACATTTCTAGATTTAGAGTTTGAATAGATTTTCATTGTAAACTCTGTCATCTCTCACTGCCCTCTATTGGTGAATGTTTTACACTGCATCACAGCTGTTACAGTTTAGTCAGCACAGTGATGCAACTTCACAATTAATATGGAAGTCATCATGATGACTCATCTAACAAAACTGTTGCAACATGATCCGATAAATCAGAAGCATTTGTGGGAAAAACTGATTCTCTGTATGCTTTTCAGACTCTGCTCCTCCAAAGCGACCCAGCTACACTCGTTCCATCTCTGTTACGGATGAATCGTCACTGAAAAAGATGGGGGTAAAGACTGAAGACATGCCAGATTCTTCATCCAGCCCTTCCTCCATCAAAAGTCCCTTGAGATCTAAACTCTACCCCGGAATAATACCCACCACAGAGTACCACTTCTTTAAACATTCGCCAAAATTCTCTCAACTGGGACTTTCTCTTCCAACCAAAACTGATAGAAAGACATTCCACATTGTCACTCTCTGCTTTCCATTCCTTGTATGCTTGTGTTCATGCAGAGGTCGACATTAACAAAACATCTTACTAAAGATTTGAGATACTATGTAAAAGACTCTGGCTCTCAGATACACTTCCTCTCATAGACAAGCCAACATCACCAAAACGGATTGACAAACGGTGTGTTCCACTGCCAAATAGAACAAGGAGACAACAGACCCACCTGAGCACAGAAGGATTTGAAAAGCCTCTATTGATCTAATGATGAAATCAGTCGACCGGTTCAGGTGAAACCCAATCATATGGATTCTGGTGATTGTGAGCAACTAGACGAAATTTCTAAGTGGGTTACGGGTTATTGAGTCTAACCTTTAACCCTGTATCAATACATTGAAGGAACGCAATTGATTGCTTAGTCATGCAGCACATTGTAAGAACTTTATCAATAGTACTTTTGGTGAGAAGATTGAAGACTACAATGGACTGAACATTATCCGTTACTTAACACATATCACACCGTTCATTTAAAGTATGCCACGGTGTTTGGCTATGGTTATTAAAAATTAAAGGGGACCTATTATGCAAATGGTGTTTGAACATAAATATGTATAGGAAGTGTGTAGGCCAAACACCTAATGGAAAAATCCATCCCCTCCCTTATTAACAGCATTTGTAGCAGTACTGTATATTACACTGTTTTCACTTTAATACACAGATCTAATGTACATATGATTTCTTTACTGGTTGTTTACGTTCATTTTATGTGATATAACCTTGTGACCAAATGCTGATAAACCTTTAGAGTTTAGGCACTATAGAGAATTTAATTTAATACTCACGCCATTTGATAGCCAGCTTTCTGTGTGTGCGCTTCGGATGTGTGCACTTTGTAAAATATCAGAAGTTTAGAATGATGGTTTAAAACACATGCACATCACATTAATGTGACCGCGATTAAAATGATAATCAAAACCAAACATATGTTTTAGTTTTTGTCAGAATATGCCAATATTCGGGGAGCAGCAGCTCATTTGCATTTAAAGATGCATGAAAACAGCTTGTTTTTCCGTCCACTCAAAAATGCATTTACAACATGGTATAAATAAACTGTGGGGTATTTTGAGCTGAAACTTCACATGACACATTCTGGGGACACCTTAGACTTATATTACATCTTGTAAGAAGGGGCATAATAGTTTCTGCCATTGGTTGAACAAACAAGTGGCCTCACCCTAAACTCACATCATTGGTATATCCAAGTCAAGCAGCTCAAATTAAAGGATGTTGAAAGGGTCACATCATCAAATTTTTTTAAATAATAAAATTACTTAAGGACGCATGATACATCTATACCACACTGGTTATCGGCCAAGATTAGATTTTTTTTTTGGGGGGGGGAGGTTTACCTATCAGTATCTAAAGATATTGGATCTCATTAATTTGATCTATTTTTATGTTCAGGTCATCTCTGCCATCATCTAATAGGCTACTATCTAAAAACTTAAAAAAAAAAAAAAAAAAACAATTTTAGTAAACTTAGCAAATTGCAAATCTGCAGCTTTGGCAAAAGCATCTTATTCTCACCAAGGCAGCATTTATTTGATCTAAAATATAGTAAAACAGAAATATTTTGAAGTACAATTTTAAAAATCCATTTTTTATTTATTGTATTTCAAAATATAAAGCAATGGCAAAACTTTTTTACTCATTACTCCTCGCAGTCTTCAGAAATATTTGGTTTGGTTTCAGGAAACATTTCTTATGATTATCAAAATTAAAAACAGTTCTTACATTTTCTCTGGAAACAGTGAACCATTTTTCAGGGATTTTCTGATGCATAGAAAGTAGGGCTGTCAAAGGAACATTAATCGTCGCGAGTGTGTATAATTATTTTCTATATATATAAATACACACACATGCTTAAATATTTTCATGTATATACTGTATATAGATTTATTTATAAATAGATTTATATAATATATAAATATTTTATACATAAATAATATTTTTTTTCTTAAATATACATGCATGTGTGTGTATTTATATACATACAAAATAATTATAAACACTACACCCACATATATTATGTAAACACAAACTTTTATTTTGAATGCATTAATCGCGATTAATCGTTTGACAGCCTGAAAGTAAAAAAAAAAGAATTGTCTATTGTAACATTCTACTTGCTAATAATTCCTCACTTCTTGATGAGAGGCATGTTGTAAGTTTTAAGCATTCTAGAAACTGCATTTTTTCTGTCATTGGTACATTCACTTTTTCTCATCACATTTAATTGCAAAGATCCTTGCTGCTGCTTCCTCCTGTGGCAATTGCTGTATTCATTCATAACTTAGCGTTTTATTTACTTCTTTTTATTGCTCTGACGGAAAGATGTGGAAGGCAAAGATTGAATCCATGGTTCCTGAAGTTCCCTAGTAGCGCTCAAAGAACTCCAGGCTGTTCTGTTACAGCTCTGCCTCTCTTTCTTTCAATTTCTCAGTATCCGCATTCTCTCTCATCCTTTCCTTGCTGCCCCTCCTTCACATCCCAATTTATATCGCTCTCAAGAGAGCATTTCGGATGTATAAATTTCATTAGAAGAAAGCTTCTAAGGCAGTACCACTGCAGGCAGATTAAAAGACCAGTTCAGAATAGAATAAATAGACCAATGCAATAAAATGCTTTAAATCGTAGGGCCTAGACAATATCCATGTCAGTTTAGCACTACTAATATTGTGAGTCCATTTGTATAGACCTGTTTTTTTATTCTTATTCGGGGGTTTTCCATCATTTAAAAGCCAGACCGCCTCCAATCCTCATGCATTTTCTTTCATTACATCAAACAGATACTATTTTCAATATTCATCAGAAATTCACCTTTTGTATCTAGTATCTACACCATATCTAGAATGAATGTCATTATATCCGACAGCCATATCGTCTCAAACTGATAAACCGCATTGAAATACAGAGCATCCATCTGCACTGTGTTTCACAACCATTAAATGTCAACAGATAATTCATATTTAACATTAGCTGTACCTGACAAAGATAACATCACTCATTTTCTCAACAGAATTCACTGCAATGTAACTGCATACTGGATCTCACAAAGCAGAGCTGCTTAAAAGACAGACTGACCCAAGCCCTGTGAACTAACCCAGATACTGATGCATTTATTGTCTATCTCTAATCATTATTATCATAAAAACGTATAGGTGGATTAAAAAGTTCTCAAGGGTAATTTATGAGCAGTAATTATATTGCTGGAGCCACCCCTATCTGACACACACGGGCACAAGCTAATGTAGAGTGTTACACATGCATGCACATACTCCCCCAAGAGGGTGGGAATGTTTGGGAGGCATTCATTGAAATTCAGTCCCTAAACATAGCAATCAGCACAACCATAAAGGACCCAAATTTAATTGGCCCACCCAGCCCATTAATTACATAGCCAGAACTGCACTACAACACAGCATATGTTGCCTAATAAAGCCCAATGGATCTTAATAGAGATGTATTATTGATTCACAAAGGTGGAATTACACTTTTCCTTATAAGCAGAGAACCTAAAAGCACACATTGCGATAATTATATAGTCTACACACACACACACACACACACACACACACACACACACACACACAGATAGATATACACTCAAGTGTTGTCATGGACACAAACCAGGGTAGAAAAAAAACAGTTAGTATGGTCATTATATGGACGTTATGTGAATGCACACACACAAAAACTACACAAGGCGTGACATACAAGGGTCATCGTATGTCATTACATAATGAGACTTCACCAACAAGCAGCCAAAAAGCCTCTCCACCCTAAACATGTCCATAATAGTAATGAGATCGTATTCAAGAAACCGGGACATCTTCACAATAATCATCCGATTCAGCACTTAGCTTGTATTAAAACAGATATCCACAAGCAAACGTTGCAATTCTGCCTACTTACTTTTTTCCCATCTCATTTCTAAATATTCTTTCTCTAACTTTCCTTTTCGCACTTATTTTAATTTCCTTTTAATTTGACACAGACAGAGGATGGATGGACGGATGGATAGCTACACGCGCACACTAGGCCGCACAATAACGTTAGTCATTTACTCAACAAATGTAATATTCAACAAAGTGTCATTGCACACTTGGGGACTATAAATAGTCTAAACAAATAAGTGATGCAATCGCTACATCGTTAAAGCTTTAAACCCCCAGTACTTCTCATTTAATCTTGTGAAGAAAGAGCTGCAAGTAAATACTACACCAGTTTGCATGATACCTTAGGAATGCTGTCGAAGCTTTTTCCCAAACTCCATAAGGACGTACCTGGGTGATTTCTAGAAGCACTTGAGAGGTTTGACATCTATAATCAATATCATGAATAATAAATTAAAAGAGCTGGAAACATTGGCCGTTTTAGAACTTCCGCCAAAACGCGACGCTAAATTAGACACGCCCACTTTTCTCAGGATTCTCCCAAGACCCCACCCTTAAAGGGGAAATGAAGCAGTGAATCAAGTTTACATGATTTACAAGATGGATTTCCAATATAATCAACAATTATATAGGAAACATGACAAATGTATACATTTTAGAAGAAAAAAAAGAAAAAAACTTATATCACTTCGCAGCCAAGGCGCGCGACCATTGTGGAGTATTACTAACATGTGACGTCACAGGGTTAGTTGGCTCAGGCTCTATCCATAGACGGTAAGAGATTTGCGAACATTAAACTGTTTTCACCATTGTTTTTAACCGCGAACGACTAATGTTAGGTACAGTCAAACAAACATTAGACAAAAAGACGACGTCTAATGTTATATGTTGACAAACTGCACATAGAAACATTGTCGTCGTCACGATGTCTGCATCATATTCCCGATCTCGTCAACAACATGTAAGTTAGCATGTGTTTGTTTGAGGGGAAATGAGACGTCCATGTTTTCGCACTGGTAGTGCTAGCAGCTACCGTAGCTACAGCCTACATGTACTCAGGAAAAAGTGTCTCTGCTCTAACATCCTTCAGGGAAAGCATCGCCGCTTCCAACACGTCTAACTTACCTCAAGGAACAGCATATTGAGTAAACGTGTGCGCCGGTGATGCAGAATTGACCACGCAATACATGCTCAAGATCAACCTCTTGACAGCAGATGGACTCTGACACGGTAGGCATACAGAAGATCAGAACAATAGCCACACTGACACCTGGTGGCGTTGCAAACCCGCTCTCGCCCCAAACCACCACCGGCTTTTCTACACAGCTACGTAACTTACATGCCATGTGTTGAAGAGACAGGAATATGACGGCAAGACATCGCGAACAATGTTTCCATGTGCAGTTTGTCAACATATAACATTAGACTGCCAGGTTAATGTCGCGATATTCACTTACTGTCTATGGATAGAGCCTGAGCCAACCAACCCCGTAACGTCACATGTTAGAATACTCCACAATGGTGGCGCCCTGGTGCGCGAAAGATATAACGTTTTTTTTTCTCTTTTTTCTTCTAAATGTTTACATTTGTCATGTTTCTTATATAATTGTTGATTATATTGGGAATCCATCTTGTAAATCATGTAAACTTGATTCATTGCTTTATTTCCCTTTAAAATACCTGCGAGATCATTGACATCGATTAAAAACGATTAAACCCGCTCTGGGCTGCGGAAACTCTCATTTGGTTGCCATGTCCCTGCAAAATCGTTGTGAGTGTGATCGACCAGGGTGTGTAAACTGACCATTTTTTACAGTCTATGAAACTCACACGCTCTAGCTTCCTGCTGCCCATTGGGGTGACCATGAACATATTTTTTTACTTAAATAGTGTTTTTTAATTTTTTTTTTGCCTATCGAAATAATTACATAATTATTCAACAATTAGTTCATTAATTATATCATTAATTACAACAACAATGGTTAAAAATCCCATTTTCCAAATATTCTAAATATGGAGCACACTTTACTGAACATTGAGCAAACCCATTGCAAATTTTAATGCATAGCTGTTCATTCAAATAATCTTGAAACACCTCCCATAGGATACAGAGGGCCCTGAAGCGCTTTTCCAATGTACAGATTCTCGATAAGTCAAGACCCTCATGGCAAAAAAATAAATAAATAAAAAAACAGAAAAGCTGACCTTCAGTATATGGAGGAGATGGTCAACTGTGCGCTCATGAATATTTATTAGCCAGGAGGGGTGAGACCTCCCTGTGGGCTTAATGCTGCAGCTCATATCAAAAGTTTCATTACTATAAAACTAGAAAATACTAGCAACATAAACAAGAGACTTCGAAATTATAGAACATGGGAAAAGGAGAACAGAGAAAGAAGAGAGAAAAGACAAAGAGAGGGATGAAGTGGCAGAGTTGCATCGGTGATGTAGTGTGATAGGGCTCTTGACCCTAATCTCAGATTCTCTTTGTTTAATTGAGGTTGTAATTAATATCTCTCTCTCTCTCTCTCTCTCTCTCTCTCTCTCTCTCTCGTCTCTCTCTCTCTCTCTCCTGCATGCAGATTGTTATCTACATCCTGAAAGAGCTTATAATCACTAACTCAAGAGGCACATCTCCTGAGACTCAGTGAGCCCTCTCGTTTTCTCTCCTCCCTCTCTACTCTAAAGAATCTTTTATATCTCTTCTCTTGACTCTATCCCTCCTTTCCTCTCGATCTGACCTACAAATTCATAACCCGTCTCCGCTGCACTTTGTTGCATTCAAACACCATCATTTCAGAGCTTAAAAAAGCATAATCATATTAAACATGACTTCACGTTCCAGAGCTTTAAGTCCTTGACTGTGGATCAGAACATTTCAATTGAAACGGAATACAACAACTCCATCAGAATAAACAGCCTCGTGCTGAACGGAACTGATCGGAACTGAAGCTGAATTGACCTTGTATGCTTGGCCGAGTTGACATATGTAAGGTAATGATGCTGGTCATTATGTAATCATTTTCTCTGGGTTCATTTGGCCCCCATGGTTCCACCTGTTCAAACAGGCATCCAGCAGGGACAACAGATCCTCCACAATGTGTTTCTACTCAGCTAACGCTCAAACACAGACACACCGCTCGCACGCGTGCACCTGCTTCATATGTTGACCTCTACTCCAGTGATTCACTGTGCTTCAGACAAAAAGATGAAGTGAAAGCGGGAAGGACAGGTCAGAATCCTGCTGTCCCACAGCTGTAACCACTTGTTGGTAATTCCAGTCTCACATCTTTCCAGATTCAATGTCACACCAAATATATCATCAGTCATGTTTTTGTTTTTTAGGCATGCTTTTATGGTTTATATTGCAGGTTCCACAGCATTGTTCACTTACACATCAGCATAAATGGCTTGGAATATCAACAACAAACTAGATTAGATTCATTTGAATGTTTATTGCCACTGTAGGAGTTTCAATTTACATGACAAATAGCAATATAACAACATAGCCAACAAGAAGTGTCAAAATAAATCCATTTAAGTGAGGTACGGTTCTATAACTTAACTCTAAATGCAACTAACCTGTGTGATATGAATCATATAATTTATCACTAACTGACTATAATCTGAATCTGGAAGACCAATCCAGAATGGTGATGAAAAGTGAGAGCCAGGAGTAAAAAAGGTGTAGGGTTTGATTGCTTGTTGGCCAATGATGACAAGAGCTTATATGTTTTGACAAAGGAACATGTACAAGGTGCTCCATTTTCTCATATTTTGATAGCATGCGAGTTCAAGTCATTGGATTCAGAAGCAACTACATATTGATTATTTGATCAATTTTGCTTGTTCAGATACATGTTGCAACACAGGGTGAGTTACACATATAGTTTAACCAATTAGAAATAAGCATCAGGGTTGAAATCACTATTATAGCGTACATAAGCTATATGTAGGGGTGGTGATGGATAAGACACATGCCTTTGGTGTGAGAGACCTGGGATTCGAATCCACTGCGAGACACAGTGGATTCGCTGTCCCTGAGCTAGACACTTAACCCCCAGTTGCTCCAGAGGCGTGCAACCTCTGACATATATATAACAATTATAAGTCGCTTTGGATAAAAGTGTCCGCTAAATGAATAAATGTAAATGTACATAACCAACATCCATCCAAGGTGAGGTGACAGAATGTATTTAAAGGGCAAGGAGGCAACATTTGTTAAAGATTTTAAAGACAAAATCTTAATCAGCAGGTTTTCTTGTTTAATTTGATCTATAACAAGCATACAAACTTTTCATTCAAAAGTTTTGGGTTAGTATGATAAAAAAATTAAAATTAAAAGAAAATGAATACTTATTCAGCAAAGGTACATTAAATGAATCTAAAGTGATGACACTTCTAATGTTACAAATGATTTCTATTTCAAATGAATGCTGTTATTTTGAACTTTATATTTAACATACTTAAATGTGTCATGTTTTCAGCAAATATTATAAAAAAAAATTTTTTAAGATTAATAATTACAAAAATTTCTTGAGCAACAAATCAGTATGATTTCTGAAGGATCATGTGACACTGAATTATGTTGAAAAATCAGCTTTTTTAATCACTGGAATAAATTACATTTTTACAAGATCTTGCAGCTTGCTAGACGTGATAATCCACGACTTGAACGATGAAAGCACATTTATATGTATTTTTTTTCTGTGCTATTTGAATGAAAATGCTTCCTGTATGTTTACTATGTTTCATTAAAATGCTTCAGTGAATGGGATGGGGGTTTTGTCAATTATTTTGCAAATTTGATGAATTCATGTTTAAAAAAAAAATAAATAAATAAACTTCACATTTACATTATGCATTTAAAAAAATGCTCTTCTTCAATGCAACATATATTCTATGAGCCTGTTCTCATCCCAAGGTGTCATATACAAAGCATAGACATCCAATGCACATGACACCCTTTCAGCGTCAAATAGACGCAGATATATATGGGGCAGATAGACAGCCTCCTAGTGGTATAACCCTAACCCTACCCTATACCTAAACCTACCATAACCGAAGCGTCTCATTTGACGCTAAAGGGTACCATGTGCGTTGAATGTCTATGCTTTGGCAAAAGTGTTGTACATGACGCCTTAACATTGAGATGAGAATGTGTTGATTTTATCCATCGTACACAATACATTTCTAAACTAATCAGAGCAGGCAAATATTAGACACATCATCTCTACAAAATTCTACATAATTCCTATTGCACATGTAGAAAGGTTTTAAACCAGTCCTCAGCAAACCCTGTGTGTTTATTAGTGTCGGAGGAGGTCAGGGGAGCTCATTGAATTCCCCCATGGGCTGATTCTTTACAATGGTGCTGATGATTCATCAAACCTGGGAGGAACTGTGGGTCAGCGAGTGCAGCTGATTAAGAGTGTAATTGCTTTGGGTTTTCCAGCACCGTGCTAATTGGTTATTATAACTAACCCATCAATTCTTTCATGTTTAGTGGCTGTCCATTTTATAAATGGACTCTATGGGACCATTGACCTTTAGAGAAGATGAAGACACTGCAAACCCAAACGTAAATGATAAACAATTGCTGTTTAACATGACAATGAACCATTATTGCACTTTCTTTTGATTGTGAAGTGGTTGTGAAGTGCTGTCAGATCAAATGGCAACTTTTATATAGTATATATGATGAGCTCTTTATTACATATAATTGTCATTTATCACCTGTAATGCAACCTGTTCATTCATAATCTGATAACCCTGTCTAGAAATGCCACCTGGAAAACTGGCAAAACATAGTTACATATAACACTCACCGGCCACTTTATTAGGTACCCATGCTAGTAACAGGTTGGACCCCCTTTTGCCTTCAGAACTGCCTCAATTCTTCGTGGCATAGATTCAACAAGGTGCTGGAAGCATTCCTCAGGGAGTTTGGTCCATATTGACATGATGGCATCACACAGTTGCCGCAGATTTGTCGGCTGCACATCCATGATGCGAATCTCCCGTTCCACCACATCCCAAAGATGCTCTATTGGATTGAGATCTGGTGACTGTGGAGGCCATTTGAGTACAGCGAACTCATTGTCATGTTCAAGAAACCAGTCTGAGATGATTCCAGCTTTATGACATGGCGCATTATCCTGCTGAAAGTAGCCATCAGAAGTTGGGTACATTGTGGTCATAAAGGGATGGACATGGTCAGCAACAATACTCAGGTAGGCTGTGGCGTTCAACGATGCTCAATTGGTACCAAGGGGCCCAAAGAGTGCCAAGAAAATATTCCCCACACCATGACACCACCACCACCAGCCTGAACCGTTGATACAAGGCAGGATGGATCCATGCTTTCATGTTGTAGACGCCAAATTCTGACCCTACCATCCGAATGTCGCAGCAGAAATCGAGACTCATCAGACCAGGCAACGTTTTTCCAATCTTCTATTGTCCAATTTCGATGAGCTTGTGCAAATTGTAGCCTCAGTTTCCTGTTCTTCAGCTGAAAGGAGTGGCACCCGGTGTGGTCTTCTGCTGCTGTAGCCCATCTGCCTCAAAGTTCGACGTACTGTGCATTCAGAGATGCTCTTCTGCCCACCTTGGTTGTAACGGGTGGTTATTTGAGTCACTGTTGCCCTTCTATCAGCTCGAACCAGTCTGGCCATTCTCCTCTGACCTCTGGCATCAACAAGGCATTTCCGCCCACAGAACTGCCGCTCACTGGATGTTTTTTCTTTTCGGACCATTCTCTGTGAACCCTAGAGATGGTTGTGCGTGAAAATCCCAGTAGATTAGCAGTTTCTGAAATACTCAGACCAGCCCTTCTGGCACCAACAATCATGCCACGTTCAAAGTCACTCAAATCACCTTTCTTCCCCATACTGATGCTCGGTTTGAACTGCAGGAGATTGTCTTGACCATGTCTACATGCCTAAATGCACTGAGTTGCCGCCATGTGATTGGCTGCTTAGAAATTAAGTGTTAACGAGCAGTTGGACAGGTGTACCTAATAAAGTGGCCGGTAGAGTGTAAAGTCAGCAGGAGGAAGTTGGCCTTAATGCTCAATGAGAAAATGGAGATAAGGTTTTCAGTCCATCAGCGACGTTCCTTGATTTAACATGTGGTTAACACAATTAACCGTTCAGTAATCAAGGGGTACATTATTTTGCTTATGGGAGGCAATGAAGTAGCCGGGCTCCAGCCAATTTTCATTTTCCTTCAGTACTATGTCTGCTGTATATTCTTGGGTTTTCTCCGTTAAATATTTTACCGGTCCAATCAGCAAACAAAGGTAGTGGCTGAGAACGATGACATTGAGGTGCGCTATTTGAATTGTCGACATACGTCACGAACAAACGTTCAGTGATTGGTTATGGCAGATCCAGAGCGACTCTGGGCAGATACAATAGTTTTAAACTTCAACAGAGTACACGCCTTCAAGGAAGTTAACGCTTGTGGAGAGTAGTCAGACAAATGAAAATGAGGACCAGGCTAGCAATGACGTGCACTGTAAGAAAAAAAACATATAAAAATGGACAAGATCCTGGGGAAAAACAATAGGGAAACTTTCTTTATATTACCAAAACCATTGGACCCCAGTTGTTACAGACATTTACAGACCCCTGTATCTTCTCTTTATTTCAAATCACTCGAAGATACTATAGGCAAAGTTGAAAAAATATCATCAAAATCACACCAGACCACTGAGTAATATAGAAAAGTCTCCAGTTCCCAGGGCTCTCACATAGTACTGATGTGTGGTCTGTCTTCAGTGTGTAATGGAGTGAATACGACTCAAGTTGTAAAAATTATGATTGGTCAAGGTAAGAGAATCTAAAGGGAACAATAAAAGCTCAGGCAGGCACAGGCAACATGGATCATGAGGTACTCTAATTCATGGTGTCTCTCTGTCTCTCAGACTCACACACACATTCAGACAAAGAACCAGGCATTGATTGATGGGTTTGTTGGTTGATTGATTGATTGATTGATTGATTGATTGATTGATTGATTGATTGATTGAATGATTAGATTGACTCACATTTTTATGTTTACTGGATCAGTCTCACAAAGGGGGCTTTTACACTGGGCTCGCTTGCTCCGGTCTGAGCCCGAGCGCGTTTGTTCCTGGCGCCCCACAGCGTTAGTCTGGTTTCACACTCTTGATTCTATCGAACCCTGCTGCATTTGCGTGCATCTTACGTCATCGCAAACATGCATGCCGCATGATGCAAAGCAAAACGTGGGTAAATATTGTGTTTTTTTTATTAATTTGATGTTATTATGAGCAGTTGAGTGAACAATACAGGTTTACTGTGCATGTGGCGTCAGTTTGGATTAATTGCCCCACTACTGTATTGTACAGAAAGAGATTTACTTCTGGTTTTACTGTAAAGCAACTAAATAAGCCAATGATTTTATAATACAGGAGCTAATAAACAGGATCACTAAGCCTGACTTGACTTGACTTAATACGATTGTTTCTTTTGAATGCATGTATGTACAGTATGTATTAATGAATGGATGCATGAGGTAGACTGGATATGCCAAATGAATGAGTGTGTGTGGGTGTGAGTGTTTGTTCAGGAAGGGAAACTGGTGTAAAACTTACTGCCAGATACAGTATACACTAAATTGCCAGTTTTGGACTTACGCCTTTAAATGCACATGAATGTTACTGACATCCCATTCTTAATCCGTTTGGTTTAATATAGAGTTGGCCCACCCTTTGCAGCTATAACAGCTTCAACTCTTCTGGGAAAGGCTTTTCCACAAGGTTTAGGAGTGTGTTTATGTGAATTTTGACCATTCTTCTAGAAATCGCATTCGTGAGGTCAGGCACTGATGTTGGACAAGAAGCGCCTGGCTCGCAGGCTCAGCTCTAATTCATCCCAAAGGTGTTCTAATCGGTTGAGGTCAGGACTCGTGCAGGCCTGTCAAGTTCCTCCACACCAGACTCGTTTCAATCCATGTCTTTATCGACCTTGCTTTGTGCACTGGTGGTGCAGTCATCGTTAGCAACAGGTAAGGGCCATCCCCAAACTGTTCCCACAAAGTTGGGACATGGAATTGCTAAAATGTCTTGGCATGCTGAAGCCGTTCAAGACGTTCATTTACTGGAGCTGAGGGCAAGCACCGTCCTGAAAAACAACCCCACACCATAACTGGATATGTTTCTTATCCTTCCTTCTAACATGGATGAAGGAGGAGGAACAAGTCCAAAATTTGGATGGACTGCGCGAGGCCGAGAGCTACGGTAGAATGTGACTGAGCCTTTTTGGACTCTCTCTGGGAGTGTGGACTACAATGATGCAGCATTGAGGATAGTGTTTTGTGTATGTCCGTCTGATGACACATGTGCCTGGGTGTGGGAGGTGAAGGTCATGGAGATGTTGCCCTTGGACTTTTCAGGAGGTCACCAGATTACTGCATCATCGGAGCCAGTGGGATACACCAGTCATGCCTGTGTCTCCTGACACAGGATGACTAAGCCTACACCGGCGTCTCCTGACCGGGATGCTGACCCTGCGCCTCGTGACACAAGATGGCCACCATGCCCTTGCCGGAGATTGTAACTTCCCCAGAGGCATCTTGCCATCAGTAGCCGCGAGGAGGAAGAAAAAACAGACATCTACCATCCTTAAAGACATCAGGGTGCCAGGTTCGTCACGTCTGCCGAATCCAGAGCCGTTCGCCGGTCGCCGGAAGGTTCGTCCCAACAGCACCGTGTCGTCTGTCTCTGTTCCTGTTTCTGAGCCGGTGTCTGTTCTTATGCCCCATGGCCGCCAAAAGGTTGTCTCCGACCCTGATCACCTCTGCCATTACCACCCGCAAAGGGCCTGTTTCCAGCGCAATTACCCAGGAACTATTTGCCAGACTTTTTTAGTAGGGACTTTTGGGAGAAGATATGCGTGACATTGAACTGTTCCTCCCAGTCTGTGCATTTGTCTTGAGTTTTGAGTGTGTTTTGAGTTTTGTATGGAGTAGATTCAAGCTGTGCTGCTTTTTATGTGCAGATTTGTTTACTAGCAGGGTGATAACAAAGCGGCAGGAAGAGGCGAGCACCCAAAGTGTATTCAGAAAGCTCAGTAAAGCTAGATATAAAAGTAGACATTTGTTATCAGCGGACACTGACCGATGAGATGAATGGGATGACAGTGCCGTACGGGCAGAAGGTAAGAGCCAATCAGCATGTTCAGCGCACAAGTCCCATCGCCGAAATTTCCCGAACTGTGAAAAAGTACTCCCTCACCAGCAAGGGCTTTCTGGGGGGAAAGTTGTACCTGCGAAACTTCATTCAGACCCTGGTTCCTGTGGTGTAAACAAACAGAGTACCCACCCAAAGTTCCTAGTTCCTGGGGAAAGTTCCTGCAGTGGAAACGCAGCTTATATTGAAATGCAGCTTATATTGCACAGTTGAAGCAAAGCTACGAACCGATTGCCCTAAACTCAATGTTTTTTCCCTCACTGCGCCTGCGGAAAACATAAGTTTAACCATTTTATCTTAGCTTGAATGCCAGCCCGAACTCCGCCCACAACATTTTTTGGTTCAAAAGTCAATTATGAACTGAAATAAATTGAGGAGTAATTCTGATCAGGGCAAAAAATGATCGGGCCAATCAGATTGCCAGGGTGGGCTTCAGACGAATAGATGGACAGATGATCTGCAGGGCAGTAATACATCACGTTATACAAAGAGCGCTTAACTGAGTTTCCCTCAGAGATGACTGCAGCTGGAGAATTGAGATGTATCAGGTCCGCTGTCGCGTATGTTTTTAAAATTAATCGACAGCAACATTCATTTTAATGGACAAGCAGAAAACTGCAATCAAGGCATTTGTTCGAATCAGAAAGATGTTCAGCAAAAGTGTAACTTATCAGCTGGCTCTGACGGTCGCTAAGTTAAGAAGATGGGACGCAAGAAGCCTGTGGTTCGTTGTTGGTTTCTCCTTTGGTCGCACTTTCAGAGAAGGACCAAGTGAAAGAAGCAACACTCATTATTTTACTTCTAAAATAAGTACGTTCTGTTGTTGACAACTATGCTATGCAAAGTATTTGACTTGAGTTTTTTTTCCTGGTTCAGGTTAGAGTCACGCCTCATAATCAGAAGCCCTACGGAGCAGTCTCAGAGCTTCATATTCTGACCAGAATCTGAGTATGAGTGAAGTCAGGCTACATTTTATCTGCAGCAAAAATGAAAAATAAAGTAAAAATGAAAAGAGGGAGATCTTTCAGTTACTATAGTTCAAACTTATAGCTACAAATTACTGTTGCTTACCTCCAGTTCATGTTGCAAAATGGATTAACCATATTACCCACATATTCCAAGCCACTTGCGATGTAATGCCCCATTTATTAATTTGTTAATGTTTTTAAAATAAACTTGTTTTTAATTTTCATTTATGGTAATTACTTGCAATGTTCTGACATAGTATAGACGGTTTATAGTTATTTATATGCCTATAATTCATTGTAATCGACCTAAATGTTTCAGACAATTTTCTATGTAATATTTTATTATCCTCACAGCGTGTTGAGTGAAATTATTGCATGGGCAAATTAATTATAATAGTGGATCAATTTAATAATAAAATTAGCCTAGGCCTCCCCTAATAATGATAATAGAATAATACTAATAATAATTTAATGCG
Source organism: Hybognathus amarus (assembly GCA_030378365.1). Taxonomy (NCBI): domain Eukaryota; kingdom Metazoa; phylum Chordata; class Actinopteri; order Cypriniformes; family Leuciscidae; genus Hybognathus; species Hybognathus amarus. The sequence continues at coordinate 105,567 of JAQIUQ010007250.1, forward strand.
TAAATTGGAAATGCTAAATCATTTTGATATTGATAGCTGATGCTTGTTTATGTCAATATCTCTGTATAATGATATTGTCTATAGGCGCAATCCAGGGTTTATCACAGATATTTCACACGTATAGAGTTGAGCAGTGACATTGCAGCTTGATGATCAAACCAACAGGCACTAGCACCGTGCACTTCTGCCGCTACTAGGCAAAAACAATTGTGCCGCCCTCTATTTGCAACGTACACCAGCAACAACACACAAAGCCCAATATGCCATATACATATAGGCCTAACGCAAAACTAGCAACAACACATAAAGACCAATATGCTATAACGCAAAACCAGCAACAACACACAAAGACCAATATGCCATATGCATATAACGCAAAACTATACAACAACACACAAAGACCAATAAGCAGGCCTACACGCAAATTGTGCGCAACATGCGTGTGCCCAAAATCAAAATGTCAACAATAATACAGTTTATGCAGGATTCATCAGGCATCAGCAGTTCAGGCATCTTAAATAACGACTAAAGAGCAAATAAAGCTTAACTTACGTTTCAGAAGCGCACACGGCGGGCCTTACATCAGCAGCAAAGCTCTTCACTGCATCCTCTCTATGTTGATTCTCTGAGCCAGTTCACGCTCTATGAAGATTGTTGCCAGTCTTTGTTTCATTGTACTGCTTAAGGTAGTATATTTTATTTTATTAATTTCAACTTTGAGAGACTGCGTTCTCCCGAAGCGATATCGTTTTCGACAAGCAGACATCCTGTCCCTGATCGGTGATTAACGGACGTTATGTGACACACTGAATGACAGACCCAAATGAAAGTAAGACTCGGGAAGGTAAAGTAATTATTTATGTTCACTGCATTATGATTTCTTAATTCAGAATATAATCAACATTGCGTAGGTGTATGTGATCGGGGAATTTATCTGTTAAAAGAATCTAACATTTAAAGCCAAGCCACTAACGAGAATGACTCGAATGACTCAGAGAGTCAGTAAAATGATCCGAACTTCCCCTCAGCCAGGTCATGACTCGATAAATCAGGACTCGCACTCACCAGGCACTGCGGCAGCAAAGTAAATCATATAAATAACCTATTTTGTGAATTGTTAATTCCCAGTTGGCTCACATTTTGGCACCGTACAAAAGTGCCACTCTAGGAAACTGCCTAGATTGCCTATATGGACGCGCCGGCCCTGATCAGGACCATATAGTGTGAGCACATAAATCCTGAAACTTTGGCTTTGCATCACATGCGATTTACTCAGTACAGGTGTAAGTAGGTACCGTGCTGAAGATCACACAGACATCCAGCACAGCACAGTGTATGCCCACTTTAACTTGACCTTCACTTAATGTGCGTCCCAATGGATCCAGCATGGTAGGAGAACAAAGAACATGCAGAAACACACACATACCCTCAATCTCTACTCGGCTGCTTTACAAATGAAATGGACCTTTTTAGCAGGTTAATTTCCATGAAGTTGGAGTAAAACTCAGCACCAAGAAAGCAGGTTATCCGTGACAGCACAAGTCATTAATAGGAAACTCATTACATACCGTTCACGTGAGCAGAGCGTTAAATCGCTGGATTGGCAATGGCTTGCAGCGTGGCCTTCAGTGTGGAGACGGATGAATGCATGCTCGATTTATGTTGGATTAAGCTTCTTGTTTGATGGTTAACATCAGTTTTACACAGTTCACATGTTAAAAACCATTTATCTCTCTGAACATCAAAAAACAGAAATGCAGCAAATAAAAAAAATCCCCGTCAGGCTACAACATTATTATTCTTAATTTGCCTGAGTGGGCTATGTCAGGTGGAATTTGTTGTTATTTGCAAGAAGGTGTGTGCCATATTGTGAAATTTGCAGTAAGCCTGCAGGATGTCCATTTTTCAGATGTGTACATGAGCACAGTGTATTTTCACATGCTTTAAGTAAGGGATAAAGCTCGGCCACTTCACGTCATTGGTTTTCTGGCAATAATATCTGTAGGCTACATTTTCCTACATGTTAGAGGGCTATGTCATTTTTATTTTGAAATAAAATAAAAAATTGGCCTATACCAACAAATCAAATAAACTCTTTTTTGACATTATCAGGCTGAAGTTTTCTTTTTTACAAAACAGTGTAAATCCAGTGTCAATCCAAATAAAAACATACTGAATAAAAACTGCTGTTTATATTTCATAGATATAGAAATCATTGTGAGTCACGATATAGCAGCAATGAACTATTGGCACAAAAAGTGAGAGACAGTGAAAGCACAGAATCAACGAGGTTAGGCTAAACAGGACTCAGTGCAGACACAACCAAACACATACAAGACTTGGACAAAAAACAACAGACAAGCAGGAACTTAAGTACACAGATAATGACAAGACACTGACAGACAGCTGTGGTATTGATGATCACTGGCTGGTAAGGATAATGATGTAGTGAGTGCAGGTGTGAGCTGAAGAGGATGATGGGACATGTAGTGTTAGGTCAGTGATACACAGAACTGTGACATATTAGTTAAGCAGTGAATATAATAAATACAAAATATATATGCTCTAATGCAGAGTAATGCACATTACAACAGAATCAACAATAAATTACAAATTTTTTTAACCAATGATAAATTATTATATTATGCCAATGCCTCGTAAGCTGCCACTAATTTGACACATTTTCTTTGATCAGGATGTATATTGAATTTGTCACGTTGTGTTCAGTGAGCTCACAGCCAGTGTTCAAACATTTTGAGCAAATACTAATAAACACATTCAAGTAATTCAAGCACAGAGAAGCTGAAATTATGCTTTGCAAAGGGTAGCAAATATGAATAATGCATGGTTGTGTAAACTGTATTTATTCAGGATCACTGAATAGTTTAATCAGTTGGTGTGAATTTAATATGATTGGTGTGAAGTGTTCATTTCAAATCAGAAAGCAGATCTTCTCATAAGGGTTACCTGATGTACATGTTTCATAGCATATTCAAAAGCTGTCTCTACTTAGATGATTTAAAATGAAGTTTAACAATAACCATGATCTCAGACAGAAAGGCAATCAAGCTCCTGCTAAGTTCTAACCATCTACAAATGTAGACTTGAAAATGTTGAAAATTAAATGAACTTCACTGAGGCTCAACTTCATTTCTAGCAGGAGCAAAGGCAGTTATAGACTGAAGCGATGTACAGATAAATAATGCTGACACCACATTACAGGGAACATGACGGACAGTAAATTGATTCAAATGAGGCAGCCTAAGGGACATTTAAAAGAAATTTAAGGCATAGTGATCACCATGATTGCTTGGAGTAATATCATTCAAAGTATACAAAATTTACCCAAACGTACTTAATATGCAGTATAAGAAAATAAAAACGTAACAAAAAAAATCATAAAGACAAAGATAAAGAAACAGACACAGTTGGGAAAATCAATTAAGACTTTAATTTGACTGTTTTAAGTTTACTATCAGGACTTGAACATGGATACTTGACAGAGTTTAAATAAATTATTCAATAAATATATCCGAATCTATATCAGAAATATTACATATCTGATCAAACACTTAACATATTTTCTTTTGTTGGTTTGTTGATTAGTCATTGATTTATTTAGACATGTGGCTTGAAAGAAACAATACTTGTGTTTTGTAGGGTTACATAAAAAAAAACTAATTTGAGAGCAAACAATATCCAGCAGCACAAATGCTATGATTCTCCAGCACCTGTCCGCACACTGAACTCAGGGCAATATATTTGATTATCAAACACATTGTCCTATTTACACATACACTTTCACATATGAGACTGGGACAGAATAAAGAGTCCCTTTCTTTAAACATCTAAATGTGCTGTATCCCTGTTGTAGTAATGCATAAAACCAAGGGCGATCAAAAGGTCAAATGTCTGTAAACAACAATGGCATAGACAATGTTAAATGGGTCCCATTAAAAAAAAAAATAAAACAGTAGCAGTTGAAATATTACTTCTTTAACTTTGGACAGTGTTGCTTTGGGCAGGCTGGTCAATCAGTTACAAAAGCCTTTAGATTTTCCACATTTTCTCACTAGTTCCTAACCTATTTAGTGGTTTCAATCTTGCTGAAGGTGCATACTGGCCTCAGACCAGCATTATTGTGCACTGTACTGGTGCCTAAAGGGTAGCTTTATTAATTCTGTCCTAAAATCGGAAAAGGATATGTTGTTCAGGCCAATGCTTTTGGGATTAACATCAGTTGCTATGATGCACTAGTTACAGACAAAGGAGATCATAATGTACACCAGTAGAAATAAAAACAAGTGCATTTGGATGCTTTAGACACTGTTGCATTGAAATTGTAGATATAGAACATGCTGGCACGTGTGTATGCGCGCAGACACAAACACACACGCGCGCAGATAAAGCAGCCAAGAGAAGCGTGCTCACACATACAGGGAGCGCATACACTTCCCTGTAAATACACACAGATTGTTTGAAGCTCCCACTGCTCCACACAGTTGCCACATGCCGACAGTTTGTCTGGCGCTGAAGCAAGAGGCAAATCAACGGGGAAACCCATTTTTTATATTATTATTATTTTAATTTTTTAATCTTTTAAAGCTTTTATAAAAATACAAGTCATTGTGAAAGTGTGACGTATGTGCACTTTGTGGCTCTTTCTGAACAAGTTACCAAAGCATATCTCTTTTCCATTTCCCTCTTTTCTCTCGACATTGCGTGGAGTTAGAGGTTAGCAGTCAACACCAGTCAGGACCTGCTTGGTCTCATCAGTTGACAGAGATGGATGGATGCAGAAACGAAGGAGGAACAGAATGAGAGGATGAGGGTCGCCTGCTAGAGGGACACGATTTGAAAGGTGGTTAATTTCCAAATGCATCCAATTAGCCACACACACACATGCAGACACACACTACGCCCCTTCCTCACCATTGCTCCACCATCAGGTCGAGGACCCTGTTGACGTTCAGGTCTGAGTCAGAGGCCAAAGTCGTTCTCTAAAAATGGGGCGGTGGGGGGGTGTTCACGGGTGCAGGCCAGAGGTCAAGGTCTCCAGCCAATCAGCAGGGTCAAAAACAAGAACCTCTGACCTTCTTTTCCTGGACAGTGAGCTGGATGGTGGAGTGGTGCAGATGGGGGGAGGAGGAAGTGAAGTTGGGGTTGAACCGACGGGTGGGCGTTGTTAGGTGAAGGAGGAAGCTCTAGAAAGAAGCGGAAGAGCACAGAGGAGAGGAAAGAAAGTTGTCTTCTTTTTAGACGCTTTGAGTGAGCTGTGATTGGTCAGCTGCAGGCGTGGGGGAGGAACCTGAGAGGATGGTGGTGGCTGATGGACGTCTGTGATGAGTGAGGAGTTATCTGAAAGATAAGGAGTTACACAAGCATGTCAGTATGTGCCGGCCAACCTAAAATGTAATCTTTCAAAAATGTATCGGTTTTTTGGGAGTTTTTTTGCCATTGATCTTTGCTTCCTCTCACCTGAAATGTTTCAACACTGAATTAAAATTTTCCTCACCTGAACAACCAATAGTCAGTCCAATATGTCATCTATGGACTAGAGTAGGTCCATCTTAAATGGTGGAGAAAGAGTGGACAGGAAGTTCAATTTAGTGCTCATTGTTGATGAACAGCAATCAATACATCAGTTGTTGCATGATATCTGTAGGTAAGTTTGAGAGAGCAGACAGCACACAAACCCACTTGCACTGCTTTGAATGGCCTCCTGTAGTTCCTCTTCCAAACTCCGACAGGGGCGATGCCTGTGCTGGACTGGCAGTGATTTGCATAGGCAAATCAAAGTCTTGACCAATTACATCACAAAGCTGACAACAGTTTGCCTAATATTGTGAATAAATTCAAAGATTGTAGATTATTTCAATAGTGAAATATATATTTGTGCATGTTTTTTTTTTTGGGGAGATGTTACAGGTAACGCAGTTGCTGCCACATACATATTATTTTTTCCCTGAATTATGTCGTAATAACACGAGTCTTATGTCGTTAAAACAACATATTTTCTCGTTTTAATGACATAATATCTCGTTTTAACAACATAAATGTCTCGTTATAACGACACAATATTCGTTTTAATGACATCAATATCCAACGAATTCGATGAATGATTAAAAAGTGGCTAATTTGTAACAATTCATACGACCTCACTTGTTACGAATTAGGTACGATTTTGCTAAAGTCGTACATATTTTAGAATTGGCCAATTCGTATGAATCCGAAGCGAATGACCTACACCTTAACCCGCCCCTAAACCTACCCATCGCGTCGGGTTTAGACAAATTGTGCGATTTCGTACAAGTGAGTTGATACGAATTAGTGCAAATTAGACACTTTTTAATCATTTGTCGAATTTCGATACAATTGAGCTGATGGAATACACCGTAGAAATATCTTGTTTTAACGACATAAATATCTTGTTTTAACGACATAAATATCTCATTTTAATAACATAAATATCTCAAGAGGGAACGTCAAATTAAATGCTTTGCGTTCATATTCTGGACTTATGTGATTTTTGTAGTATACTTTATTATGGTTTTAAGTATTCATATTGAGTAATGAATATCACGCACAATTATCTGTAAAGTTGATAAAGGTATGTTTTTATTAGGCTACTATATCCACAAACAAATTGCTTTTAGTTATGTGTGCAAAATTCAGAATTCAACGAATGTGCAGTGATTTGTACAAATAGAGACATGTTTGTGTATAAAATACATTTGTTATACATAAGTCCAGAATATGAAAGCAAAGCATTTAATTTGACGTTAACTCATTTCCTCCCATTAAAAAACTCATTATAAGAACGCGCTTAATGCATTTTACAATGTCCCCTTATTTATGTGGAAATAACTAAATATTTATGTCGAAATAACGAGATATTTGTCGTTATAACGAGATATTTATGTCGTTAAATGAGATTTTTATGTCGTTAAAATTAGATATTATGTCGTTATAACGAGAAATTTATTGTTTTAAAACAAGATATTATGTCGTTATAACGAGACATTTATGTTGTTAAGACGAGAAATATGTTGTTTAATGACTTAAGATTCTCGTTATAAAGACATAATTGAGGGAAAAAATAATATGTATGTGGCAGCAAATGGGTGCAGCCGTATTTTGCGACTAATATTCCCCACATTTATTTAAACTACAAAACACCTCAATACATCAAGATGTCACTTAAATGGATAGTTCATAGAAAAATCTAAATTCTGTCATCATTTACTCAGCCCTAATGTTGACTTCCAAACCCATTAAACTTTCGTTCATCTTTAGAACGCAGATTAAGATATTTTAATAGCTCATATTTTTAGATCAAAAGTGCTGCGTAACACACAGGATTTAACCTCATTGGTTTGCGACACGTCAAGACAAGCATGCTTGAGCTTTCATTTATTATAACTGATGTGTGCGTTGATGAATGTTTACATGTAATAAAAGCCTAAATTCAATCTGTTCGGCGTATAAAGTGTCTCTTCATAAAATTTGGACTAAACCACTCAATTCACATACTGTAGATTAATTTTACAATCTCAATATAATTTTTTTTGCAGTGTTAAAGTGGTAGTTGCGTAGCTGTCAATGGAGGAACAGAAATCAGACAGAATAAACATTTTTGGGTAGAACATTGACCCTTTAATGGTGTGGCAGTATGTCACAGAACTGTCTTACTAGTATGTCCCTTACTAGAATATTCAGAGTACCGTACTTTTCCTTCACCAGTGCAGTTACGTAAAGAGCAGTTCCTGTCCGCCTGTGTCTGGTTTCCCTCTGGGTGCATCCTGGCTCCTGTTGCAGGAACAAATGAAGGGAACTTCCACACAGCTGGAAAAAAAACAGAAGGAAGGAAATAGTACATTGAAGTGCTTGAAGATACTTATGACTTAAATAGATTCACCAAAAATAAAATAAAAAAATTATTGGAAAAATCGGAAATTAGGAAATGCAACTATTGTCCAAGAAATACCACCTATATCAAATTATCCATCTGCTCACTTAGAGTCCTTCACTACTTCTTCTCGGTCTGCTCCTCAACCTCTCTCTCATTTCCAGCTCCACACTAAGTTCATCTACTGGCTGGCCTGGCCTCCATGTGGTGCCAGAGGAAAATAAAAGAGGATGTATGTAAGGTTGGACTGGAGCCAGCAGAAGAAAGGAGAAGTGAGATAACCGTCACCAGCTATGCTTTGCTCTGCTAAACCCAAAGGGTGGATGTACATTGGAACAGACTTCGCGGAGGTGTTTACACTGGAAGGGATTTGGTTGAGTGCAGCAGGGTGAGATGGTTCTAGTGTGGCCCCTAGTTGGCAAAGTGGGGCAGGGGTTAACAGGGACAGCGGCATCTGGAAAGGACGGAGTATTTCTCAGTAGTGCCGGCTCATGCCGGAAACTGGGAGTGCCACGTTTCCGCAACTGCTGAACGAAGAACTGACACCTAAGAAGAAGGAATACAGTCAATGTTATATACACAACTTGTTTAAACAAACAGTTTATGAGGACCAGATAATATAGAGCAAGGGTGTCCAAAACCTACATCTGGAGGGCCACTGTCCTGCAGAGTTTCCATCTAACCCTAATAAACCCCAAAAGAACAGGTAATCAAGGTGCTCATGATTACTTGAAAATAATAATTAGGTGTGTTGGAGAAGGACTGGAACTGAAGTCTGCAGGAAGTAGTCCTCCAAGGAGCAGGATTAGAGACCGGCTCAGCCTGGATCTCGAGTGAGTAATCTTTACCAATGATAACCTACCGTTAGGTCATCAAGGTTTGAGGGAGGAACTCTGCCTGGTGGATGGGGCTTGTATCAGAGAGTTAGAGGGGTTTGTTGAAGGGGTTCCAGACTTGAGCGGGACTTTGAGGATGTACATTCCAGAAATCTTCGAATGGTTCTCTCCTATTATTTAGATGTATAGTATAGGTATTAAGTTATTGTTTTCCTGATCGCTGTTAAGATCAAAGAGTAGAATCTCTTAAGCTGGGTTTGCACTGTCCGATGTCTACTGTTCTCTGAGACAGATTATAGGGATAATAAATAATTTCTCCTTGTAAGGTAAAAATCATGAGTACTTAGATCACATAGTGCTGGCTTACACTACACAACTTAAATCCAAACTTTTGCTCTAATTTGCCGTTAGGGTACAGTTGATGCTATTGCCTTGAGTCAGAGCCAGTGTACACATTTTGGGAGCTGGGAGTTGACAGATTTCACATTATGTCAGGATAGTTATCAGCCATCTAGTCTGAGGATTTCAAACCCCCACTCCACCCACCCAATTTGGTCAGTGACTGCTTTGATTGTACAGTCTAACTTTCAAAAAATATCTTGCCCAGTGTGCCATGGCTTTTACTCAAGATGACTGTAAAAACCGTGCAGCATGCTAGCGCTTTAAAGGGTTGGTTCACCCAAAAATGAAAATTAAGTCATTAATTACTCACCCCCATGCTGTACCAACCCCGTAAGACCTTCGTTCATCTTCGGAACACAAATGAAGATATTTTTTGATTTAATCTGAGAGCTGGATCACTCCTCCATAGACTGCCTAAGGGACTGGCACTTGACAGCCCATAAAGTCATTAAAGAAAATGTTTAAATATGTCCATGTGCCTACAGTGGCTAAGTTTATAGAGCGACGAGACTACTTTTTGTGTGAAAAAAACATAAATAACGACTTTATTAATCTATTCCATTACTTCCTTTTGGGCCTTGAGACGGAGAGTAGAAGAGATTTCCAGAACGCATGTGCGAGAACTGAGATGAGGGACGTTCTTCTTCAACTACTTCTTGTTACCCGGCTGCTCACCGCTTTAGGAGTATTACCGCCCCCTACCGTATCAGATGATGTGCTGATATAGCTGGAAGTGCAAAACTTTCTGTTAACAAGCAGAGGAAGATGCACGCTGTACATACGCTTTTCAATTACCGTATTTTCAGCACTATAAGGTGCACTTAAAGCCTTTAAACTTCTCAAAAACGACAGGAGCGACCTTAATATATGGATCATCATCTTATATGGTAGGTGGCGGTAATCTCGACCTCGCAGCGGTAACAAAAAGTAGTCGAAGAAGAGCGTTGTCATCTCAGTTCGCGCATGCGTTCTGGAAATCTCTTATTTCTCATCTCAAGGCCCATAAGGAAGTAATGGAATAGTCGAATAAAAGTCGTTATTTATGTATTTTTTGCACAAAAGTAGTAGTCTGTAGTATAGACTTGTGGAACATGGAACATTTAAACATTTTCTTTAATGAGCTTCATGGGCCGTCAAGAAGCCAGTCCCTTGGCAGCCTATGGAGATGATCCAGCTCACAGATTAAATCAAAAATATCTTCATTTGTGTTCCGAAGATGAACGAAAGGTCTTGTCAGATTGGTTAGCAGCATGGGGTGAGTAATTAATGACTTAATTTTCATTTTTGGGTGAGACTAGACTCTTATAATGTGTCCAAAGGGAGCCTTTTTAAAGGGAGCTTTATTGAAAGTTTACCTGTTTGTCACAGTGAGCTGTTGTTGCTGGTTTAAGAATTTGTAGTTGTAAGTACACTTGCTGTTGTTGCAAGAGGTGGGAGTGAGAGGAATCAGTGGCCGGAGCCTGACTGTTGTTATTCTTTTGCAGAAGCATTTCCGGCTCCGTTTCCAGTCCCAGTCCTTTGATCTGGGGGAATGTACTGATGGTATTTCAGCTTCCTCATTTTAGGTTTGGAATCGCGAGGTTTTCGTGGCCGAGGAGGGCGGGATGAAGTTAAGGACCCACCCAGAATGGAATGAGAAGATGGAGCTGGAGTCTGTGCTGTCTTGAGGCATACAGAGAAAGAATATAAGTACTATAATTTGGAAAAAAAAGACATGAGCAAGTGGATAAGGAAAAAAAGTAATGGTGAAATGGGGCGAGGAGTATAACAAATCATTATTTCAAATCTATGTGTGAATGTGTACCTTTGGCAGCAGTGGTGGTGTCTGGGAGGGCATGTACATCCCTTTCAGTCTCCCAGTTGTTGACATGGAGTTTGACCCCGCTACTGTCATGGTCATTGGTTGGCTGATGCACTCGGTTGCCGGGAGCAATGCCAATCTGCACTGTTTTGAGAAGAATTGATAGTGGTGAAAATCTAAGCAACTACCTTTCAGCCATTTGTGTAATTTCTTCATCAATCGAAACACAGAAACACATCCCACACGAAACACAGCATATGTGATTTTCCATCAAACACCCCAAACAGATACCCCAACCATCACCACATTGGTTCACCCACTGTTGCAATGTTTGGGGGATCAAGGATGCTCGAAATGAACAGAGAAATACTTTGATAGCCCCAAGTTCACACACTTACACTTCTTTAAACTAAAGATGAGGATACAACGCGAAACATCTAATATTGGGTAGGTGTTTTAGACCTTCTTATACCTGTACATTGTTTGGGCTGATCGACGTAGCAATAGGTGACACATCACTTGGTGATTGGTCACATCCTTGCCCAGGTGATGATGAGAAGCCAGGAGATTGGTGCATTCCGAGTTGCTCGGGAGATGCAGAGGCAGAAGAGGAGTTGTCATCTTCAAATACATCTGATGGCAAAGAAGCAGCTGAGGCAGAGGAAATGGTGATATGTGAAGCTTTTCTGCAACAATTCTGGGTATAAGTTAAATGTCATGTGGAAATGTGAAACTAATAGACAGTAATGCAAGTTTTGTTTACACCATTTTTATAATTTTCTTAATTTAGACAGGATAGTTGGAGAGTTGGCAGGAAGAGGGGAGAGGGAACAGGATTGGAGATGTCCACAAGCCAGGATTTGAACTTGGGTCACCCGAAGCGCAACAAAGCTGTGTGTCAGAAGCACTGCCGACTATTGGCTCCCACAAATATAATTGTCATTAATAATACACTAGGTACACTATAAACATATTAATATAACGGTCCCACTTTATATTAAGTGGCTTTAAGTACTATGTACTTACATTGAACAATAAGTACAATGTATTATTGTGGTCCTGTTGTATTGTAAAACACTTTTGCTGCTATTGAGGTATGATACGGGGTAAGGTTAGGGTCAGGTGTGGTGGTATGGGTAGGTTTAAGGGTAGGTTAAGGTGTGAGGGAAGGGTCAACTGTGTAATTACAAATGTAAATACATAAAGTAATTATAGCTGTAATTACATGCTTGAATTTTTAAATATATGTACAATGTAAAAACATGTATGTACACAATAAGTCCATTGTATCAAATTATTAATTTCAATGTAAGTACATAGTACTTAAAGCCACTTAATATAAAGTGGGACCAATATAACTGAAATAATTGACCCCTACCCCCATCCTCTGAGTACCTCATCTACATTTTCTCTCTCTCTCTCTCTCTCTCTCTCTCTCTCTCTCTAAATTTTAACATTCTCTAAAACTTAAAACTCACACAAGAATATATTTGGTTTTAATATGAATGTGGTTTCAATGTGAATGTGGTAATCTTTAAGGATTGTTTAGTATCAATTTAAAGGTCTCAAGGTGACTGGTAATAAGTCTCATTCCCAAAGAAGAAAATCTAAAGGTTTTTAATAAAGTTAAAAAACACTTTTTAATAAAGTTCTTAAGAATATAGAAATATCTTGCACACAGAAGTGTGTGTTTTAGGTCAACACCTTCTAAGCTTTTATCTAAATGCTAATTTCCAATGTCCCTTGCAAATGGTCAAACTGCTACCCCAATAAGTCTGGGGAGGGGACCACAGTAAGTTTCCACTGGAAGCTCAGGTTTACATATGAAATGAGGTCTGGCTAAATAAAGAAAATGCAGCGAAGATGGAGGCTGCTTTTTCTGTATGAGATTTTTTTCTGTATCCCGTGAATCCTGTGTCTTCGAGGCTCAGCATTCTTAGTTAATATGTTGGGTAAAGTTCTTTGTTCTAGAAACATTTGATAGTTTGCATTGATTGTCTTTAAATTGATTATGGAATTGTAATAATACATTTACCTGACAAAATAAATTGTTATATTTGATTATTCTAACAGACTTTGACTTAATTTTCATTGGAGTTTAAAGGAATAGTCAAACATTAACGTATTAAATGATGAACAGATATCACTGAAAACCTTTTCCATTTTATGGAGTCAGATGAAACGAGTTAATACATAAGATAAAATGTATTGCATTTAATTAAAAATCCCTTTGCCATGGGAAAGACGGAACACGTGTGAGACCTTCACCTCTAATCGAATACCGCCATTTGGATCGATTTAGTAGGCCTTACAATAGCACTGGACAATATGCATTACAATTACATTTCATAAAAAAATGTTAATCTCTAAGTCAACTGATCTGATCAATCAAGTCAAGTAACCTCTATAGCGCTATTTACAATACAAAAATTGTATCAAAGCAGCTTCATGATGATAACACAAAATATATAGATAACATGAAAATAATACAAGTTTGTTTCTAGAAGAAAATTAGGTCATCGTCCACCTGAAGTAAGGCAGATCAATAATATTGTTGAATATTAAATGTCCCCAACTAAGCAAGCCAAAAGCCAAGGCAACAACTTCGTCTCCCCACTGTATCAAGTCTGCCTAGGAGCGAATTCCATTGGCTGAAAAAAACTTTTAATTTGTATTTTATGGTATGGGACTTTATGGTATTTTATGATGTGTGTGCCATATGAACTATTATTAAGCCCATTAAAATGATTATCACTAATGTTACATATAATAATACATAACCTGAAGCTATATATTGCAACACAAGCTAACCACTTAGCATACAAGCTTAGCATATCGCTAACCAATACACGTTCTTGCTTAACCTGTACTCTAAAATGTTCCACTTTATGTTTTTATATTGTCACTTTTGCATAAGTTTAACATCTGACTGGTGTTTTTACTGTACGTATATGCAAATATTTTATGCTATGAGTGTCCAACACAAATAGCTGATGCTAATAACCAGTGTTGGGGAAGCTACTCTGAAACTGTAGTTTGACAAGCTACAAGCTCGTAAGTTAAAGTAGTTTAACTACAGTCAAGCTACCCGTTTAGAAAAGTAATTAGCTACACTACAAGTTACAATCAAAAAGTAGCTAGCTACATTGAAACTACTTTTGCTTTTTGAACAACGTATTTTATAAATAACTGAATAAGTGCCTGAGTAATGTTTTAAGTAAAATATTTAGTGTTTAAAACAAGGCAATGCCATTACGATTTCAAAGAGTATTGTTTTATTACACACAACACTCAAATATCTCTGACTGTTTGTCAAAAGTGCAACAATTAGCCTACAAAATTGCAAGAATTAAATATACATCCAACGTAAATTGCATGTAGAACATTTTCTCAAAAATACTGATTGAACTTGGACAAATAAGGCCATGGGTAATTAACGTTAGTTGTTTCTCCATCCTCCAAATCTGCCGTCACGTCTTGCTATATAGTCATAATATGGGTGTGTCAACCCACTTCTGTACGTAAGTGAACCGTTAGATGCGTGATTAAACAACAGGTGGCGGAAATGGCAAAAATGAGTTTCTAATCTAACAAGAAGAAGAATATCCTTGCATCGCGCTGATTCGCGCAGGCTTGACAATGTAGCAATGTAGCTTTTGCTCGCGCTACACCGCTACTTGCTGCAAAAAGTAGTTAGCTACTGGAAAAGCTACACTGTTTAAAAAGCAACTGAGCTACTGCCAAGCTACTGAAAAATGTAGTAAAGTTAGTAGCTACGCTACTTGTAGTTAACTACTCCCCAACACTGCTAATAACTGTGTAAATATTCATTATAGCTTTCTCTCATTAGTGACAATAAAATCATTTGACAAAAAAAGTGAGAAAAATGACCCCAATTACATGTTAGTATTATATAAGAGAGTATTGTTTGTGTGTGAGTGTAGTCTATGACTCTATAAAATATTTAGTTTTGTGAGGCATCAGTTTCAGTTATTTTCAATGACTCACTGTTCTCTAGAGGCAGAATATGCCTCTGCAGGAGTTCAAGTGGTCCAGCCCGACTCTGAATTTTCTCACTCAGATCCTCAGCCAGACGAGCCTTCTTCTGCCTGTGAGCCCCACCGTAACTCCTGTCTGTGAGCGAAAGACAATATGAAGAGAGAACGTGAAAACAAGAATCAGAGAGAGAGAACAAAATGAATGGTGAAAAATGGGGAATGTAAATAGAAGATCAATTGCTCTGCTTTATAATAAGAGAGGAGAAGAAGAGGAATATTTTATAGACAGATATGAATGATTTTTGTTGTTGGGTAATCCAATTCAGGCATTCAGAAAGCTATAATAAGTGCAGTACAGAAGGACCTTCAGATGAATGATTTGCAAACACAAAGAGCTGTTTGATGAATGGGCACCAATGGATATGTGAATGGCTAATGGACAAACCACTCATTCCAGCTTTAAGGTTACACCTTTGTTCATTACTGGTATTGGCTATAACTGAAGGTCAGGGAATATCGGAAAACTCTCAATGGCATCACCTGGTGCAGTTTGAGCAGTCAGACCACTAGGGGGCGACTTCTGAATGGCACCATCTTCTGTCTGACGCTGCATTGGGAAACAGCCCAGTCAAATCAACACCAAAAAACATCAACAAGTTCTGTAAACCTTTATTTCTCTAATAGTAAATGAAACAAAACACAATAACTAATTGTTTGCTTTTGGTGGTAACATTCTCCTGTAAGACTCCATTTTCACTCCTGATAGTAATTATCTTGAACCAGCTGCTGTTTACTGTCTTACTAAACATAATTAACTGTGCTAACAGTGTTTCACGGCTAATACTAATAGTTTGCGACAGTAACTCAACATGTAATTACAAACATTAAATTATGCTAAAGAGGTTGAAGACCAACTCCTGTCAGTTATCAGATTGTTTTTGGCACCAATAAGTACTTTGCTTATCTACACTGACACCCTGTTTCACATCAGTCTGTTTTCATATAAGCCAAAGGCATACACACACTGCTGCTGGAGTGTGTCAAGCGTGAAAGCCATTAGATCCAACCATAGTTTTAGTCTGGGAACTTCTCCTCAAATTAACTTTGAAAAGGTTTCAGTTGCATAATCAGCTATTTCATGGAAATATGTATTTTAGTTTTGTTTGCTGCTAGGTCTATTTTTGACTATTTCTCCTGAAAGATAGATAAATAATGGCTCACCAAACCATTGCTGACTTCTTTTTCCCCAACTTTATCAGAGACAGAGGCCTTTGTACCTATAGAGCAAAAGAGAAATTAAGAATGAACAAAAAGACAAACTGTTATAAAGCTATAATTTAGAATCGAAATGCATAAAGACAGCAGTCCAGCTGGTTTGAAAAGTGTGACTCAAATATATTATGATTGTCCTGCCCCATAAGGGGAAATTTCATTGACTTCCTGTGGCCAGGCACATTGATCAAAATTCATAAAGACACACACTCACCAGACTCTGCATTAAGTTCATTCTGCTGTCTGCGGTTCTGTATTCTCAACTGCAGAACTGAAAAACATACACTTATTTATAATTATGCAATAAAAACAATATGTACAGTGCTTTTTAAAATACAGTCTCTGTTTCAGAAAACTTTAAATCCTGAGTTTATCACTTTGATAAATGTGCAGCAGTGTTACTCTGCGGATCATATCCATTTATGACTGCAAGCCCAGCATATTACCAAGTAAACTGCACCACTCGGATGATCATAAATGAGTTTGGTATAAAAAATAGGCATTGCAAACAAACATTGTTCCCTAACCTAGTCAAACATGCAATCACTGGTTGTGGCACTTTAAAGAAGTTCTGCACAAACAAACATGCTGGAACCAGCAGGTGAATTACAGCTAGGCCAGAGGTGGGAGGAGTCGCTTGTCCCATGATGCACTTCTGTGCTGAGTTTTGAGATCTGAGAGTGGACGTGAGAGGAAGGGGGTGACTATTTATCCCTCTGAATGTCTATTTCTGTATCCTTCCCATCCCCCATCCAGCTGTCTCTCTCTCTCTCTCTCTCTCTCTCTCTCTCTCTCTCTCTCTCTCTCGTGTCTGTCTGTCTTTCGTTCCCCTCCACTCACTGTCAATCGTGCTAAGTAACTTCTTCCTTTTTACTTTACTCTGGAAGACAATTACATACTGAGTGGCATCAGGTCAAATCAGGTTGGAATACTGGGATTAAAAATTCACTGAGTGCCATTGCAATTTATAGTAATGACGATAACTGGTAGGCTGTGATCACATAATGACAGAGATGTATAATGATAGTTCAAGATTTGCTCACTAACTGTAGAAGCCACTGATATTACTATTATAAGTCTGAAAATCATTACATATCAAAAAACACTTTCTAACTTCACTGTATAATGACAGTTTAAATTTGTTTTGTTTCCTTACAATAATGAAAATAATAGGTCTCTGTTACATATTCTACCACATACAGTGCTGGTCAGAATTATTTGCCCCCTTAGTATGATCACAGATGTCTGTAAAAAAATAAATCTGCATTGTTAATCCTTTTGATATTTTATTAATAAAATTAGGAAAAGCTGGCTGTCAAAACAGTATAGTTAATATGACGATTAATCGCATCCAAAATAAAAGTTTGTGTTTACATAATATATGTGGGTGCACTGTGTATAATTATGTGTGTAAATTCACACACATGCATGAATATTTAAGAAAAAAATATTATTTATATATAAAATATTTATATTTATATATAATATAAATTATATATAAATCTATATACAGTATAAACATGAAAATATTTCTTAAATATATACCAGCATGTGTGTCTATTTATACATCTAAAATAAATATACGCAGTGCACCCACATATATTATGTAAACACAAACTTTTATTTTGGATGCGATTTATCGCGGTTATTCGTTTGACAGCCCTAAAATAATTGAAAGTGGGGGAAAGTCACATTATGAAGTCACATTCTTCAAAACACATTGGGAACAATTATTTGCCCCCTTTTTTTAAAATACTTTTTGCAACCTCCTTTTTCCAAGATAACAACTCCTGACAACTGCCTGATGAGTTTGGAGAACACCTGACAAGAGATCAGAGACCATTCCTCCATACAGAACCTCCCCAGATCCTTCAGAATCTGGCAAATACCAACAGATACAAAATCTAAACCTGATAGCCTGTTACAAAGATACAAAAACAAACATCAAAATAAAAAAAAAGGGTCACTGAGCACAAAACCAAGACATTTGCAATGGCCATCCCAGTCCCTGACCTGAACCCTATAGAAAAGGAGTGGGCTGAACTGAAGAGAACAAGCACCTACATGGATCTGGGAAATCTAGAATCATAGAAATCTAGATTTAAAAAAATATATATATATCAAAAGGATGAACAATGCAGATTTATTTGTTACAGCCACCTGTGATCATATTTACCAAGGGGGCAAATAATAATTATAAATATAATAAATATATATATATATATATATATATATATATATATATATATATATATATATATAAACACACACACACACACACACACACACATATATATATATATATATATATATATATATATACACGTGTGTGTGTATATATATATATATATATATATATATATATATATATATATATATATATATACACACATAAATACATATAGAGAGACATTCACACAGAGAACTATCCGCTGTAGAAAAAAAAATGTAAACAGGTTTTAGGATTAAATCAATCTCAAATCATCAGTGAAACATTAGAGGGACAAACTTGAACTTTTCACTTGAACCGTTATCTGTTAATCAGCATTTGATCCTAACATTTACAGATATTGTGTAAATCCATGGTGTGCAGGAATGAGAGCATTAATATGTTGTTATGTACCACCCTAGCATCCTAGTTTAAGTCCTAACATCTTTCAGCAGTTCCTCTGTGTAGTATTTCTCTGCATTAAGCAGCCCTCCTGTTGTGGTTGACTGGTGCACTTTTACTCCGTTTCTCAGCTACTGAACTCTTTTCAAATTGATTGTTGGCTTCTCTAAATATCCTTCTTGTTTGTGCAGAAAGTTTCAGCGGTTGACCTTTTCTGGGCAGCATCTGGGCAGTTTAATGAAGCCTCCTTCCTGATAATTGAGCCAAAAGTGCCCTCTGAGGCATCCAAACACTTGGATATGGTTTTGTACCCTTATGCATTTGTTTTACATTATCTCTGACAACTTTGAAATGGCCTTTACTCGTCATTTTTACAGCTTGTCTTTAAGATTCACAACATGAATGATATTTATGGGGGGTTATGTAGTTATTTTAATAAGGTAATTGTGTTATCATTAGGTTTTTCATTCAGAACTGAAATATAGAAAAACTGAAGGCTGCTATGTGTAGAATCAGATTTACTTTTTTTGTGGAGCCTAAGGCTGCCACAGAGACCAGTGTTATTTCCCAGGACGCCAATTTCACTGATAGATCTGTCAGATTATCAGTGTGGTATTAGAAAAAGAAACAAACAATCAAGTACAATTTCAAATGAAATCTAATTTTAAAAACAAGCTTCAGTGTTTAGAGACAAACAACAGAGGGAAAGATTTCAATATATATATTTAGAATTTACTTTTAATAAGAAATCTATCTCATCTTTGGAATCTGTTGTTTTTTTGTTTTTTTGTTTTTTTTGTTTTTTGATAATGTAAAATGTGAAACAATGTCATTATTTAAAATAATACAAGCTCCCTCCATGGCTAATTCTCAATATTTATTAGCCTATCTGGTGGCCTGTAAAGCAATAATCGAAAAAGAGACATATCTGTTGCCTATGTAACAATTTAAATGTACAAATATCATAAACAGACTAAATTCATATATTGGCAAATTTCCCAATGTTCATCCTCACACTAAATCAGCTGAAAATCTCAGTTCAGATTAATTCAGTTTTGTTTTTGCTCATTAATTGATGGAGGATTAAGACTATAATTTATATAGTCAATGAGAAATAAATGACAAGTTTGTTATAAACCTTAAACGTTCTTCCATTGTTTTCCAAATGTACCCTTTGTTTACACTGTGACTCAGGATTTACCAGAGGGGCAGCCATCTTTCCAACAACACAACACAGCATATTCAAGGTCACAGCTGATCCAGCGTCAGTAGAGTAAGACAAGGTTCTTCGCATTCTCCTTGCTGTCTATACATGTGATCCCCCTTTTAAAAATAACAGTCCTTTTTAGGATATTAGCTAAACTGTTTAAGTTTACAAAGTGTTAATTCAATGCACTTTTGATGGAAGAATCTTGATATTACCAAAGAGTGCTGCTGGACATTTGTCTGAGAAGCTTGCCAGCAGGATGTTCACAGGGAACCCAAGAAGAGAGGGCACTGCTTTTGAAGGGTTCCAACCACAGATGGGAACCAACAAAGACAATCTGTCCACTGTCCACACGTCCTTCAGGGAGGACCACACTGCTGGCCCCATTTGTACAATATGAGGAAGTGCGAGAGACCGTGGAACCTCATGAAAACGGGTTGGTTGGTAACATTTCTATAATCTCCACATTTGAATTGTGAATGCACAACAAATTTGAATTGAACTCAATTGAGAATTAAAAAAAAAAGATTTTTGACAGCCTTGTCCGAATGTTTTCAGCTTTAAAAAGGTATAGATTAAACACAGTTTTTAATTACATAAAGCTGCATGAGTAGCTTATTCAGAAAGTTTTATTCAAGCAAGCACCATAACTTATGGGGCCTATTCCATTAGTGTGCCAAGAAATTACAGTCCAAAACCTGACTTGAATTGAACAAATCACTCGGACTAAAGGACCATTTAAGTTCATGCAATCTCACTAATTCGACCCATGTTCAATGCGTACGAGATCATTTAATATGCACGTTATGCTTGATTAAGCAGCCCTAAAGGTCGAACCATTTGATCAAGTTGATTCACTATGCATATATTTTGTGCCGTTTAATGCTTTTTAATGCATAACTTACATTTCAGGGATATTCTTCATCTGTAAATGTTCAGTACAAATACTGTATATTTCTTTTTCAACTGTAATAAAGTCCAATAATGGAATGCAAGAGTCAGTGGTAATATCATTTTGTTCCTGTCGGTCAGTGTTAAGACCAGGACACGCTGTTTTTGAGCTTCGAATCGAAGAGAGAAGTTTGATTGGCTGTTCAGCTTAGCAAATGAGTTAGTGCACAGGAATAAAAGCGAAAGTGATGAAAGCGAGCAAAGTCGTCAAGACGGTACAGTCAGAAAGCTGTTTTAATTTTATGCCATCTAACCTGAGCATTCAAAGGCACAAATAATTTCATAATACCATGAGCCGACTAGAATGAAGAAAGTGATAAGCGTGACTGATATTTAAAATGGTAAGCAAGCGCTGCTTTGTTTATGGTTTGTATATCTGCATTCCTGGTGTTGGTTTCTCTTTTTGAAAGACGAATATAGACTATTGACAGCTGCTGATGCAGATAAATAATAACTTACACACAGGCGCACAAAACATATAATAGTTGACAGTTGCCTGTAGTCCAGATTTTTGGCCGGGACATAGCCAACAAGAGGAGACAACACAGTCATCTTTCAACACTACTAGTTCTTTGACGTCAGCTTGGTGTATCACATGCTTCATATGAACTCAGCCTAACAGGCTGCCCTGGACCGGGTTACTTTCTCAGCAGAGAGTCTGAGCTGTTAAATTTGCTTTATGGAACCAAATCAACTGAGAATGAGTCAGACTAACTGAAAAAAGCCTGGTTTGCTTGGTAAAATTGTTTTATGGAACAAGCCTCTGCTTTGTAAGACCAGCTATATTCACAGAGGTTTGCAAAGCCGCAAAGAGCTTCACTCAGACTCCATCACCAGACCAGCCACTGGGAGCATCATCAGAACTCACATCACCAACCAAAATAGACAGACAACTACCAGCCTGGTCTCATTGTTAATACGTAGGTATTCTACGTTTTTGCACGTTCCATTTCAAATGAACTAAACCAACAACCAACCGTCACCAGTCCTTCATGTCGCAATCTGTGACGAAGCAGGGAAGAGCCAATGAACGTTTGAGATCACTGCCGTAAAACACGACGTAACGCTTCTTAAGGGCGCAATTTTTAATTTGAATTCATCACCAGTGCGGGATTTGACATGTACGGTCGCTGCTGAGAATGGAGAAGATCACGACTGGATAAAAGGCTGAATTAGGAGTTGTTTCTTGCAAACAACTATGGATTCTAAAGATTTGGATTACATCAAACTAATAAAATTGATCTTTTGTGAATTTTTGTTGTGTTTTATAGGAGAAAACGCTTTATGTGTCTCAAGGTAAATAAACTATATTACAAAATGGTTAAACGAGTAACGTTAAAGAATGTATTTTTAAGGTTTTATAGTGTATTGTTTAACACCATGCAGGCGAAACGAGCAAAATGTTAATATTTATGAGTATTATATCAATAAATGCGACTGAAATCTTAATAAGACAGTGGAATGCAATAGAGTCAAAACATAATGCTACAATATTAATATGCATAAATTGTGATACGTACAAATGTGTACGTCGGTGGATTTGTTCATACGTAAATAATTTACGTTTTTGTGCTGTCAATCCGTAAAAATTTTACGTTTTAGTACTGTAAATACGTCAGTATTATACGTTTCTCCGCATATAAAACATAATTATATGTACGTATGATAGAACGACACTTTACGTACAAATACATACGTATTCTCATGAGATCACGTTGCAACTACACATGTGGGCTTTCAAAACCAGCTTAGATATAGTCATGTGAACCTTCCTTTGTTCTTACCTGAACGGAACTTATTGCGGATAAGCAGTGACCTCTCAGATGCCAGCAAGGTCATATTTGAGAGACAGCAGAGGAAGAAGGGGTGGGGGCTTTAAAAGATACGTCTTCCTCTTGCAGGGCAGATAGTTATGATGATTTCTTACGCCCTTTCCTCTCCCTGAAGAGAAAGAAAGCAAAGTCATGGAAGGCCTGAACTTATCTTAGTCGCCATCAAAACGGCATGGGAAAAACACCAGAACCAAACAACTTGCAAAAGTCTGTGTATGACTGACAGAAACATGAGGAATCAGAAGCTAACTGCTATTCTAACAGTTTCACAGACAGAAAGTAAACAGCATTGCTTAAAACACAACATATTTTCTTCTTTCTATGCAATGAACAGACACTAGTGCAGGACATTTTTCAATTTATTATCTAAAGCTGCAGTCCGCAGTTTTTCCTCTTTGTCGCCATCTCTGTTCGAAATCTGCAACTGCAGCTATTCGCGGAATTATCAACTTTACATGAGTTGTGGCTCGGCACGGGCACAGCGCCGATGAATCCAATGTTTTGAGGAAAATGCGGCTGTCAGTCGCGCGCTGGTGTGGATACTGGCATTCAGAATCACATATTATACTTTTTGGAAGTATGACCAACATCAAAATTTTCACCAGAAAATGTCATCTGAATTAAGAAACATCTATTTTTGTTCTTCTGACCAACTGAGGGGGAAAAAAGCATTGCAGTAAATCGCACTGATTAAATATAACGATCGCTTATCATATCAAGTCAAACCATAAAAATTATACTTTGCTGTCAAATTGTAAAAGTTAACAACATCAGCATTGCGTGACATACATTTAATGCCCTTCCAATATTGGTCCTTGTTTTCGCATGGCCGCGGTTGCAGTCTCTTTTTCCAATCTCAAAGTTTTTTGCATTTACAGGGTGAATCTGTAGCACTGGTGATTGGTTAAACCTTTCTGGATCCGCCATCAAATTGCTAGGTTTAATTATATCAAGTGCTTTAATAAAAGGCTATAAATCTCCACCTCAAACATCCTCACACATCCTCCAATATTGCCTTCTAGCGAGACTGCTACAGATGTGACGTAATGACGCAAAGACATTCTCTGAATCTCCCATGGAAATCCACCAGTACCACTGGAATTAAAAACATAAGGCAAGCAGATAGTTTTAAACACTGGCTGGTTATGTACTTGCTCAAATATTTATTTTGGATAATTTTTAACCCAAAAAAGTTACGGACTGGAGCTTTAAGAGATTCTTGGCATCTACACTTGTGGTCCAATGTCATGTCTCTACAGAAGTAGAGACTAAACAAATCATTCTTGATCTTTTTAATGAATTTGTTAATTTGATTCACAAAACTAGTCTGAATCATTTGTTCATAAATCAGAGATCAGACTCAGTGAGTAACATGTGTTTTAAAAAAACGGCTTCAATTTCTATCCATTCCTCACACAATGCTATCATGTGGCTTCAAAAGACTTGTGAATACAGTGCAAAAGTCATGCAACACATTTATGGTGCTTTTTATCCTTTTTTGAAACTTTAAAAGGATAGTTCACCTAAAAATGAAAATGTGGTCAACACCCTCATGTCATACCAAAACCACTTGATTTTGAAAACCACTTGATTCATTTGGATTACTTTTGCAATACCTTTTAAAAGCTTTTAGAAGCGTCAAAGTATTGATGGTATCCATTAAAATGGTTTCAAAAATTAGGTTTCTTTGGTTTCATTGAAAATATCTTTATTTGTGCTTTGAAGATGAACAAAAGTTGGGTTTGAAACCACATGAGGGTGAGTAAATTATGACATAATTTAAATTTGTAGTAGGCTGTATTATCCTTTAAAAGCTCCTGTCCCCACTGACCTTATATTTGCATATAAAAGAGCTACTAGTACATTCAAAATAAAATTTGTTATTCTGTGTTTCACAGAAGAAGGTAAGTTATAAGGTTTGAGGTTATACAGGTTGAGTAAACATGTTTTCATTTTTTGATTAACCATATTTTTAAACTATTCCAATGGAAGGTCTTTTTGCCCAACTATATAGCCAAGGCTAAAATGGCTTGTTGGAGCCTATAAAAAACTGAGTATATGTTCAGAGGCTTGAGTTACAGAATGTATTAATTATTTATGTGCCTTGGAGTTGGAGTTCAAGTATATTTCACTGTACATCTCTTTATTGTTAATCAGAATGCACCCACTGACTACAAATACTGAAGCAACAAATTGGCCTTAGATAAAAATCTCAAAAATGTATATCATCAGACATAAACATGCAGATGCCTTCACACACACACACACACACAAAAAACACATATATTCACAGATAAATGTATTAACCCAATAGCATGAATGAAAAATGAATACTCACAGTCAGACTGAACTCCCCGAGTTTTGTCAAGAGTGGAGTTGAACAGAGATTAGAGTGGAGAGAGAGATTCTTGTGATTGAGGTGGAAAATGAGGGCAGAACTTGAGGCACGCTGAAATCGAAGCAACGCTCAATGACAAGGTTGTTCCTTATCTTCTTTTGCGTCTGCTTGTTCATTCCCTTCCACAGGTGAATCTAGGGAGAAAAGGGCCCTGTGTTTCTTCCTATTTTCTCTCACGCAGAATTCACACAGCACACCCCGTTTCTCTCTCTCTACCCCCACACAAGGAGTTGAGCCAACTGTGTTGGGCTATCAAAAGAGCACCCTGACACTGCCCCCTCAGACCCCCCCTCCCCACACTTGCTGATAAATTCATTGTAGGTGACACTAATGTGTGGGTAACTTGCGAGTGTTCCCCTATCTCCTCTTTCTCTGTCTGGGGTGACAAGGCCAGACCTTCCCCCACAGGTACCTAAAGGAGCTTGTAAAAGCTGGTGACTTCTAGCCGCAC
Source organism: Hybognathus amarus (assembly GCA_030378365.1). Lineage (NCBI taxonomy): Eukaryota > Metazoa > Chordata > Actinopteri > Cypriniformes > Leuciscidae > Hybognathus > Hybognathus amarus. The sequence goes on from JAQIUQ010007250.1 coordinate 131,235, forward strand.
ATAATGTACAGTAAAAAAGCTACGGACATATGATGCTGCATATGAACACTGCATTCAATTTTTCATTTTAACTCTTAACTTTTTTGGGGGAAGCTTGACTTCGTGAACTATATGCATTCATGAAAAAACGTCAGTAATGCAGACATGAGGTCTTAAAGGGATAGCACACCCAAAATGGCAATTTTATCATTATTCACTCACTCTCATGTTGTTCCAAACCTGTTTGATTTTCTGTCCTCTAATTTTTGGATATATTTAGAAAAATGTCTATTCAGTTGTCAAGGTGGTCCAATGTAGTTTGGACCCCAATGTTATTCAAACAACATCAAGGGTGAGGATTTAATGACAGAGTTCAAATTTTTGAGTGAACTATCAAGTTTTAAAATACCCTAAAATGATGAACATGCTCCATCAAAAGTTATGTACGTATAAATATAGAGATACTTTGCATGTGAAACATCACATTCGCCAAGAGGTTAAATTTTAATCCACAAACATGCAAATATGAGTGAGAGACAGGGCCAGGGGAAGAGGAGGGGGTTGGGAAAGGGAGATCATTACTGCACCACCTGTTTGGTGGCTTTGACGGACAGGTTGGTGTGTGCTGCTGTATCAGCAGGTCACAACCAGTGAGAGAGAGAAAGAGAGATACAAGAGCGAAAAAAGGCAAAAAGTCCAAAACAAGAGCAACAAGTTGAGTGCACAACAATTTGTGTGAGAGAACAGAAGAAAATCTGTTAATAACAGCATCGAGCAGCTGGTAAAGCCAATATTAGCCATTTTATTAAGCGACATTAGTGTCTCAACCTTGACACTGAATATAACCACACAAACCATTATGAGCATGAAGGTTGTGAATGATTGAATTGTAAAACTTGGCTGCTTATTGTGTGACGCACATGCAATTTGTGTCGTGATGTACTATTGGGGGAAAAGTGATGTAATCACGCTTCCTTCCATCAAGCCCCCGAGCCCCCTTTCGGGAATCCCTCTGTGATTAGAACCTGTTACTGTCCATCTTTGTCTTTCTGTCATCCCTCTAGCTCACCTCAATTAGCTTGTTTCATATTGTGTCACAGGAGGAGCAGTTTAACTGAAACAACACATGCCATACATACCATTGACGCCACATGTCTCATTGGCTTTAAAGATGCAAGAAAAAAATGACAAATATCTCTGCACACAAGGTGGCAACCTCTATTTCATCTCGTGTCATTCTCCGGGCAATATGAATTCAGACCTGCAAAAAATAGGATAGGGTTGGAATTACTAATCAGTGTCAAAACAATAATCATTAAAGGAGTAGTTCACTTTTAAAAAAACTTTTGCTGATAATTTACTTACCCCATGTCATCCAAGATGTCCATGTCTTTCTTTCTTCAGTTGAAAAGAAATTAAGGTTTTTGATTAAAACATTTCAGGATTTTTCTCCATATAATGGACTTCAGTGGGAACCAAAAACATTCAAGGTCCAAAAGACACTTTCAGTGCAAACTGCTAACTGTTCAAAGGGCTTTAAACGATTTCCAGATGATGAATAAGGGTCTTATCAAGCGAAAGCGATCGCTCATTTAAAAAAAAAACAAAGTTTAAGTTTTATAAGCACAAATGGTCGCCTTGCTCTGTTCTGTGATGCGCGTTCGTGACTCTCCTGTTCGAACTCATTCATCAAAATGAACAAATCTTTTCCCCGAGTCAACTCATTCATTTCGTCCGTTGAATGGACCAAATGACATGAAAAAGATTCATTCATTTTGATAAACGAGTTCAAACAGGAGAGTCACACAGAACAGAGCAAGGTGACTTTGAGCTTATAAAACTTAAACTTTTTTTTTAAATGAGCAATCATTTCGACTTAATGAGAGCCTTATTCATCGTCTGAAATCGTTTTAAGACCCCTTGAACAGTTTGCACTGAAACTGTCTTTTGGACCTTGAACCGTTTTGGTTCCCAGTAAAGTGTATTATATGGAGAAAATCCTGGAATGTTTTCATCAAAAACCTTAATTTCTTATCGACTGAAGAAAGAAAGACATGGACATCTTTGGATGACATGGGGTGAGTAAATTATTAGCAAGTTTTTTTTAAAAGTGAACCGCTCCTTTAAATAACTATCTGCATAGAAATATTACATGTAACACAGCAACAGAAATGGTCTGCTTTTTTAGTAATTGATCAAAAGCAGTGTAAATCGGCCAGTGGTTCTCAGTTGCGATCCCTTTAGGAACCCGTTTTTACACATGCACGGAACCAGAATTGTGTATCGTTCAAATGTAAGCATGACATAAGATGAATAGGGTTGAAAAATGGTCAAATATTGTGTTTACATTAGCCTTTAAAAAGGTAACATATTCTAGATGATATATAGTTAGTTGCTTTTAATAATTTGCATGACCCCTTTATGAGTCATGACCCAGCTATTGAGAACCACTGAAAATAGAGAAGATGGATAACTTTAAATGTTGCCAGGCTAGTTACTTGCATGGCTTCAGGTCGATGTGGCCATGCATAACTTGGAGTGAGTTTGACCTCTGGTGGCATAAATATGCAACAGCATCCTTGATCTAGAATATGCTAGATTCTGTACATTATGCTTTTCTATCCACAAAATACTTGCACTCCTCATCCAGCTTCCTCAATAACAAGTTCCAGAAGTCTTTGTGCTTAAACCTTCATCTCCATCTCCACCAGGTCATTCACACCGCTCATCCAACCTTCTTCACCACTTCCATGCTAGTGACTCCATTGCAGATCTCCCTTGTTGTGCCTCAAGATCTACATCTCAGAAAACATCAATGCCCAGCATAATCTGGTAATTATTTATACTGCCTGATAATTCATTTCAAAAGACTGTTGCAGGCTTACACAGATAGACTACTGATTATTATGCACATACTACATTAAAGGTAGCTCACAACCATCAATGTAACAAGCTGAAAAAGTCAACTACATTTACGGTTTCTCTTTCTTGCTCTTACAAATGCACGCATTCATACCTCGAAACTCATAGACGCCTGCTGTCAGCTTGATTGTGGGAGCCTCTCTCCTTGATGCTGCCAAATTGAACACCGACCCTCTGAGAACATCTAAGCTGTCACTCACACGAACACATACACTCCAGTCTAGCACAGCTTGTAAGGTTAAAGGAGGTGAAGTATAAACACATTATATGAACCAGTAATACTGTGCATTTCATCCATTCACTGAATGAATAAATTACAAAGTCTGTATCATATAGTCTATAAAATGTATAACACACAATCTAATGGCACTTTTCATCTTAAAAGGAGTAGTTCACTTTTAAAAAAAAACTTTAGCTGATAATTTACTCACCCCATGTCATCCAAGATATCCATGCCACTCTTTCTTCAGTCGAAAAGAAATTAAGGTTTTTGATGAAAACATTCCAGGATTTTTCTCCATATAATGGACTTCAATGGGAACCAAACGGTTCAAGGTCCAAAAGACAGTTTCAGTGCAAACTGCAAACTGTTCAAAGGGCTTTAAACAATTCCAGACGATGAATAAGGGTCTTATCAAGTGAAACGGTCACTCATTTCAAAAAAAAAGTTCACGTTTTTTAAGCTCAAATGGTCGAATGCTCTGCTACTGCGATGCGTGTTCGATGACTCTCCTGTTCGAAACTCGTTCATCACAATGAACGAAATCTTTTTCCAGAGTCAACTCGTTCATTGAATGAAACCCTTAATTTCTTTTCAACTGAAGAAAGAGAGGCATGGATATCTTGGATGACATGGGGTGAGTAAATTATCAGCAAGTTTTTTTAAAAAGTGAACTACACCTTTAATGTCAAATAAAATAATATTAATTTTGTCTGAAAAAGATGGATGACTTCTCATTGGCATTTCAATTTGATTCATTTTATTCAAAATCCTGACACAGGTTACAGAAATTAGGCTGTTTAAATATCTGCAGTCTTATTTTTAAATTGTGTATTAAATATATAAGTGTTCTGTGACATAACACACTATTATAAATAAATTTTTTCACCATAAATAAATAGTTCTCATTGGTGCATGATTGTTCTTCGTTAAGCACACTCTGAGCATTCATCTTAACATTGCAAGAAGGAACCAAAGATTTTTTAAATGCATATTGTGAAATGTGCTCAATAAAAACTAAATCAATCTGAATATATATGAATGGAGTAATATGTAAACAACTGTGCAAAGCAAATTTTGTGATATTGTTCAGCAGCTGCTTCCACAGCATGCAGAATATGTCTAAAGCATAACATGTCAAATGTGCCTACAGCAAAGTTAATTAAGCATGGGAACCACTGCAAAAGAAAAGGGCTTGATGAGCTTTAATTAGCGTGCACAAATATTCAGATTCTTAATCAAATATGAGATTTAAGCAATAGAATTTTAGATTAGCCCAAGGTGTGCTGTCCATGCATGATGTTTGATTATTTACACTGCAAATTACATAAACATAAATTAATCAGAAGGGGTTAAACCTTCTTTCAACCACTTTTTTTAACTTATCAAACTTAATAAAAAAAACTAATAAGTTAGACATTCAGCTAATCAAAGTTAAAAGTTGAGAACTGCAACTCAAAGTTGAAATCTTGTCTCAAATAAATTAAATTATATCAAAAAGAACACGTGCAGATGAACTTTCAGCAACAATTTGTAACAGATGTCTGACAAGCTATCAAGAGAAGTAAAACCTTCTTTGTCCAGATGAAAAATATATATATTTCAAGCTAATAAAATGAAACAGCCTGTTTCCCTGAAAAGGGAATAGAGGTTATAAACCAAATAGTTGATGTTCAATGTTAAAAATTAAAAATGCAGATCATTCAAAAGAAAAATACTAAGGTGACCAAAAGTTCTCTATTCTTGAAAAAAGCCAAAAGGGAGAAACCAAAATGAACAGAGAGCAAAATGTTTCATGATGCATAATATCTGAAAATGAAACTAAACGTTTTTTTTTTTTTTACCATTGTAGGGGAAATACTGCACAACAGATGTAAATTTGATTTTAAAGAAAGCATGGTAAAATGTTTCAAAGGAGTACTAAACTCCTTTAAACCATGTGCATGCTTTACTTTTCCATCGATAAATTATACAAAATAAAATAATTAAAAAAATAAAAAATAAAAAACACCCTCTGCCAATTGACTGCAGTCATTAGTCTTCTTGGTAGCAACTCTCATAGTTGGGCTGTTGCTTTAAGTCAAAAAAGATGACAAAAATTCCAATAAAAATTGCCAACAATAAATAAAATGCCAACAAAAAATGCCAACCAACAAAAGACAAATGTGTAAGTGACAACAGTGCCAGGTCAGAAGATCCCCGCATTTGTAAATCTCAAGTTTGAAAGAGTATAAAGAAAACACAACACCATACTGTCCCCTGCAGGTCAGGTGGAGAGATCGTAAAGCAGCCACAATGCACTTGCATTGAACATGTTTGAAAGACAAGAAAACCGAAGCATAGTTTTTAGTAGCTAAAAGCATGGTCAAATTAGCCATACATAATAAATGAACGTGAAAGATGATTAGAACTTCAAGAATAATGTATGGTCCAATTCTCTGGAAATCTGCAGAGTTTTGTGGACACAAAATGATTTAGAGATGTACTGATCTAGGCAATTTCTTGTCTCTGTGTCATTACTTCAATATATCATACTATAAAATTATAAATATTGAAACTAAGTACCGTAGTCTTTTACAATAACTACATTATAGCCTTGAACGCTGTACATGCGAAAAACTGAAATGAGAACAATAAGTAGCAAATAATGGTAATTCAAAATTATTAGAGATGAATAATTGGAACAATTTTTTTATCAAGTGGTCGATCTCAATAACTAAAGCTTATTAGAATGAATCTGAAGTGAATATTGCAGGATTCAGTCATCACCAGAAGGTTAGAGTTAATGGAATGAACTACAGACAATTATATTAGTCTTGTGAGAAGTAAAGAATTGTTATATCGATAAACGTTTTTACAACTATGCTTGTCTTGAAATCTTGTGAAAAAAAAAAAGAAATCAGTTTTTCATGCCCTCATGTAGTTCATCTCTCCCCGGTGTCACTGTCAGACTCCATTTCAGGAACTGTTGAACTGTACCACTCTGCATTCTCTTCTGACTCTCCTTGTACACCAGTGAGGGAAATTTCTCCACTTTCAGGCTTCACCTTCATGCCCATCGCCTCCAGATGCTGGCCTTGGTGCTTGCGCTTTGTGTGACGTCGCAGTGTGTTGCGCTCTGCAAAACGCATGTGGCATATTAAGCACTGAAAAGGTTTCTCACCGGTGTGTACTCTCTGGTGTCTCATTAACTCCCTGATTCAGCGAAAACGCCTCGGGCAAAGCTGGCACACAAAGTTTCTCTGGCCTGTATGGATGTGTTTATGTCGCTAAGATGGCTTGATCTTTTGAACGCCTTGCCACAAAGATGACACACGTGGGGTTTGCTTTGGGAGTGTGTGATGGAATGGCGTTCAAGGTCTGAAAGATAGTAGAAGACCCGCGGACAGTACTGACAGTAAAGAACGCGACGTGGGCCTAATGCTTGTGGGTCTTGGTCCTTTGGGTGATTGGTGGGATTTACGGGTGATATGGGAGGAAGGGGTGATGTGGAAGAGATGGTTATCTAATGCGTCTGTTTGGTCTACTGAGGTAGACTCAGTGTCACCATCACAGTTTATCTCTGTCTCGTGGCTTTTACTCTCATGTACTGTGGAAGAGGATCCGACTTGAGTTCCTTTCGGAACATAAGGATGGGATAGTGACCGAATGAACCTCAGGCTTGTTTTCTTGTTTCTTCTCCACAGACACAGCCAATCTGAGAAGAGCCTCCCGAAAGGAAGTGGGCACTGGTGTGTCGGAGTAGGCATCAGAGCTGAATTGCTTGGTTGGACTTGTAGAGGTCACTGTGGAAGTGCTAGAGGAAGCAGTTGATGAGGTAGGGCTAGCAGGAAGATTAGAGGGGTTATTCAATCCTGAGATGTCTGTAGCTGTGGCAGAGGAAACCGTGCTGTGGCTAAGAAGTGATGGACATGAACTTAATGTAGATCCCAAATCAAGTGGACAAGTAGCTGAGGGAACAGTGGAAGAGGGGGAAATCTGAGATAATTGACCAGGAGAGGATGAACTCGGAGTAGAGGACACCGGAGATGACAAAACTAGGAACTGAGTGTTCTGACTAAGAGGAATCGGTAAGGAAAGGGTAATTAGCCCTGGGCTAGCCTTAGAGGCTGATGAGGAAAGAGACTGAAGCTGAGATGGAGGAAGAAGAAGAATGGGAGTGTTTGACCCTGTAGTATTAGCCAAAATCTGAATTGGAACTGATGCCAAGTCAGACACAGCAGGTATGATGGAGGGTTTATCAAGAGCTACTGAAGATATTGGCTTATGGTTTGGGGCAACTTGTGAGGCTTTCACTGAGACATGAGCAAGAGACATATTTGAACACAGTGAATTGGGTTGTGTCTGCAGTGTTGAGTCTGCAATATCCTCTACATCAGCAAAGGAAGAGGGCTTATCTTCAGCTTGTCTTGGGTTTAGAGCTGTTTGTTCAGAATGCCCCTCAGCGTCTTGTATATTATCAATTTGTGGGACTTTCTGTCCATCTGGGGTGAGTGTGTAAGGAATCCCCTGGTCATCTATAAGTAGTGTATCCATTGGATCTGGGGTTATGGACGGTGAGGTACGATGGATTTGGCATGTGTTCAAGCGCAGGGGAGGACAAATGTCCATCCCAATCCTGTTGGAGATATGCATGAGCATTACTTACTAATGGAATCCAGCACATGTCATTATTGTCCTCCTGCTCCACTTCTATATGTTGAGGCTCATCCTCAATTTCATCAACTTCCATATGTAGTGAACCTTCATATTCAGGGTCTACAACCCATTCGCTTCTGCCTCTCATTGTTTCGGTCTTTCTTTTTTGGGAGGCTTAAATCTAATACCTCATCCTCTTCATTTTGTCCAAAATCAAAGCTCTCCTCTCTTGCATTACATTGAATTTGTGTTTTATAATCTTCAATGCGGTCTTTATTATATTCTAATCTTTCCTTTGGATTTATGTCCATCCCAAGTTTACTCTCTCTTGCATGTGCCACATCAACAACATGTGTCTTATTATTAGTGCACAACTCATTGCTTGTGTGGTTGGCTCCAGCAGGTGATGATAGTTTATCATTTTGAAAACTTTTATTTAAAATAGCTTGTTGTTGAACTTTAATCTCTAGTAAAGCATTGGTTGAGATCTTAGTAATGTTTGTAGCTTTGGTTGTGACTTCACAAACTTCGGTCCTAGCATTAACAGACTCCATCTTGGGTATCAGCTGCATGTTTGTTGGTAGACTCCTTGTATTCTCATCAAAAGTAAGACATTTATTTTTAACAGTCTGGTTTTCAAGACGACTCGTCTGGTTTGAATCGGATTCATATTTTGGTGAGTTCTGCTCACTGCTCACAGAGTTCAGCTTGCTGTAATCCTTTACAACTTCCGTCTGCTCTTGTGCCGAAACAAGAAACACATCTTTGTTCTTAGATTCTGTCCTCAACGAGAGCCTCTCCTCTGATAATTCGGCCTTTTGACCCACAGACATTTGGCAATCTTTGGTTGCAGAAAGGTCAGTCCACTTAATATGTGGAATGGTCTCACCTATCCCATCCAATTCGGTGTTGTTTGCGCATAGCAACCTCTGTACATTCAGCAGTAGAAAAGAAATCATATTATTCAGTACTTGTGGAGTAAGTCAGTTCATTATAACCTGAGAGAACATTGAATATTTGTCTGGCAGGGCCACAGAATCTTGCATAATCCAAATAATGGCACCATTTCCATTTCATTGTCCATCTGACGTAACTGCTGATTTTCACCCATGTCTCTGGCACTCCCATCAGTCAGGACCTTCTACTCAATCTAAGGCATCAGTCTGAAAAAAACACAATATATGATTCTTAATTCTATAATAGAAATAGCAAAGACAGGTAAAAATTCTTCAGAAAACAGTGCTGTCAAAATGTATAAATTAGCCCACTAATAATTAATCACCTTTTAGTTATAGACACTTTACACATTCATATTTAGTACATTTTTAAAACATCATTTAATAATATATGTAATATTGTGTATCTAAAATTAAATATAAAAAGACAGCATCATACAGTACATAAAAATGGATACTAAGTTTTGATGTTTGATGGCCAAGAAAAAAAATTATAATCATGGGTTTATTTTCTGATCTATAAGGGGTTTTTGAAAGCATAACAGAATCATAACACTGAATTAAAAACAACAGACAGCTGCAGTTGCAATTAAGAAGAGTAAACAGAGGAGGCGATATAGGGCGCCTTGTATAAGAATCTGTAATTATATTTCATCTAGGGATCAATGCTAATAATGTAACAGTAATATAAAAAAATAATAAAATAATTTCCATCATTGTTAACAACAACATGATTACATTTCAAGTTATTTTCAATTAATACTGATGCCTATGAAGACATACATTCAACAATAGGATCAGCAACTCGCATAGAAAAAAAAAACAAGAACACAAACAGGTTATTTAACAGGTTATTTCTTGACAGGTTATTTTAAAAGCTTTAAAATATTTTATATTGGAATTTAACAATCACTTACTAATTTAGTATATTATTTTCTCAGGTGTATCCTGAACCCTCCTAAACTCCTCAATACAGTTATTATCAACTTTCTCTACTAATGTTGTTATGGTCAAATACGTCAACAAATGTAGTATTAATATATTTCGAAAGCTTAAATCACATTTCAGAGGACACGGTTGGTGGATCATATTTTAGCAGTTGTTATCATTTGTATCCACCTCTAATATGTCAATAATACAAAACTAAAAGCATTTATTATAACACTTCTGACAATAAATTAAAACAATAAACCACTTTATGTTTTTAGAAACAGCATTATTTCATTTTATTATGGCATACTATTTATATCACCTGTAATTAGCCTAGGCTGGATTTCAGGGCTAAACCAATAAATCTACCAGTAATTTAATTTTGATCTGAATGACACACAATGATTGCAATTTAAAGGATTTAGATTGTGTTAAACACACATTTTTGAAGTTCGCACATTTAACACTATTACAAACACTAAACGCGGACAAATTCTTAGAAAATTAAAAGCTTGAGAGACGCCAACACTAAGTTAGCCAAGCTAAGAAACGGTTCTTACCCATAATAATTACCACATTCAATATCTAGACTGAATATTTGGAAAAAGTGCCCACATGCATGCCATGCAGTTTTTAAAAACGCAACGCAATAGCTTGAACGTCGCCCTGTCATGGTCGCAGGTTCACTCCTCCTCCCCGTGGTTTTCATCACAAATGAAGTACGTTCATCTGTCAGCACGCATGGCTCAGGGTTTGACACCAACGCCTTTGTCCGTACAGTCAGCCATGCAGCACTGTGGGAGAGTTAGAGATCAACATGGGGACATTCGACGCCATTAAGCGTCGGGGGTTCGTTTAAAGAAGAAAAATATAAAACCAAACATCGCGTTTGACGTCTGCGGGGTCCAGACCGCGAGTCGAACCCGTGCCATTATATGACCAAAAGTATCTGTCTGAGGGACATATCTTTCCATATCGTGGCTATGTCCGATACACTTGAATTATTCCCATATTTTGGTCAAAACACTGACTGCGCTCGAACCTGCGACCAGCCATTTTATGCGTACCGAGGGTTCGAGCCAGTGACAGCGCTCACGCACTGCTGCTTTGGAAACCCCATTTCAAACTTTCCAAGACAACAAACGCTCTTTATCTGCTACTCACAAGAACATACATTTCCACCTAAAAGCTTACAGCCATTCGCACACATTGCTTCTTTATAACTGAAATATTGAATATGAAACAGTTCTCACCCCACGAGTCAGCTCGCGCAGGCACTGACTGGCCCGACCCTGAGATACTTCCGGAAGACCAAATATGAATGAATGACTGGGCGGAGAGGTTGAGCGCGAGAGAGCGGGGAGGGGGGATGTCGTGGTGTTGCAGTTTTTTACGTCCGACCTGGACTCGTTTAGGACTGAACATTTTGAGCATAACTTTAGTTGTTTATTTGTCAGTATTTTTATGAGATGAATCAAACAAAACATAATCATAAGGGTGAATCTTCTTTAACTTTCTACAGGTAAAATTTCACCCCAAAATTAAAAGGAATTCAATTGTAAAATAATAAAATAATTTCTATTTCTTATTTTTAAAACAGTATTTTCATTTATATTGAGAAAATTACACTTTTGTACTGAATTTAATATAGCCAATATTAGTTTGAAATAATACGAAAAATATATATTTATAATGTTGCATTACTGCATTCAGTCAATATTTATACAGGTACACAAATGCAAGTGGGTCCATAAAATAATGTCACAATGCAAAAAAAAAAAAAAGGTCTAGGGCTCAAACATTTCTATGTATGCATTCAAGTTTAAAGTTTTACTTATTTAAGTTTTCTAGTATACATTTAAGTTTTGAGATATATGGCTCAAACATTTCTTTGTTCAATCTAAATCATTTATACAGCGCACAGACTTGCCAAGTAAAACAAAATCAGTATGACAACAAACAGTTTCCAATTTCTTTATTGTAGGATCATGCCAAGAGAAGTGAAAAAAATACATTCAAAGATTATTAATTATCGAGTTTGCACAATGCAAAACTGAATCTTTATAAAATCACATTTCAGCATGGCTGTATCAGCAAAGCTTTTATGCAATGATATTTAAAAAAAAATAGAGAGCATCTGTACATGGCATGATTTCAGAGATCAGCCTGTGCATTCTTGGTTGTGGTATTGACAAATGAATGATGACAGAATTTTCGTTTTTGGGTGAACTATCCCTTCAACAAAGAAATTAAATATTAAGATAAACATAAATGCTATAACTAAAAAGGCACTTTTACGCTTAGTATGGCCACAAAACACAACAAAAGATAGCAGCTTATGACAATCATGACCTCAAGCAAGTATGAGGGGGTCTGCATACATCAGATATGATACAAACTCAGTTTAAGGTAACTTTGTCAATGCAACATACAACATAAGAGAGAAGAGTTAAATGAGGCATAACTTTGAGATCCTGAGATCCAGTCCAAAATAAAAATGTAGTGGCACGTTAATAAAACAATTGTTTCTCCTCCAAAGTGAGGAGAGAACTGTGTGTGACAACATATAAAATATGTTGTCATAATTTGATGTGTTTACTGAAGGTCAGCAGGGTCGCACGCATCAATCTCAGAAACCAGTCGATGAGGGAAGAGTTTGAACTGCAGCCAGGTAGGGTCTAAAGAGAAAAGAGGTAGATGAAGGTGATTCAGGGTTATTTTTAAGTGTAAAGTATTATATGTAAATGTGGTGGAAATTGTGTACCAAGGTAGCAACTAGGTGCCTTGAGCTGTCCATCTACGCAAACCTCTGTGGCAGTGAAGCTGCAATGTTTTTCCGCATGTTTACAGAAAAATGTGACTTTCTCTCCATGGGCAACCACACCATCCGTTAGATCATATGGCCAGCGCTTTAGTGCTCCCACAATCACCCTGCTGCGTTGAGCTGGTACTGGACAACGGGCTGATCGGAAGGGCATGGGAAGAAATGGTGAAGAGAATGATGGGAGATATTGGTCATGACAAAAAGGAGAGGAGGTTTATTATTCACGGCTGGAAATCTAAACACTCAAAACCTTAGGCTACATTGAAAAAAAAATAAGTTAAACACAGCCATGATGACTAAATGTATTGTGTTGTTGCCAGCTTTTCTTACCTCGGCAAGCGGGCTCTGCACTCCATGTCCCATTAGGTAGACAAGTCACTTGATTTGGTCCATCCAAAAAGAAAGGTTTTCTTGCAAAGGTAATAAATTGTGTCACCAACTTCATATTCATTTCTCTGGACAGCCACCAGGTGTCCACGATCAACCTCCTTAGGACGAGGACAGACCACACCTGGTAACAAACAGATGCACACACTAATACATAAATGTGTTTGCAGAATTACAGTTGCATGAAAACGCTTAAAGGAATAATCTTGTGCTCAATCGACATCATTGTGGCACAATGTTGATTATATGCTACAAGAAGCAAATTATTTTAATGTTTTGGGCCACAGACAGCTCAAACATGCATGTTAGTCTGGAACTAGCTTAAGCCTTGTCTGTGAAACCAGGAGTATGTGTTTATGGTTTAGCTAGTATAGATATGCAATGCTTCAAATTGTCTTTTTTGACAAAACTGTAAACCCAGTCAAAGCAACGATGTTATCCAGGAACATGGCTGCAAAAATGATGTTGATCCAACAGGGGGCATCATTGCACCAGAATAATTTAGTGAAACCGGCATTTTAAGTGAAGCTCCACTAGCTCTACACACTCAAAAAAATCATTTACACATAGTGCCCTATCCGCCTACTCTCAAACCCACACAGTCTTTATTGCTCTTCTCTCTCCCGCTGTCGCTCTCATCTCTCTTTCATTACTTTGCACCATTTGGTGCAGCTACACAATATCTCTTTAGCAGTTTGAATCAACATCTTCCACTCAAGCATACATTCTAATACACCTGCTATTTCCTTTTAGCAAGATCTGTCTCAGTCATTCCCATGCGGAGGAGGATGTGTAGCACACACACACACACACACACTTACGGCGACAGATGGGGTGAGGGTATTGCCATGTCTGGTTCTCATGACAGATATTCTCACTATTTCCAATCAGCACAGATCTGTATGAGGAAAAGGATGAGTTGTAGATTGCATAATTATAATAAAAAGAGACTTTCTGTTTTAATATCAGTCACAGATTTCTCTTTTCAGTTTTATTTTTTCACTTCAATCTCACCCAGATGCACATTGATACTGGATGGTGGATCCCACAGCAGCAATGCCCTGCACAGAGAGCAGATCATCATCTTCAGGCAAAGAACAGGACTCCTCGGGCACCAGAACCGGCTCTGCTTCAAGACCTCCACCTGGGGAGGCTGGTGGAATAATCAAAATAGCTTATTTATCTCTTGACTTAAATATGCATTTAAATCATAAATTGATTTGGTCAAATCCTTTGAAATGTACACTTTGTGTTTGTGTTTCTAATTGCTTTGAAAAGTCATTTTCAGATATAACAAGTAAATAAAACAAGTAAAAAGTAGTAACATATTTTCCATTTTAATTTAAATATCATTAATTATTAATTCATACATATTTCATTTTGGGGCTGTCCATTGACATTTTACAATCTGAACTAACCTTGTTTGTCATAAAATGGTAAAATTAGCTGATTTTACAAGAGACTGATTGACCTTGACAGTCCTGAGGGTCTGCATATATCTGTGATATAATTTCATGTTTAAAAAAAAATGTATGCATGTTACAGTATGTTAGTTGCACCACAACTTTGATTGGGTGACTTTGAGTAGTAAAACAGTTATTGTTTCTGAATCCTAAGAAATTATAGGCTAATCAGAAAAAGCCAAAAATCCGTAGAACATCTGCGCCAAATACTGAACGAGTAAAGTTTAAAAAAATTAAAAATTACTTTGGTGTGTAAGTTGACACCTATGAGGAAAACTCCTTTTCTCAGAATCCTGAAGGCTGATTGGTTCATGTCTGTACATGACATTTCAGCCCAACAAAAAGGGCAGGTTGACTGCCTATATAAGTCATGCAGAAATGTCATCAGTCAGAATCTTTCCTTTAGCAAGATCATGTCGCTGTTTCGAAGACGACTGAAGCCTCTATTTGCTTCTTGTAAGCTGACTGAAACAGCGCTCTACAAGCAAGCTGACTGAGTGTCTCCTGCATGGTGACATCCGAAGGTTAAATAAAAGAGCAAATTTCAGCGATGTTTTTTTTAAATGTCTGTCATGCCATGAATGTGGCTCATACAGGGCTCATACAGAGTACACTTCTTGCCCCATGCCGAGGCGGCACTTCTAGACTCAAGCTGCCTGCACTGCAAGAAGCTGAATCTTGTGACGCTGAGCACCCGGATAGAGCTCTTCAGCAATCCTGGCACTTCCACATCTCCTTGCTCTCTCAAGCCAAGGTGAAAGAAGAAACAGAGCCAACAGGGTGAGCAGGAAGGTGGAATCGAGTTCACATCGGCCCAGCGCCCGTGTGCCTTGCTCTCCCCTCACCGTCACGAGTCCCCTGTGTTCTTCACCCACGAGGATCAATGCCCCTTATCTGGTGCCAATGGCATGGTCTCATTTGGCGGGTCTGAGGAAGAACAAGACTCTATGTCTCTGGTTGTCTCTGACTCCGGTGATGACTCCGCTCCCCTGCCACATAAACAGTGGTAAAGCACGGCCTTGCATGGACTCAGAGATTTTGCGAGTCCTCACTAAATCTGTCAAAAAGCTCAGCTTGGGCTGGTAGGCCCCAGAAGAGCCCGCCCGCAGCCAACTCAACGAATGGTTCCTGCAGCCGGGAAAGCACCAGCAGGACCCTCGCCAGTGTCTAGCCCCATTCTTTCCAGAGGTCCACCAGGAACTAACTAAGACGTGGCATGCCTCCACTGTTCCTCTTTGCTATGGCCGGTCTAGTGGTGCTCACTGAGATTAAGGACGCCGTTGGCTCCGCGGTGAATGCCTTTGCAGAATGCTACATCAAGGCTCAGATGTCATCACAGGCTATGCGTAACTTCTTGCCTAAAAGAACCACCTCCACCACTGCCTACAGTCACTCCAAGATGGCCCCGCCAACCCAGCAGAGACCCAGGCCAGTCTCAATGCCCGTCCCAAGCAATGCCTCCGGAAGTCAAGCAATGCCTCTTCCCAGCCAGATGCTACCCATATCTGAAGTGTCAAGTGCCTCACCCCAAGCTAGAGGTGGACCCCGTGCAGCCGAAGCAGTCCTGATACCTCAGAACAGAGAAAAAGGTTAAGTCCCACCGAGGCCGGACCACCCTCAAAACGTGCTCGTCTTCCAGTCCCCTCTTCAGTTCAGGGCGCTAGAATCAATGCAATTGTTGCCGGTTCTGGGCCCATCCCACCAGTTTGCACACCCAAACCCCTCCTCGCTGATATAGCAAACAAAATAAAATTTTTATTTTTTCACAAAAAGAAACAAATTTCCTCTTCTCAATGCTGTAACAGGTGCCGTTCTCCCACCGGTACTTCAACCATTTGCCACTCCACTCCAGGCATGACAGGCCATCCCCGGAGTGTTGAGCTGGATTTTGTGGATAATAGAACGAGGCTGCTCCAATTCGCTCATGATTCAAACATCGGTCTCAGAAGATCTCAGTTCGCATGTCGTCAGAGCTGACTTTCAGTCTATGCCAGGGGCGGCTGGCCAATAGAGCGTGCTAGGGCATTTTCAACACCCAAGGTCGCTTTACAAAGAGGAGTTAAAGATACAAACAATGAAGGATTCAAACAAATAACAAATCTATAACAAGGTAGAATTTACAGACTTTGCTGAAGAGTAATATTCAAAGAGGTTTTTGAAGGAGAGAATGGTGGATGCTCTGACGGATGTATGAAGAACAACATGGGAGCCACAATGGTTGAAGACCTAGCTCCCCTGGTTACCACCAGAACATTGAAACTGACTCAATATGGCGTAGCCCCTCCTAAGATATTTTTCACCAGCCGCTACTGGTCTATGCTGGAAAAAGGTACCATGGAGAAAGTCCACACAGAACACAGTGATACAGGCTTTTACAGCTACTCCTTCCTCGAAGGGGTGGCATACCAATATGCATTCCTTCCGTTCTTTCTCTAGCTCTGTGTTCTTTTACGAAGTGCGTAGAAGCGGCTCTCTCCCCTCTAAAACAGAAGGGTATCAACATATTCAACTATCTTGATGATTGACTACTTATAGCCCAATTGACACAAGAGCTGCGCACCCACAGATCTCAGCTCCTCAGCCATCTAGATGACTTGGGCTTCAAGGTCAACTTTGGCAAGAGTTTGCCGCTCCCCAGCCAACAAATTTCGTTCTTCGACTCAGCTCAAATGAAGGCTTAGCTCTCACGAGAACGCGCCTTGAAAGTCAGAAGCATGGCTACCTTGTCCAAAGTGGGGTCCTTTCACCCCCTCAAGAGGTTTCAAAAGCTGCTGGGCCTCATGACGGCAGCTTCCTCTATCATTCTACTGGCCACTTTGGTGACTGACTCCAGCTCTGGTTAAAAGATCTCGTCTCACCCCCTGTGTGGTGCATAGGCCGACACATTCTCAAGTTGACCCATGGCTGTGTCAGGGCCCTGGTCCCTTAGAACCTGTCTCAGCGTGGACTTCTCTTGGGCGTGGTCAAGGGGAGTCTCTATCGCACATATCTCTGCGGCGGCTGGCTGGTCCTCACCATCCACCTTTGTCAGATTTTACATCCTGGACATTCTTGCTCTTCAAGCAAGGGTGTTGTCAGTATTAGACACCTATGGACTGTGTAGCAGGCTCCAACAAGGTTTGAGCCTCTCTTGATGCAGCTGGACAAGGGGCCCTGAACTGAGCGTAATTCGAGTGTGAACTGTATCGAAAGAACGTTTATAGTTACTCGCGTAACATTGGTTCCCTGAGATAACGGGAATGAGCATTGCGTAGCTACCTTTGCTGCCCGGCGAGTCATGCTAGCTGCTCCTCAGTCGAAAGATTCTGACTGAAGACGTTTCTGCATGACTTATATAGACAGTCAACCCCGCCCTTTTTGGTGGGCTGAAATGCAAAAGTATTAATATAGAATTTAAAAACATACAAGGTCATTGTAAATATTACATTGCATTTTTGATGTATTTCTTAACAAAATAAGTTTTACGTCATTTTATGGTTCAGTCCAAAGTTTCATTTTGCGCCGGCATCATCCTTTAAATGGTTCTCATGCATGGTGTAGGGGTGGTAAATGTCCTTTTTGCACACAATCTCAAAACAAGAGCTTAGACGGTGTAAGGGAAGAGAATTTACGGTCAAAAGCCCTCCGTTATTCAGCTTCCCAGATTTTTGATACATAGTCGGAAAAGGCATCCGAATGGATGACCCTGTGGATAATGGCATGATGCTTTTATCCACTGCACTCGACGTGGTAACATATAATACGTGAATAGGTGAATGAACTGATTGGTAAATAGGGTTAACAAATGGATTTACAGGTCACCATGTGGCTGAGCATTTTCCCAGATGATGGATGGACAGAATGTACGTCTTCATTTTGAGCTTTATCAGAATAATCTGGAACAAGCTGTTCTCACATTCCCTCCTGTGCGGTTGACTCATCCAGTGACAGTATGTATCGAATCTCTCCGTATTTTATGAGGATGACTGATTAATGAAAGGGAAGGCAATCATACAGTCAACACGCACACACACCAAACTTCCATTGTACATGAATTCAGCTTTGAATGCGCTTGAACTTTGTGTGTGAATCCAGCATATCTACATGCCTGTCTCTGCTTGTTACATATTCCATGTCACTGATCTGCAGATAATAGAGTGGCAGGACAGATCTCACAGACCCCAAACGCCCACACCTCGGCTCTTTTGACAGCTCATTCCTAGAAATACCTCTCATGTTACTCCAGGAAATGAGTGTTTGAATGTGTGCATGTGTTGCAGAGGGGGTGATTCTGGGAATGCTGCAGCCTGGAGCTCTGCCGATTTACGCCTCCTCCTCTGGAGTCTTTAGACTAAAATCCCACCATCTAGAAATAAGCGCTGACCCAGGTCCACAAGCTCCAAGCTTTTGTTCCATAATATTCATGCAACCAAAAATGCATAATGCACACATTTCTCTTTTTTTCTCGCATTCATTACTGGCTGCGCTAAATATCATCACCATAATATTGCTAATAACTTCACAAACAAGATAAGGTCAACCTGACCAGGACTGATGTAACCTTCTGTAAAGCTGCTTTGAAACAATATGTTTTGTAAAAACATTAAAAAAACAATACATAACAGTTTAAATGTTCCTTTCTACCTGTACAAACAGGCTCATCTCCACTCCACTGCCGGTCACCCTGGCAGCGGCGTATTGTAGCGTCCAGCCCGTTATGCATGGTGTATCCAGGCTTACAACGAACCTCTAGCAGAGCGGAGAAAGAGGGCGAAGGGGAAAGGAGAACTACATCCGAATTTTTTGCAGGTGGGAGAGGCCACGGACACGTACGACCTGTTCACAAAGAATAGTCACATGAAAACTTTGAACATTGCCTTATAATACATTTCTTAGGGTTTATTTGCTTTTAAGGTTCATAACAAATGCATTATGGGGTTTCTTGCTCTGACCTGGGGCCACACAGCTGAGTCCACACTGCCCGTCGCAGAGACACTGACGTTTGTTGCCACAGTCTTTATCTTGCTGACACTTTTTTGGGCATGTTTGCCGTCTCTCATTACCCAGTATTCTCTCTGGACACTGTTCTGTTACATCCACTGTACAGAAATAAAGACAACATGCAGATCATAATTTGTTTCACAGGCAGGTGGGCTGACAAACATACTATGTGTGAAAAGAAGTCTCTTATGCTTGAGGTTGCATTCATTTATATCAAAAATACAGTAAAAACAACAAAATTGTGAAGTGTTTTTTACAATTTAGAATAATCGTTTTCTATTTTAATATATTTTAAGGTGTAATTTATTCCTGTGATGGTATAGCTGAATTTTCAGAATCATTACTCCATCAGGGTTATTGTGATACTTCACAATTTTACTGTTTTTACTATATTTTGATAAAATGAATGCAACCTTGGTAATCATAAGAGAGTACATATATAGTGTCCATGCCATCAACACATTTTAAATTCGTTATGCATTTGCCTGTCTAACAATTTAAACCATGCCATAAAAGAGCAGGCTGTTAATGTCTGGCAGTCTGCCCAAGAGCTGAACCAGGTGTTTAACACACAATACATCCACATAAACCTGACAGTGTTATGGATTTAGCCCACCCATAAACAGGAATGTTACAAGCTTACAATTAAACCGAATATTAGAAGTAGAGCTTAACAACAGAAAGCATTTCTAATTAAACAATGATTTTGAGCTACATGGATGGTTAACACTTTTTTTTGTAATGTAGGCCTATTTTTAATTTTTTTATTTTTTTTTATCCTACAATAAAAGTCAGTGGAGTCTGAAGTTGTTTTGGACCCCATTGACTTTAATTGTATTCGCAAAAACAGTTGAATCATTCTTCAAAATGTATTATGTGTTGCACAGAATAAATTTACCATGCAGTTTGACAATAAAAAGTAAATAATGACTGAATTTTCATTTTTGGCTGAATAGAAATTGCATAAACAATGTAATGGAGACTCAAAATATGTCTTTACATGGAAAGCCATCCATAATCCTTTCATTTTCTTTCAGCCACCCACGCTCACTTACACACTCACCTGATGCTGCAGCCAGGCTGCTGAGGGCCCACACACAGAAAAGAAACACAAGTCGAGATTGCTCCATCTTTCCCTGACACTTACTGTAGAGGTTATGAAAGAGGTAGTGGGATAGAAGGGGAATATAAAGATGGGGAGAGTCTGGAGGAGGGGGTATTGTGATGGTGTGATGGCGAGGGAGGAGTGGAGCTGCCACACATGCACACACACACACATCTGGATCGTATTGAGTGTTTTGAATACTGAATTCCACAGAAAAAAGACCTTTCACCCAATTCCATTGATGCCAAAAGAGCTCGAACACTTACCCCCACATCAAATGACAGGCCTCGTGGATTCACTCTTCTCCACATACAGACGCACAGTGCCAAGTCGAACACTGTAACAAAGTGTCTGTTAAACGGCAAGAGTGAACTGACACATCTCAACACACCACAATTAAACTCAGCATCCCAAGACAGAAAGGAACCAACTGCCTTTAGCATGAGTAAATACACACTTCGACAGATAAACGTGAAACGATCCCACACAGAGCGACCAGCTAAACAAACAATCACGTTCAGTCTACGTCCACTGATTTATCTCACCCTTTTGATGAATGTCACACTCAGTGAATGAAACAAACCTCTTTATCTCTCAAGGATGAACATACATCCACAATAAACAATAGTCTTTAAGCTGTTGTTTACTGGTAAGAAAGGGTAAACTCTTCCATAATAAATATCTTAAAGAATAAAGATAAGACTACTAAGAGTACTCTGAAGAGCATATTGGACAATGTGTATTGTTTTTGGAAGATTGGAGGTGACTCAAGGCCTTCATGTGTACTGAATGTATATTTCCCTGTCTGTTCCTCTCCCCTTTCTGTGAGGACACTGAAGTTGTTTACATGTGCTTACATCTGGACAATAAACTACACTTTGGGATTCCTGGGTTTGCCCAGCAGAATCCTTTGGTAAACCTATTGGCACCTTTAAAAAAAGACAGAGGCTGCGTCCGAAATCGCGTACTATGTGAGTATGTACTACATTTAAAAAAGAACGTACTTCTCGACCGTTAAAAAAGTACGTTCTATATAGTATGAATACGTGTAGTATGAATGAGTTCGGACGTACTACATGCGCCATGTTGTTATTGTCACGTGACATACCCTGTCATAACAGCGCGAAAATTTAAAGAGCCCATTCCACTGACTGCACCACCGCTGCGCTATGTTTTTAGCTCTGCGTTAGCTGACAGGCATTAGCTCATTCAGTTCGGTAATATGATAAAAGTGTCATTTTGCAGCCAAATCAGAAAATTGTACCCGCGATTTATATTATTTAAACGTTTAACAAGTCATTCGTTTACTTATATGATGTTAAATAAACACAATTTAACCACAAATAAATAAAAAGTGTTTTATATAGTACTTACACTTGAAACTCCCGCGTCTCCGCCTTCCGCCATTTTCAAATATAACGACAACTTCTCTCC
Organism: Hybognathus amarus; assembly: GCA_030378365.1. NCBI lineage: Eukaryota > Metazoa > Chordata > Actinopteri > Cypriniformes > Leuciscidae > Hybognathus > Hybognathus amarus. The sequence goes on from JAQIUQ010007250.1 coordinate 153,073, forward strand.
CGTGGCATCATGGGATAGTAAAGTGTCCATCGTATGCGCACTTCAGAATCTCGCGGAAGTAGTAGGCCATCCGGGTACTTCTCGCCTACTGTTTTTCAGAATTCTATGACTTCGGACATACTACTCGGCTCGCGTACTTTTTTTCGCATGCTATATAGTATGGAAGTATGCGGTTTCGGATGCAGCCAGAGTTCCTTGTAGAACATGCTAATGTGGACCCATTAATCTATGCAAGAGCCATCAAGCTCTTTGTCTAAAGAGTTCCTCGTCACAGGAAAAGGGTTTTGACACACTTGAAATATTAGTTGACCTTGAGAGCACAATAAGACTTTTCAAATACCCTGAAAAAGGTTCCTAGAGCAGCGGATTTAAACCTTTCTGGCTCCAAGGCCTGCAGTTGTCGAAGACAATATTTGAAGACCTCCAAGATATTTCTCAAGTGGATCAAAACCTTTCATCAAAGTTGTACAAGAACTTTGAGGAACTTTTTGATCCACTTCAAATGTTGACTACTGTATAGGCGAAAAACAGTATGTGACAAAAGACGTATATCCAAATTCAAAATATTAATAAAAAAGTAGGCAAAAAGTACCCAGATGACCTACTTCTTCCAGCAAAATTCTGAAGTGTGCATATGATGGACAATTACAATCCCATGATGCCACGGGAGAGGATTTATGAATGGCAGTGAAGTGACATACAGTAACTGGCGCTGATAGGTCACATGATAAAGACAACATTGTGAAATGTAGCATATCCAGATTACATTTATAGGCTACTACACACATTCAAATTAGAATATACTTTTTTAGCAGTTGTGAAGTAATTAATTATTCAAAATGAGTACCTTCTCAAGGGGATGTGCAAATTCAGATGTGTCCCATATCGTAGTATGTTGAAATGAGTATTCCAAAGATACCCGGTCAGGTGGTCAACTTTTTACAGTTAGAATCCAAAGTACAGATCCATGCACACTCTAATGGCTAATATTGCCTACAACCCATTGTGCGTTGGATGAGGATTCAATCAGAACCAAAACACAGATAAAGAGTGTTAAAAACTACAAACAATATCAGGTGTGGAAGCCCAATGGTTAAAGGGATAGTTCACCCAAAAATTAAAATTAAGTCATTAATTACTCACCCCCATGCTGTACCAACCCCGTAAGACCTTCGTTCGTCTTCGGAACACAAATGAAGATATTTTTGATTAAATCTGAGAGCTGGATCACTACCACATAGGCTGCCTAAGGGATTGAAACTTGACGGTCCAGAAAGTCATTGAAGAAAATGTTTAAATATTCCATGTGACTAAATATTACCACTCATCTCCACTACAAATGGTAAAAAGAGGTTACAATTTGCAAGAGCTCACCAAAATTGGACAGTTGAAGACTGGAAAAATGTTGCCTGGTCTGATGAGTCTGGATTTCTGTTGAGACATTCAGATGGTAGAGTCAGAATGTGGCGTAAACAGAATGAGAACATGGATCCATCATGCCTTGTTACCACTGTGCAGGCTGGTGGTGGTGGTGTAAATATGTAGGGATGTTTTCTTGGCACACTTTAGGCCCCTTAGTGCCAATTGGCATCATTTAAATGTGACAGCCTACCTGAGCATCATTTCTGACATCATTCCTTTATGGCCATCATGTACCCATTCTCTGATGGCTTCTTCCAGAAGGATAATGCACCATGTCACAAAGCTTGAATCATTTCAGATTAGTTTCTTGAACGTTCACCAGATCTCAACCCAATAGAGCATCATTGGGATGTGGTGGAACAGGAGCTTCGTGCCATGGATGTGCATCCCACAAATCTCCATCAACTGCAAGATGCTATCCTATCAATATGGGCCAACATTTCTAAAAAATGCTTTCAGCACCTTGTTGAATCAATGCCTCGTAGAATTAATGCTACAACACCTAAGATTGGCATGTCGCTAGAGGGCGCTACATTCAAAACAACAACAACGGCTTTTCTAGATGACGACGTGGAGGAACGAGGAATGATGGGAACTGTTGTTTTCAACTCCACCGTGGATAAATCAGTCAGACGGGAATTCGAAAATTAGTTGTCATGGATGAGGTAAAGTTCAGTTTCTATAAATGTTGCGTTTAATGACATGCTTGTTTTTCATTAAACTGAAATAGCCGCAAGAAAAGTCAGGTTTAAAAGTAAATTAGTTATCACAGATGTTACTGCACGAGTCACTGGACGAAGCTATGGTGGAGAGGGTTTGAAGTCAAATCGTTGCAAATGGATCCTGACTTCGCCCTATGCTGCAATATGCATTTAGTTTTGCATTCATTTACAGAAATCAGCTGCTTGAATGACAATTAAGTTACTGATGTTAGATTTTTCAGGTGATATTCTCAATTCATTAAGTTAACGGATGTTCTGTGGTAAAATTTTAAGACTGCAGACTCAGCAACGATTGTATTTAATTGTACAGTACAATCATAACATAGAACAGACATTATCTTCCTTTCATGTCATTAAACATAACAATATTGCTGGCCATACACTGATGAGAAAGTGCGCGTTCGGTGTGCGATACTGGACTTTGTCCTAGACGTGGCGCGGCTCTCTCGTCCGGTGTGCGACCCCCTTTACAGCCAACAGTTCACATTCCGAGAATAATTGAAAGAATAATGCACCAGAATGTGCACCATTCCATTACAAATGCGCGAAACAAGCTGACGTTTGTTGCTTGATAGACGCAAACGCACAACTACAACTTCCGCATTTATCCAGGACTACACGTAGTACGAGCGGAAACCGAGGTAACGCGGATATGACGCGATTGACTGGCGACTCCCAGCTCACCCCTGCTCACACGCCCCGTTTCCTTGGTTAAAATCTAAATTTTCTCGCGATTTAAACATTGCTTGAAACATTTGGAATATTGTAAGTTATCATCTTAACTAAATATATAACACTGGCCTTGTGATTTTGGGATATTTTAATGCAAAAATCTTAGGTATTCCACCTTTAAGGCAGTTCTGAAGGTGAAAGAGGGTCAAACACAGTATTAGTATGGTGTTCCTACTAATCTATATATATATATATTCTTTTCCCATTCATTTTCTTTACAAGTGTCTTTCTACCCTATTTTATATATTTGAGTATAGGCTTCATTTACTGTGGGGAGAGCAGGGGACAACCACTGGGCTGGTTGTAATACATGTTTAATACTTCCACACATCCTAGCTTGCTTGACGAAACTTAGTGTATTTACTAGTTGCCATATCAACTATAAAGAGAAACAATAATGGCAAAATTCTGAAATTAGACAAATCTGATATTATTTTAATCTCCAATCTGTTATTTACCAGTTGAGATAATTCTTTAATGCTCATCTAACCAGCAGAAGACACTAGCCGGGTTTAAATCCCAGTTATGCAGGTGGGGCAGGTTGTAACAGTAACACTGCGTTACAATGAGCGTTTGCCCCATTAAAACTATGCTATATGAATTCTATGGTCACTTCCACTCTTTTGGGGAAAATCAAGAAAAAAGTATAAACTGTATTAATGAAACAAAACCACATAATTGTACAAGACGTGTACACATCTTATATAGTTAAAAAATGTAAGAAATATTTGTCTGTATGGCACAGCCTTCTTTTATCTGAGCATTGTGTATTAGCTTGATAGTAGAAAGGTTTTCTACAAGCTACATCTGTTTGACAGACTGCTGTTTGCGGTGCCGACTAAAATTCAAGAACGCACATCATCCGGATCTGAGATTTATTAATGACCAATTTTTTTTAGTAAGGAAGTGACTTGGTAGCACAGAATAGAAACAAACGACATACAAAATAATCAACCTTAGTGTTTAGTGAGTAAGAACAAGAGTTTATTTGTGGTCTTGGAGAAAAAGACTACATTCCCCTGCATTACTTTGGCTAGGTGCAGTGTGGGTAACACTGATGCATTAGGGCATTTGTACATCAAAAAAAAAAAAACAAGAGTCACAACACAAAATGTTCATAGTCATCCACATGTGGAAGTGCAGAAAAGTAAGGACTACATTACCCCAAAATCCATCTGCAAAAAGTATATGGTCACTGATGAGAAACAGGCAGCAAATTACTGGGCAAAAAAGGCGGTTTGCAAAAACACCTACATGCACAAAAAAGAGAAAGACAGATGGTATGATGGGTCTTCATAATGCTAGTGCTCAGAAATAAAAAGAACAAAATCCATTTATTTCGGGGAAGCAGTTTGTTATCACCTAGGGCACCAGTTTTTCTCTTCCCAGTGTTCCTTTGATACACAAATTGAGCAGGCTGTCAGGGCAACACTTCTTCTATAACCGGTGTTGACGATGAATGCTGTAACAAAGAGGAGACTTCTGGGGAGTTCTTTAAAGGAACATAAAATAGACAATATCAAGGAAGTAAAACAACAAAATAAGAATCCATTGTAGTATTAACAACAATAGTAATAATAATGATCAGATCAATAATAATTCATAATAAGTGAAGTTACTTTAATGGCCGTTAAGGAAAGAAACATACATGACTGGAGAACCAGCGAGGAACCACAAAACTAATAGGTTTTGAAACATATGTACTAACACCAGTAAACAGGTTGTAAAAATTCAATATTGTTTCAATAAAAGTAAGAGCGCCCATTGGCTTCAATGTGTTTGCATATACAGGTGCAAAACCAGCAAAAGCGCATACATAGACAAATGTCTACATGTCAACCTGTTCTGAAATGCAATTTCCCGTGCTTCCAAGATAAGAAATCATTCTGTACAATCAGATGAAAGTCACTGCCCCATATATAATATATATATATATATATATGTTAATCTATAGAGGTCCAAATTGTGTTTTTGCACAGCAAGAACAGCCTCTGCCGAGTTCACTTACGATCTGCACGTTGTGGATGTGTGCTGTAGCTAAAAAGCTGTTTTTTGTTTGCAACTGTGAGTCAGATTCCTATAAAAAGATGAGTACATTGTAGACAGGAGAAGAATCCTACAGAGTTCACCAAGGAAATAAACAGAAAAATGGCAATAAAATATGTGACAGTTAATGCATGTCTTTCTGAACCATTTCCGTATCATCATTACATGTTTAGTTTTCCTTTGAGAATGACAAATAAATATCAGCAGTAAACTGATAAACAATATTGAGATGCACCTGTCATTTCCCCTCATCCTTGGCTGTCCTCGGTCAAAATATCACACACAGGTTTATTACAACTTAAGTGCTTGAATAAATCTATATTAACATTTTTATACAAATTTAAAGGTATAATATTTTTTCTCCGTATTTTACAGTTTAATTTCTCTAGAAAGTCATTTTCTAAATCTTTAAAGTTCTGTGAAAGTCTAGGCTTTTTAATTTTTCAGTTGATCGCTTCAAAAAAATACCTCATCGATTCATTTTAAATTAGATACCTCAACCAGTTCCCTCCGTCTATACTTTACAGCCCTCCCTAAGGTATAGAAAATATACAAAAATCAATTTCAAAATTTTCCTTTCACCATTAAGCATTGTTCTATCTTATAAAAATATACATTTCTCTCCATAATTAAAATCTTGCCATTGTACCTTACTAGGAAAAAACAAAAAAGTTAAGAGAGGTGACATGCTCTCTCACTCCAGTTTGAAACTTGAGCTCTTGTGCCGTCTTCAGACATCCTTCCATATTTGACGCACTTTCAATCTGTCTTTTAGCGTGACCGTCGTAGGAACATTCATTGCGTTCTCCATCCATCATCTGGTTTTGCTTTTTCTTCCTCTCCTTTTTATTGATCCAAGTGATGGCTCTCGTATTTGTTCAGGATGTTACGAGCACCGGCCGAGCTCTTTGCGCATGTCGGCTACTTCCTGTCTGAGTGTGGCGTTCTCACGCTCGAGGAAGGCAGCGCGCACAGAGATCTGGTTCTCCTTCAGTCGACGGGCATCGCGAGAACGCTTTGCGGCCTCGTTGTTCTTCACAACGCCGACTCCAATACTTCTCATCCTTCAAAAAAAAGAAGAAAAAAAAGAATACATTAGACCATATCTACAACTGTAGGTGTGGAGCTTTGCCAGATGTGTGACTGGGATTTGTGTGTGTTCATATGTAAGTGTTTGAGGTTGTCTTTAGCAGCTCTGAGACTTTGAACCAGCAAACAGTCTGAGGTTCTGTGACTGTTCTCAAAGTGCCAGACTTGTGGTTCACACCACTCTGTTGGCCGTGGTCGAGGAACAGTACATTTGGTGTCATGAAAATGAACAGTAACAACTCTTGTTTTAATAAATACATTCTCATAAAAGTGTCAATTCCAATTATGCTATTTACTTTTCAGTTTTTCGAAATCCAAATAATGATTTATTCATTTAAAGCCGTCAGTTAGACGTCATATGACATGCAGGTACACTAAGTACTATACGTTTAGTATGCATCTTATTTCAGTTTTTTCATTTTTATGATTTAATTAATTATCAGCTTTTCATCAACTTGCAAACCCCTGCAGTTGCCTCATGAAAACAAGTTTGGGAAAGTTTATTTTAAAGGTCATTTTACTTCTAGTTAAACCAAAACTAAAGCTAATCTTAAAGATAAAAATTGATAAAAGATAAAATTACCAACACAAACAAAAATAAAAGCTAATTAAAGCTGCAAGCAGCGATGGGCGGGCCCTCGCACCTGTAGCACGTCGGGGTGTGAGGCGGCCGTGTTGCATATTCTGGAGCTCAGCTATGTACATGCGGCCGGGGCTGCTTTGTTAAAGGTCACTTCCTGTTACCAGCAGGTGGCGCTATGACTGTGGGCTATTTTCAGCATGTACATGTGTTCAGGGCGTGACTGTTGAATAACGTATACAATTTTGCGCAGGTCTGAGGATGTACACTGAAGTTACAACAACTTCCTGTTTCATGGCGAATCATCGACGCCACGGACACGCCCATCGAGGAAAATGCGCAGATAGCACAACTTAACATCGTCAATGCCTTTAGAAGGCACAGCAGAAAAGTGAAGTCGATCCAGACTAAATCCCCAGGAGGAGTTTGTTTAAGTACGTAATGAGTAAATCATACAAAAATGGCGGTAAAATTAGAAATGGCCGACTTCCTGTTGAGTTTAGGGCATCGCTCCAAGAGACTTTTCTGTGCGTCTGGACATGGTAGATGTACCACAGAAGATTCGTACATGTCGGTCAAACATGCGGCGAGGGCTGCTTCGTTAAAGGTCACTTCCTGTTGCCAGCAGGTGGCGCTATGACTGTGGGTGAATGTCGGCATGTAGATTTGTTCAGGGCGGGACTCTTGTCAAATGTGTAAAATTTCGTGCAGATCTGGGCATTTACAGCCAAGTTACTACAACTTCCTGTTTCATGGCGAATCATCGACGGACACGCCCATCGACAAAAACGCGCAGATAGCACAACTTTACATCGTCAATGCCTTTAGAAGGCACAGCAGAAATGTGAAGATCTCGACTCTCACATCGAGACTTCGAATCCGACTGAAATCCCTGAGGAAGAGTTCGTTAAAGTGCGGAGTGTGTAAATCGTCCCAAATGGCTGCGAAATTCAAAATGGCAGACTTTCTTTCGAGTTTAGGGTATAGGTTCTTGAGGCTTTTTTGTGCGTCTTGATATGATGCACGTCCCCACCAAATTTCGTGCATGTAGGTTGAACGTGAACGAGGGGCTAATTTTTTCCAAAAAAATGGCGCTTATTTTGCAGAAAAAATAACAATAATAATCCCAACAGTTTCAATAGGGGGCTCTGCACCGTTAGTGCTCGGGGCTCAATTATATATTTTTTTAAAGTGCACATGTTCTGCCATAAGCTCGGTCTTTCAGAACACTAAAAATCTTGGTTTCCTTTCATAAATGTGAATTTGTGTTCCACAAAACCAGTTCCATAGGTTTGGAAAGACACGATCTCAAGTAAAAGATAACTCCTGTATTAGAAAAAAAAAAAAACTCATTAAAGAATGTTGCTTCCTTTCCAAGTATTCAAAACTTCCATTTGTTCCCAGACGATAGGTCACTGTGATTACAAAGGAATTCCCCCTTTTGACTGCTGTGCCCTTTATAACAAAAAAAATGACATATTTGAGAACCTCGGTTTCCAAGACATCTGCCTCAGATCTGAGATATGATCAGGTCAATGTAACATACTTTATAAATAACTGTCTGTTACTTCATAATACAGAAACTATTCTAGTAATGTGTTCAAGGAACTAATGATGATTTTGAATGTCTTATTTTAACTTTGAAATCTAGTTGTTATCAGTGAGTGACAATATCACAGTGTCACCATCTGTACTGATGGAAACATGCCTGACATCTGCATTACTGGATTTGTTTAGAGGCATGAAGAACTTTTGGACAAAATGAGAGTGGATTATAGATTATAGTGGATTATAGATCCAATATCTATGAGTAAGTGGCACAGAAACGATTTCTACATGTTTACCAAAAAAATCCATTAAAAGCTAAAACACTTTAAAGCTGCAGTCGTGTACCATTTTCTGGGTTAAAAATGATCCAAAATACATATTTGAGAAAATACATAACCAGCCAGTGTTCAAAACTATCTGCTTGCCTTAGCTCTGATTCAAAACGGTAAGCTTGTAATAATGTTTTTAATTCCAGTGGTACTGGTGGATTTCCACGGGAGATTCGAGAATGTCTTTGCGTCATTACTTCACATCTGTAGCAGTCATCGCTAGTAGGCAATATTGCGTGTGAGGATGTTGGAGGTGGAGATTTATAGCCTTTTCTCACAGCACTTAATATAATTAAACTTATCAGTTTGATGGCGGATCAAGAAAAGTTCAAACGACAATCACCAGTGACAACAGATTCACCCGCTGTAAAATGCAAAAGACTTCGTTTGGACTTCGGAGTGGCTACAAAAGAGAGACTGCAACCGGACCCATGCGAAAATAAGGATACATATACATATGAAAATCCTTATGTTGGTCATACTTCCAAAAATAATAATCTGTGATTCTGAATGCCAGGATCCACATCATCACGGTGACTGACAGCTGCACAGTCTCCCTGAACATTGTGTTCATCCACGCTGTATGGTGTCGAGGGTGTTGAAGTACAACTCACGTAAAGTTAATAATTCCACAAATGACTGCAATTGCAGATTTTGAACAGAGATGGCGACAAAAAGGAAAAATGCCAGACTGCAGCTTTAAAACCTTCACTGTGATAGATGACGAGTGGTGCTTAGATAGACAGATACACAATAATATTGACTGTAAGCTGTTGTAACAAAAAGTACATGTTTCACAAAATCCAGATGTTCATATGACCAAGAGATGTGTGGGTAGGATGTGTAGATGTATGGAAAACATGTACCATCACAGCTGGCAAGATTATGAACATAAATATCTTAGGATCTCTGATAAATGATATGAATTAGGTCCAAGATTCTCACCTTTAGGTCTTCAGGGACAAGCATCTTGCGAGCCTTTTTAATCATGGGCTGAGGTTCGAGCTCTTCATCGCTGAAACGATGCCTGCGTGGGTCAAACGCCTCCTGTCCAGGCACACTCGACAGTGCGACGTCTGCAGGATCGGGGTCAAAGGACGGCACCACCTCATTGCAGTTCAGTATTGGGTGGAGTAGGGAGCGGTGGACATGTAGTGGAAGATGGTGAGGGTGTTGGCTCCAAGCTGCCTGGTGGAGTGCCTGAAGGTAGACACAAAGTAGATGCCTTGATTAAGTCACGTTGCTAAATGCATTCAGAATAATCAGGGACTCTCAAAACTGAACCCAGACGACCCACAAGGGGGCAGTAACAGGCAGCAAACAACAACTCAATCCACCAATCTGTCTCGTTTTTCCATTTTCCTGATCTCTGGATTTCAGAACATTGAAATGGTGGTTTCATTTTTATAAACGATTAGTTTCATTCCACAAAATAAATTGATATTGAATCACCAAACACACATATATACACATATTCACTACCGGTCAAAAGTTTAAGATCGGTAAGATTATGTTTTTAAAAGAAGTCTCTTCTGCTCACCAAAAAACACAGTAATATTGTGGAATATTATGACAATTTAAAATGACTTTTTTATGTTAATATATATTAAAATGTAATTTATTCCTCTGAAAAAAAGCTGAATTTTCAGCATCATTACTCCAGTCTTCAGTGTCACATGATCCTTCACAAATCACTCTAATATGATGATTTTATGCGCCAAAACATGTGATTATTATGATTATTATCCATGTTGAAAACAGTTTTTTACATTTTTATTTCAGGATTCTTTGATGAATAGAAAGTTCAAAAGAACAGCATTTATTTAATTAGAATCTTTTCTAACATTATAAATGTCTTTACTGTAACTTTTTGATCAATGTAACTCATCCTTGATGAATAGAAGTATTGATTTCTTATTTATTTCCCCAAAAAATAAATATACAAATTCTTACTGACCCCAAACTTTTTAAAGGGTAGTGTTTAATGTAACAAAAGCTTTCCATTTCAGATAAAAGCTGTTCTTTTGAACTTTCTATTCATCAAAGAATCCTGAAATAAAAATGTAAAAAAACTGTTTTCAACATGGATAATAATCATACATGTTTTTGGAGCATAAAATCATCATATTAGAGTGATTTGTGAAGGATCATGTGACACTGAAGACTGGAGTAATGATGCTTAAAATTCAGCTTTTTTTCAGAGGAATAAATTACATTTTAATATATATTAACATAAAAAAGTCATTTTAAATTTTCATAATATTTCACAATATTACTGTGTTTTTTGTGTATTTTTTAATCAAAGAATTGCAGCCTTGGTGAGCAGAAGAGACTTCTTTTAAAAACATAAAAATCTTACCGATCTTAAAACTTTTGACCGGTAGTGTACATATAAAATCGCATACATATATTATTGTTTTTTTCCTCAAATATATTTAATTTATACTTAGCTTAGAACAACATACTCATCTGTAAAGGAATAATAAGAGCTAAAGATAAATAAGAATTAAATAATAAATATATACATTTATATTAAATTGTTTAAAAAATAATAAATAACAACACACATACATATTTTTCCTAACAAAAAAACCATTCACACCTGCATGAAAATAATATTAAATACTGAAAAGATATACATGCGTGTGACTGTGTAGTTAAAGTGAACCCTGTCACGACAGCACAACAAAATTCCAGTTGCTATGTTTTGAAAATCTGTTTGAGCCATAAACCTAATCTAAAACCTGTAAAGTAACCCTTAGGCAGTAGCTTTAACCCCAATTGGCAATGATCCTCTTTTTACTGTCCACTGCTGCACATGCACTGACACAGGTCCTCTTTTTTTGTGAGAGCTTGATCAAATCTGTGGAGATATGTGATGTGATGGCTTCTGCATGTGCTCTTTAATCTAAATATTTACCAGCAGCACTTTAATCTCTCTCTATCTCTTTCTCAGACACTACAGAAATGTAAACAAACATCTAATCGGAAGTACAGCACTGAAGTCATTCCATCTCAATCTTTCAGTTTCTCCCCGTCTGTGTCACACACACTCCCCACACACACACACACACACCTCCTCTCCTCTGCCCCTCCCCATCCCTCGCTCTGCCTGCCTCGGCACGTGAGCGAGCAAGAGCACATGGACCAAGCGTGTGAGAAGAGGAGGAGATTTAAAAACATGCGAGCACAATCACAAACACGCCGTCTCTGCCTTTCATTCTTTGCTTCTGGCTCACCTGTGTGTCCCTCACTGTTTACTTACCAGCCTTTCAATCGCAATCATGTTCTCAAATCTATATCACAATCTTTTCCTCTCTTTTCACATGCTATCATCCCTATGAACCGTTTTATATCCTCTTTTTCATTGCTACAAGTCTTTTTATACAGTTCTGACCAGCCCATTCTTTTCATATACTGTAGCGTCCAAAAACAAGCAAATTTTTCACTTTTGATTAAATATTTGCAATGTTAAAGTCATTAATCGATTAATCGCATCTAACATAAAATATGTCTGTGCATGCATATATATATATATATATATATATATATATATATACACACACACATACACACATATATATATATTATATATACACACTATATATATATATATATATATATATATATATATACACACACATATATATATATATACATATACACATACATATATATATATATATATATATATTATACACACATATATATATATATTATACATATACACACACATATATATATATATATATATATATATATATACATATAATATACATATATATATATATATATACACACATACACATACACACAATTACACATGTTTGTTAGATGCGAATAATTGCGATAAATTGATTTGACAGAACCAATGTTGACAAATACCTATTAAACACACAACAGCTGCACACCCTCGAACACTCACTACAAAAAAAACAGCCAAGCCTCTCTGACAATCCAAATAGTGAAATAGCATCTATCCACACTCATAAAAACACACACACACCCAAACCATTAATACTCTGAAACCATACAGTCACACACACCCTAGGGACAAGCCTGGTGCTTTTTACAACTCGCAAACGGACGAAAATCCCGGGAAATTCTAGTAAGCAGAATGGGGGAAGTGTTTGAACCGCGTTAGACCTCATTTTCGGCCCGCAGCGTTTCCTTCTTCGTCTCGACAGCCTGCCCTCAGACCGTTCGTCTCGTGGGTTCTTTAACATCCTCTCTAGCTTATGTTCCGCAGCAGCAAGTTGCGAAGAAAACTCACCGTGCAAGCAGTCTGCCGTTCCCATCATGCTTTGCGGCGTATGCATGTCCAGTCCAAGCAGAGAGGGCGAGGAAGAGGATGTGGAGGATGTCGGTGAGGACGAAGAGGAGCAGTGTGGGGGCGAGGTGGGCAGGCACTGGGAGCCCTGGTTGGGAATGGCCGACTGGGAGCTTTGCGAGGGTATTTGAGCTGAGGTGGAGTTGGAGGTACTGTGCATGCTGCTCATCCCGTTCTCTGTCAGGAACTCCTCGAGATCCATGTACTGCAACTGGAACAGCCCGCCATCACATGGCAATGTTCGTTCCCATAGCAACGGGCCCAGGAAGGAACTGTTGTTGCTGTTTGAGAAGCTGCCAGCTCCATTGCTGTCAGTGGCTAGTCCATTGTTGCAGCCGTTGCGCATAGGACAACGGCCAAGAGAGTCCTCATCCATATCCAACCTGTCCTTACCTATAAGGAAAGCGAAATCCAATTTAATCTGCGGATAATATTACTTTCATATCTCAAGACAATCTGAAAAGACAAAACGAACTACTCTCATGAACACATATTGACTTGATTTCAAGAGATCAATATTTCTGATGGTGCTAAGATTACGTAGTTAGGGGAAGATTTGCACTTCCCAGCTACTTTCACATCCCTCTGGGAGAACTACCTCTGCAATGTCAACACTTGTGAATAGCTCTGACCTTCGGTGCATCAATGCAAAACGAAGAGCCTTAACTTGCTAAAGATTAATGTGTTTTGACATTCCTGAAAGACCATGGTAAAGCGATTACAATGTTACATTCGCAGCGACACTGCTTGAGTCTGTGGTACAGCAACAATAGCATTGAACAATGGCTAAACGTTACAAAACTACCGTCATTATGGCTAAACCAAAGCCATGACGCAAAAGGCGTAACAACAGTCAGACCAGACGCCTAGTGTATAACACAACATTATGCTAGTGTAACATTACTCTGCGTTGGTATAGGCTGAGATATAGAGTAGTGTGGTACTGGTTAAGTTTATTTGGTATAAAAACAATTCTAATGGACAGGCACAATACGAAACTAAAAATTAGGTCTTAAGTCTGAAGGTTTCCATCTAAAACTATTTAGGTGGGGTCTAAAATTGTAACAACACTAGTTAGGCTAAATCAGGCATTTTACGGTGCATTGGTGTGGAAACCAGGACTAGCAAAGGCAGTTTGAAATAAGACATTTGTGGTTTAGTTATACTGTATAAAAACAAACCATAAAAATGTAACTACAACATGTGTTTTGTTTAAGTTTGTGTTCTTTTCTCAATGAAAAAAAAACAACTGCAGACTGTCGCCTAAAACACCAATGCTTAAAAACAACCACAAAAACAGTAAAAGCTGTTCTTGAATCATTTGAAATGCAGTTTGAGAACTAAACGGGTCCAAAAGTAACGACAGTGCCCAAGCCGCATGCACATACAAAGTGGATTGACACTGAATTAGTGATTTTCATACTTGACTATTCAGGGTCAGTTTGCATTAATGGTAACTAGATAATCAGTGCAAAACACTGACAGCAATCAATAAAGAAGCTTTTCCAATAATCACGTTGTATTTGCAGGCAATGGAAAACATCTGTGTGTGTGATTATGCAGGTCTGTAATGGCTAAAATGGCTTAGCCAATAGCTGACCTCGAAGTACCTGGGTAGAGAGCTAAGTGGCTGAATGACCTAGCCTTGTTTATCTCTTCTAGTCACATGTGATGTCCTGTCTGCGGCTCACTGAGAGATACGAACAAATGCACATGGCTCTGCCATTTGACATGTGAAACAAAGCACGCATCGAAATAACACACTAATCGTGATAATCTGGCATCTAACTGGAATGGTGACTATTAATACAATATTTTGACTGTCTAAAGGAGCACACACAAAAGATTGATACAGAGCCTGTACATTAGCTATAATACACACAATGAGTGTCTGGGAAGCAGGTGCGTTTCCTCACCCTTCATTTCACTACAGTCTTTGACGCGCTGGTCGCACTTCACGGGAAGCTGCAGGAGCGACTTCAAGTTTGCTGTTGAGTTTAAGTGTGCTCCGTTAAGTGAGCCTCCTGCCTGGTTACTGTTGCCAAACTGCGGACTGGCTCCGGCAGAGGGAAGGTCCGGGGGAAGGAGCTGTGAAAGCGGCCTGGCCATCATCCAACGTCAGCCGGATTGAGCTCCCTTGCCCGCTAGATGCTTCAGTGGTTCAGTACTATTGTGCAGCCGTCAAATCAATCACATGACGATTCAAAGAGGAAACGAACAAACAAAAATAAAGGATTAGCATTAGTTCGTAGTCAAACACAACATATAACGTTAATAATATTGTATGCATTTGCATTGAGTTCGTATCACTAGACTAGGCTACTGTATAAGTACACATAAAGTTGTGAAGTCATGCAACACGAGACCGTGTTTACTTTAGAGACGGAGGAAAGACCTGCTCGACTCACGTGCACCACAGCATCCGACATTAAAGAAGAATACACTTTACCTTTATTTGAAATAAAATGTTTAAACAAAGAGTGCCATTCTGCTTGCATTTGATTGTAGATTGGTCGAGTGGATAATAATAAACATTCCCAGTACTTCCAGAAAATTTGCTTATCTTATGTTGGAACTTTTAAAAAAAATATAGACGAATGTCCAGAATAGCGTTATGCCCAAGTCCAACGTGTGGGAAAAAAGAAGCAATTGAGCGGAGATAATGGTTCCAGTAGAGAACAGTGGAGAATGGAAAAATCTGTGAGAATACAAAAAAATCCAATAATGCAAAAGATAACTTGAATGCGCTGAACTCTTGAATGCGTCGTCTCAAAATAACAAGTGAAAACAAAACGAAGAAAGTGTTGCTGAGTCAATTTCTGCTGCGTAGTGCGATTGGTGGGATGTTGACGTTTTTTTCCATGCAGTCTCTCAATCGCCTTTTCCCCCTGTGGTCACCCCCTTCTGTTCAGTTCTCTCTGCATGTGAGTTGCCGCACGCGTTGAGCTTGAACCGTCCGATCTTTTCGCTCAGCTGGAACGAACACGGGCCGCTCACGTGACGTCACACCTCCCAGAGTAGAAGCGCGAACAACACTGCACGAAGAGGCGCATCTCTGATTAATATTAATAAGGCACGCCCCTCGTGACAGGCACGCTCCTCAGGGAGGGAAGCACTGATTAAAAACAAATTGTTCAATAATTTCCCTCCAAGCTGTCCCGATGACGCTTATGTTGGACACCCAGGAACAACATGAACATGCGGACACAGAATTACTAAATTGGAAAGTAGACTGCTCTAAAGCGCATCAGAATTATCAGTGTAAATATGGAAAGAGTTGTCTATTTAACAACCTGTCAAGTTTCTACACAGTCCTATCAGAGAGCAACCTTTTGGGGAAAAACCTGTCAAGCGAATGGCACACTTTTTCACTTCACTAGTAATCCGGGGAAACGTGATCACATCATGCGAGAGGAGATGGCAACTACACGTTGTGTCTCAGAAACACAGACGCGCTCTCCAGTGCACATGGTGTCCGCACGCGGAGACACGGCTGAGCTTTTTTACTGCCATTGGCTGAGAGAAAGAGGCTCCTCCCTGCTCGCCCAATCATTGGCTGCCGTGGAGAGCAGCGCTCCGCCCATTCATCACACCCATGCTACAGCCGCGTGAGAATACAGAAACCGCGTGAACCCAGGCGAGTGTCGCGCACACACACTACAGATTCAGAAATAAAGGAAATAGATTTGTTTTGGTCGGACCTGATGAACCCACCTCACGAGCGTATCAAAATATTATAATACTCAATGCAGTTAGCAACGCAACATTTTCCCAGGCTGCCTTTAAGGATTCAACAAACTAATTATTGAGGACAGTATGCAAAGTGTGTGAACTGAATGTAAAATATAGATTAGAAGGCATCAAACTAGAACATTTTTATTTGTTTTCCCTATATACTGGGCGAATAAACGAATAAACCATCCCTGTCTGTCTTGGACTCATTTTAATTCAATGCCTCCCTCGTACACACACTCGAGGACTCAGAGTACTTGTTCCACCCACCGTTTAATTCCATGTGACAGTTGTTCTGCTGGCTCCCAGCTTCATGCTGTAGGTTGTGTGATCCTTGCTGCCACCAACTGATCAACATGTGAAAGAGCAACGTTTAGTGCTAGAATGCAGTATATAAAATAAAATCTACAAACTATAAATGGATTTCCAACAACTAGAAGGCTATAATTGATTAACAACCTGGGGTTAACATTGCAAGTCCAGACAGACATTGAACAGTGAATGTCCAAGTGCAGAAAGATGAAAAAAGGCAGCATTTTTGGGAGATTTTATGAGCAACATGCATTCTAGCATTAGGCTACTAAATGATATTTGCCACATTTAAAAAAGCTATTTTCTGTCAGATATTAACACATCCTTTGTGGTTCATTGCCAGTGCTGGGTAGAGATACAAATTGTAGTCGTTTATTAATTCCAAATTCCAAATATCATAAGTTATCCATTACACATTTACGGTAATATTATCTGACTATAGATTACTTTTCACCTAACTCATGTGCCATGTTGATTTGAATAGGATAATCTTGTAGCTATTGATATAAAAATACAAAGAGAAAGAAATATATTTTATTCTTGTTATCAACAACATGAAGTGAATTAAATGTTTAATTACACCAGGGTTTCCCAGACTGGGCTTCGTGTTGGAATTGCTAGTTCCTGAGTTTAATGAAAAATTATGGCAGGATTACAAAATTAGGCAAAATTACATGTCATGTGACCATTAACTGACATCACACTGTAAAACAAAAATATTTTTCCTGATTAGTAATCACAATTTTTCTTTTGTCAAATCAACTTAAATAATTTAGTTCAGATAACATATAATTTTGAGTTTCTGATGATTCTTTCATTGTATTAACTCACTTTTTCCATTTCAACTAACTTAATTTTAAGGCAACCACGTTACTTACTTTAAGTTAAACCAACAATATTTTGTTGTGGCAGAGAACTGTGAACTTAATTTTATTAACCTAATCTTATTATTAACCTGTTAACTTAAAATCTCAGGAGGTGCTTCAAGTAAACGTATTAGGTCAGAGACCAAAAAAATCATATAATCATATAACCAATACAAAATTAATTCTAGTCTGATTACGAGTATTTTAAAAAGTAATATGATCTATTTACAAGTCCTTTTTGGAATCTGATTACGTAATCAGTTACTACCCAGCACTGTTCATTGTCGTGGGCTAGGTCAAAAATTACCCAAATTTGGGGTATTTGTGCGGATATATACTCAGACACAAATATTCCATGTGTAAAAATCACAATACTACAGGGTAAAAATGACCTTACATCAACAGAAAATAATAAATATTTAAGCATTGTAACAAAAATTAACAGAAGAAATAAATATTATAATAAATGTTAAATATAACAACATCGGAAACCATGAAATACAGTTTGTAAAATGAATATGTCTGCGTATTTTAATACAAGCAAATACATACAAAATCATACATGTGTAGATGGAATTAACAAGGATATAACATTTCGAAAATTTTATTAAATGCTTGGGTATCATCAACAACCAGCTTATCATGTGTAAATAAAGTGATAGAAACATACGTATTACTTTTTCTTCTTTTAAAGAAAAAAAGAGAGGCTATAAGTAATATGGCATCTCTATAAGGTGAGAAAAGTACATGGAATATGATTTCATAGTTGTCAAATGGACAGAAAGTCACACATTAATACACTTAATCAAGACCTGATCTAAAGTGATAACTCTTACAATCACTCTTCCAACTACCTGAAGTGTAGCTATGATAAAAAGATAATTGACATTTGCTTAAAAAACATAATAAAATATTGACACAATTTACATTACAGTACACTTATATTTTTCAGTTCCTCCCTTAAACTCTATACATAAACGCTACATTGTACTACCCATATGTGGTGTATTAATTGTCACAATTTGGTAAGGCTTTTGCCTTTAGGGCAAGAATCTGTGAATTTGCATCTTACATTTTTTTTAGTCCTTTGACTGGATGTGTGGAAAATCATATTCTTCCTGTTTAAGTGCTGGCGTTACCATCCTAATGCTAGTTTTCTTTAAAAAGAGTAAATAAATTCAAACAGGGCTCACATTTGATATTATAAAGTGTTAATCAACATTTGTTATTATACATTAATTTCTTTTGGTTCCTATATTTAATACATTTTCAATTGGATTTGTCATGTAACCATGTAAGCCCACAGTCTCATCACTCACGCTGACCGTTCAATACATGGACAGCAATGTCTAACATGCAGTAATTTAAATACTCTTTGAAATAAAACACTCAACTTCCTAACAGGACCCCTTTACGCCTTCGGATACTGAATGCACTTTTTACATTAACAAAATCACACCTCAACGCTTGCTCTAAGTGAACACCAACAACACAATATATATCAAAGACAGAATAATTTTACAGAGCATCTGTTGAGGAATAGTGAGCAATAGCCTTTTGTTATGGCACAGTACAATATTAGCCAAATCACTGAATCTTCTTCTATTACCATCCAAGGATCATTTCAATCTGAACAAGAATTTTCATCTTAGAAGACTGGTGTGGAATTGGATAGATGGAGAGGCTAAGCATTTTTCAATACAAATGCCTTTGATACATCTGTGAGTTTGTTGAAGGTGTTCATTTTAGGGTCCAAGTTACATGAAGAAATGTAATGACTGAGAGAGAAAGAAAACGCTCTCATGACACACAAGTCAAAGTCTACATGAGCAAAGGGTGTATTCAGTCAGGTATCTCAGTTTTTGTCATGAAAATCCCAACACTTTTCTTCTAAAGTGCATATGAAAATGAATTTAAGGACATAACTCAGGGACTGTATTCCATATGCATGGATGAAGAGTTTCCTTTGCATTCAAACCTCTTGTATGTTGCTCCCATGACTAATTTAACACAAAGAGACCTCTTCGTTGAAACCTAGCCAACGTCCCTCGACACACCTTCTTGTGTCATGTGAGGAGCATTGCATTCCAGAAACAACAGGGACAATGTTTACAAGAAAATGCTCTGTTTGTTAAATGGGAGCTTCTGTGGATGAGAGCTGAGAGGAACTTGCAAGAACTGTTTTCCGCAAACTGGACATTTCAAACGATGCTGAAGGCCTCTCACTTTGGGACAATGTCTAGCTGCTATATGAACTTTAAGTGCTACCTGTTGTGAGAAGGTTGCACCAAGGCAAAGGGGACAGGACTTGCGTTTCAGTGGAACTTTGAGAGAACGAAGCCTGTGAAGCCTCAGTCCACCTGGAAGGCCCAGTTCATACACAGCACTTCCTCCACTTCCACGCCGGATTCTTACGAGCACAGCCATGCGCTTCTTAATTTTATGCTGTGTTCTGTGAATTTCTCTCCGTTTTCTCTTAAACATCTTTCTTCTAAGAAGATTTCTCTGCCTTTCCCCAAGGGAAACTTCCACCTGTTCTCTCTCTACTTTTGCAGCCGGGGTCCATTTGTAGCCTATCTCCTCTCTCTCTGGCCGTCTTTTTTTTTTTTTTTTCGTCTCCTCAACTCTTCTTGGCTTTGAAAAGTGTGGTGGTGTGTAGGTTGGATCTCAGCTGAATGCTGCTGGGGATTGTGGTGTTGCTGATGTGGCCCTGATGGAGGCAAAACAAGGGAATGCACAGGTACGTTTGCAGTAAGAGAATGCCTGTGACCAGTGTGATAAATGGGTTCACCCTTTTTCCCAGTGTGTTGTTGATGCTGATGATTACAAAGAAGAGGCCCTGAGGAAGTTGATGGCAGAGATGAGAATAAGATGAGGCATTAGATGAAGCAGAGTGTGTAATGTTGGCATCGGGTATATAGAACAGAGAGGAGTATCCAGTTTGTGTTTGGGGAGGAGCCTGCTGGCTATGAAGAAGTCCATGTTGTTCGCCATGTGTGCCACTTGGTGGCGCAAGCTGAAGCAAAGCATTTGTAGCAGCTTCACTTTCTGATATCGAACCACCACCACTGTTACCTTCGCCTGTGCTTCTTTGAGCAACTGGTTGGCCAGTCCGTGTTAGACCATGCTGAGAAAGCCTGTGCCGTGTAAGGCTGTTAGAGTATGCAAAAGCCTTTCCACAGACTTCACAAGAAAACAGCTTTCTCCACCACCCTCATGAACTGTTTGGTGATGTGCTGTCAAGTGAAAGTGATGGCGGAATGATTTCCAGCATATAGCACATGTGTACAGTCTAGGAGGGGGCTGAGTGTTTGATGTCTGTGGTTTGACATCTTGAGAGTATGAATAAAAAGAAGAAGAGCTACTATGCCCCCCTTGAATCAAGCTGCCACCAGAGGATGGAGGATAGCTGTTAAGGTTTTCCCCACCTGGTGTTGTTGGCACTTCTTCCATTTCACCTTTCTGGTGTAGCTTGCCATGTCTTTTAAGGCTCTGAGCATATCCAAAGTCCTTTCCACACAAAATACATTTGTAGTTCTTTTCTCCAGAATGCACTGTGTGGTGCTTGCTAAGATGAAATGCCTCTCTGAAGAATTTGCCACACACAGTACAATGGTGAGGCTTTTCTCCAGTGTGTATTCTGTCATGCCTTCGCAAAGTCTCTCTTCTTGCAAATCCTCGACCACAGACACTGCACAAATATGGTCTAATATCCCCATCAGGCCCTCCTGGTCTGTGAGTGGACTGCCTTCTTTTAGGGGGCTCAGACACCAACAACACCTGGCTCCTTTTCTTGCGGGGCTTCACGAGGACGCTTGGGCTTTCCACCAGGTGTCTGCTGATCTGTTTTGCTGGTCTGAGCCCCACTGCACTTGGGTTAGCATCACCTCTATAGGACTTTCCAGGCCAGATGTTGATAACGGACCACTCAGGCGAGGCAAGAGGCCCTAGACCCAGACCTCCAAGCAATCCACCAATGATACTCCCTCCGATCATCCCCTCTACCTCCACTATGGGCAGATCACCGCTCATACAATTTGCAGCTGCAGCAGTGATGGCAGAAATTGCATTGTTGACTGAGCTAGTGACATCATCTTCAGAATCCTCTAACAGGGACGAAAGTGGGAGATGTGGCTGTTGATGATGCTGCTGGCTTTGGTTTTGTGGGTGTGGATGCAGAGTAGGAGCTAATGGTGCCTTCCTAAGTGCAAGCCCTGTCATGTTGCCACCACCACATGGGGTTGTTCCAGAATATAGAATACCTTGAGAGCGCTGGTCCTTGTAGTCATCATTGAAATCATCACTCCGGTAAGAACCTGCACAACAGACTAAACAGTAATAATGCTATGCACACAAATTTCATAGTGCCTATGAAATATTTTGACTTTGACTGGGTTTACTAAAAATAAACACTACTCTAGACGTTACTCACCCGCAGCATTAGTTGCTATTCCATCTTGGGAGCCCCCAGCTTTATTGCTCTTGCCATCAACTATATTACTTTCATGCTTTGATCTCGCTGTACGTCCTGACTTGCCACAGGTGCCAGAGGCTGCATGGTTCAAGAGAGACGTACTTTCCCAAAAACAGCGACCACAAGCTGGACAGCGAAATGGTTTCTCTTCATGGATTTTTCATGGCGGGTGAGTGACTCACGGCGATTGAAAGCACGAACTACAAGTAGTGCAGGCATAGGGCCGAGACCCAGAGTGGATGACCCCGTGTTGAAGGAGGTGCCCTTTTTCTTGAAACCTTTGCCACACTCAGAACAATGAAAAGTCTTGTCGAGAGACTGCCACACGAAGATGAGGCTGAGCTGTCTTGAGTAGAGTGGGGAATACCTGGATCGGAAGGATGCAAAACTGGGTTCACAATATTACTTCTCGTGCCACTTGTGCCAGCTGTGGTTAGTTCATGACTACCGTAGGTGCCTGCGCAGACTAGAAAGATGTGTGAATGTTTTGCCACACTCGCCACAATGATAAAGGGGCTCTTGTTCAGGCTGAGATTGAGGGGGCATGGAACCATGGCTGGCTGTTTTAGAGCCATTTGTCACCAAGACTGATGCTGTTGCAGAAGAGGATGCAGAAGATGATGAGACAACAGAAGTAGAAGATGAAGAGGTTAGGTGGGAAGAAGGGTCTCCACCAATACCCGACAGAACCAACACCCCCACCTCCATCCAAGCCTTGTGTGCTATCCTGGTTCAGTCCCCTGAAGTGCCACTGTTAGGGTTTGTAGAGATGTGACTGTTGCTGCCATTGTTGTTGTTGCCTTCAGACTTTCTTTGTGGCAGGTAGCCAGCCATGGCTTTTTTTCTTCTACCACCTCCGACACCACTATCCCCCTTTCCCTCGTCTTTTGATAAAGAAAGATGTAGCGGAAGAGGAAGTGGCAAACCAGCTTCCTGTTGCATCAGAGATGCTAGCTGGTTAGAGGAGAGTACTGGGATTCCTTGAAAGTCAAAACCTCCGAGTGAAGAATGCTGCGAGGAGGAGTGCAAAGGATGATGTGGATGTGGGTGCGTGTGAGACAAAGTGTGAGGTGGTCATTTGCTGTTGTTGTGTTGGTGGCTGATGAGGCTGTGATAGAGTGGTTGAATGGCCATGAGTGTGTGAAGAATGAAGAGCAGGGGGTGGAGCAAGGGCTGCACTTGTCTCTCCTGCAGCTTGGCCCAGACCAAGACCAAGATGGTTATGACTACCTTGCTGAACTAAAAATTGTTCTAGACTGGAATTGGCTGGTACTCCAGAAAGAAAATACTGATTTGCCGCTAACATGCAGCTAAACTGTTGATGTAGACTTCGGGCGTCAGACTGAGATCCTGCCAACTGATGACCCAAAGTAGTCACTGTACTACTGCTGGGAGGGTTGTTGGAAATTGAAACAGAACTTGAAGTAGATGGGGAAGAGGACGGTGGCCAGGAGAGGCCTGAGGTACTGGCAGGCCAGGGTGCAATGGGGGTGGTGGTGGCACAGATGAAACCAGTCCTCCACTTGCACTACTGCTGGCAAAATGATCGAATCGTCCTACTCCTGAATGTAACTGCTCTTGTGCAAGGGTCGCCTCAGTTGGGTGGAATGAGCGCAAAAACTGAGGGTATCCACTCAAATGACTTCCACCACTGCTACTGCTTCCAGACATTTTGCCGGATTTCCTCAAACTTTGAGATGATGAAGATAGGGTTTGCTGTTGTAGAGGTGGAGGAGGTGCACTCATTTTTGCAAAAATTGATGCAGAGTCTGTAAAGGCACTGCCTCTTAGATCCTTGTAGTGGGCCTAAGCCAAGTCCAGACAAAATTGACCCAGATGTCTCACCTTGCTGCTGTTGCTGTAACTGGTGTTGGTGAAGCTGCACTTGCTGTTGGTGTTGAAGTTGTCGCTCTAATCCAAGACCTTTGAACTGATGGGACTGGTGTCCACTCAGCATCTCTATGATGTCCACATTGTACTTTCCAAACTGGAACATCTCCCAGTTACTGATACATTGGTGCGCAGTTCCAACACCTTCTGCTCTGCAACAGAATGTATTTGATGCTTTCCTACTAGTTGTAATCAGAAGCAGAAGCAATTTCAAAAACAGTGCTATCTCACATGTTTCTTATGCCACTGGTGTTGTTTCATTTAAAGCGGACACCCACTTTTTCACTCTTTGGGCAATTAGTTGAGAGGGACATTTTGTAATCGCTGTAACATGAATTTGTTATTTCTGAAAAAAAGTTCCATTGGATTTGTCACTTATGAAATAACTTCAACTCCCTTTTGGCTTCTCATTGGATTCCATGAAATCACAGTTATTTGGGATAGTTCACCTTAGATTTCAATATTTCAGTCTGAATATTCCATAAGAGTGCAGAGACATATGGTCTGGTAGAAAAATGCCTCAATTGCACAAGATGCAATTATTTTTTCACATTTTGGCAAGTGCTTAATATAGTTTGAGTTCAGTGAAATATTTCCACTTGCTTGGTTACATTTTCAGTTCATGACCATCCCACTGTAGGATGGATCCATTCAAATCCCATGGGCTGGTTTTATTACATTGAATATCTATTAATTCTTAATCCATATGTGGCTTGCATCTCTGTTTCCAAGTTTCAATTCAGTATACGTTTCTTTTTCCCCATAGTTGGAAGCAAAATCCTCCACTACCATTTCTCTGGGGGCTGTGAAAATGTTCTTTCAGCCACTCCTCTTCTCATCTGTGAGAGGAAAAAAGGAGCAACATGTTAAATGACTTATTTTAAACCAAAACTCTGATAAAATTTCGTTAATAAACAAAATTAACCATCAAACCTCAAAACACATAAATGGTTTTAATTGAAAACAACAACAACAACAACAACAACAAGCAGCAAACAGTTTATTACAGCAGACGTTTTTAATTCATACATATACATACATATATAGATATATATATATATATATTTTATATACACATAAAATCATAAGTGTGTGTGAATAATTATGAAAGTATAGGCAAATCTTTGAAAAACTTTGGTCCTTCACTTAATATTAAAGACATTTCCATGTTTTCATTTTTGTTCATTTGCATTTTTCAATATCAAATAAAATAACTAATAACTAAAACTTAAAAAATAAATAAAACCTGAGCCCTTTTTTATTTCTAGTGAACCACATCCAACCATTCATAGTTCATTCTGAAATTGTATTCAAGATCTAAAACATTATTTAATCTTATATATCAGCATCATCTAAATGACAGATATTAACAATTCAAATGATACACGGATTCTCGCTGATATGGTTGCATTTGACGAATGTCATTTAACAGCCACAACACGATACTAAACAAAAGTAGGCTACTGTAAAATACGTTTTCAGACGATATGCGCAATGAAAACAGTAAGTTAAGACACAAATTCAAATATTTACACGGTTTTCTTATATTGAAACGTTGCGAGTGTTTTCTATCACTTCATCTTACATTCTGAGCAGTTAGCATTGTGCGGAAAAGATGCTGAGTGCAGTGTGAATAGTCAGGGGTAGAGGTGAATTTCATGCAATTATTACATCCTCCGATTGCATCGCGTCTAACTAAAGAAACGGTCCATTTCGACAGACTCCTGGGAGTAATGTCAAATTGTCTACGATGGGGAAAATTCACTTCAAAAGTTCAATAGCGCTTGAAAAAATAACTGCTGCGTAAGTTATCTTTTACGCGAAATCTTTAGCGCTGTGGCTATGTGAAACAACTAGCATGCAAAACAGCTGGCTAATACTACACATTTAGCAAAGGGACATGGCTTGCCGTGATGATATGCGCGACCTAACAGCAAGCCAGATAATGCATGAGCAAATCTGTATTAATGTGCAAGTAAATTAGACATAATTAAATAATAGTCGATACAATAAAATAGGCCTTTTACCTACGCATCCATCTTTCAGCCTGGTCAAGATGAACGGGGCCTGCTACACTCTCTCCCACCCTGCCCCCCCGTTCATGTACCCCAGCTGCTCTGCGCTGTTTTCCAGTGGTTAGCCTTCTAGCTACAGCTAGTTAGCAGACTCTGTTACCACTGCAACCGTGGTGCGATAGCATGAGACCGAGTGTCCCTTATAATCTAAAACAGATGCACTTATATCCTGTTAAAAATGCATCAAACGGTATTACGACCGAATACTTTTTTATTTTGTGTTTGCTTTTTTTATCGGCTAAAATATTTTGCACGGTTTGTGTTGGTGTTTAGAGAGGGACAAGTGACGTGTGTTATTTTAACATTAGTCGTTTCCGGACATTGGAACACTTCCGCCTAACGTTACCCCGTCTTCAGTCCGCTATTTTTTGTGTTTGTAGTGGAGGCTGTAAGCTACTGTGTCTGAAACTAGCGCACACATTATATCAGCGTCTTTAATTATAGGAGCTACTTATAACGATATCATTTGTCTGCCCATTAACTGTATAATATTTGCGGTTAGCTTTCAAGTAAGCATTTTCGGGGTTGTTGCGCAGTCAAATTTGGCATGTTAGCCAGCTCGTAAAATATGAGGTAAATTCGAATTAGAACTCGGCGAATATATTACCTGATATAATGTTCTAAATTCGTTATTCATATATTCTATTATTTCTTTAGCAGCTTGTTTGTACCTTAAAAGCTCTTGCAGTGGCCATTTTATTACATCCTGGCAGCTCAAATTCAAAGGCTGGTCCTTATCAAAATGGCTGCCTTGGAATTGCTTATATCCAGTCTGATGCTTCATGGAAAATAAGTTTGTAAACATTGTATAATAAATGCTGATATCAGGAATAATTTAAACGTTCTGTTTCTCCTTTGACTTCTGTCATCAGACATTCGAGGCAACAGTTTCATCATTTGACTTTATTTTACAAAGGTGAAATTTAACCTGTATGGAAATCAAGTTGAGAATGCAGTGTAGCCTATATGTTATTACTTCAGGGGATTTGTTTTAATAGTTACATAATAATAATTATGATGTTTAACTTGAAGTGATTTACCCAAACATTCATTCTATGTTTGTGCTTAAACATTTCAAGACATTAACTCATTGCTGAGTCCCCAAAGGGTTAGTCTTCACTGTCCCGCTTTGCTTGTGCAACCAATGCTCATTCCATTGTAAGCTACCATCAAATGCTTCAGGGCTTTATTTGCACATCCAATGTTTGTTATTTTCTGCAGTAATATGCCTTGTGAATAAATTTCATAAACATTTTCATAATTATGGCTTGTGGATACAAAACAGACATTGCTACAGACTTTTTATGGCAAAGAAAATACTAAATTGATTCATCTGTTCTAATTGTCCCTGAAAGAAACATTAAAAGTTGAAATTTCACTTAACAAAAAGACATTCGGTTACACACATACAACATACATCCTATGACATCATTTATAAACCCATTGTGATGTCTCTGCAACAAGTAATGACATTTGCAGGCTTAAAACAATTACAATGTGACATCACACTGAGAAATTTTCGAAGGCACTCCTCATCATCAGGAATGCATGAAGAATTGGCGAACAATGAGTGGCTTTGATGTTTGTGCTTCTATTTTCTACTCATAATTTCAAAAGAATTTCATGAGAAAGATATCTAAAACAAGTAAACACTAAAACCACAGAGGAAAAAAATCACCATCATAATCATAAGATAACCATAACAACAAGAAGAAATTTCACCAATAACCATAATATTAACTGTCATAGTAATGACAATAACGAACACCAATGTATTACAGAGCTGTTGAGGAAGATTGTCTTTTAAGTTGTATTCATAATTCATTAAGATACACACTATTTCCAGTGAAGAGTTAAATGAATGTGTTACCACCAATCCTGATGCTGATGTGATATAAACTACTCCTTAACACTTTTACTGGGAGGCATAAATATTCAAATAGTCCGTAACTTATACTGTTCAGTTTCATTACACTGAAAATTAACCAAGAGGTTAAAAGTCTATGACAAAAATAATAATAAAAAGACGACCAGTAGGTGGTTTTACAATGTAAATTGATTCGTTTTCATCTGGTTAAATGAGCTCTATTTCTCAGAGGTCAGAACCATACAGTAATTATATCTGGCTCTTCTGCGAACAATCTCACTTTACATTTTTCATTGTAATATTTACTTACTATTTTAATATCTTTTTTTGGTAAATAATGAGATTATTATCATTGAGTAATGATTAAGCTGTGGGTAACAGCTGTACCACTAACGCATGTGTGTTGTATAGCCCTTAATATTGATAAGCGTTATTGGTTATGAAGATATTAGGTATGACGTGTCGTGGTCATATCTCGGTAACAGCAGATTCGAAAAATACAGGTTAGCTGTTTTGGCATGCCTGTATCCTCAGACTGTTCGCAGAGTCTAGTTTTAACAGCATATACACATGGCTTCAACATGAGAGATTCAAAAAGTAGTCCAGGAGGTTTGTCTTTATGCAAATGCCAACCAACACCTGAGCGAGATAATGGTACCGCCATTTTATGCACTAATTTTATGCCAGAATATCATAACATACAAATACATTGATGAGTGCCCTTACTCTGTCTTGAGTCGTCCGTCTTCATCTCAGATCCATATTTAATAGCTTAAGGTGAACCGTTTGTCTACACACTATACCTAATAGGAGCATATATGTGTATGTACCCAGCATTACATAAATCAAATGTATTCTTGTGCTTTTGGTAGTCCAGCGTCCATTATGATGAATCTCCCTTGCAAATCCCAGCACTTGGACATTGTAGAAAGTGGTGGCTCAGAATCCAAACAAAGTGCCATTGATCATTAATGAGTCTTTTTAAGATGGAGAAAAAAGATGATTGTCAGACATTTCTCTTGGTTTTCATCTGGGCTTTTCCGCCCAATTGTGTCCCAGAATGGCTTTCATCGATAGTTCAAAGCGATCTCCAGTGATGTACTGAAGGGCAAACTTAGAGGAAACTTCGTGTGTACTATTTTCAGGATTCCACCTAAACAAATTGAAAAGAACTCACTTGGTACATCCATTTTAAATTCACAATGAATAAGATGCAGATGTAACAATGTATGGTAAGGCTTACTTTCTTACGGTATTCAAAACTAATTCATCAAATGAGTTCCTCAGAGTTTTTGGATATGCTCCTCCAATTGTTCACTTTCATAATTCCTTTTGACATACCTTGTAAAAACCCTGCCGCACTTCCTCATTAATCATTATGAAGAAGTGGATTAGGGTTTAAAGAAGGCACGATCCAGCATTACGTATGTCCAAACGTAAGTAGCTTTCCAGTTGTAAGTTTGGATGAGCGCTCCACGTTCAACTGGTTCCTCTTATGCAGATGTTAATTATTGGTCTTCCAGCAGTTCTATCATAGTTACAAGATAAAAGCCATTCTCTGAAATATATGGCTCCATAGCAGCTATATCTGTAATGTGTAATAATGTAAGATATTTGAGGATAAAAACATGACATAAAGATTTGAAAAAAATGTACACATCATGTGGAATTTATATTACACTCTATTGATATTCTATGCGGTAGATTTATAGGCAAAATTTACACAAATAAATAGTTGTATATGATTATAGCGGCAATTTCATGAACGTAAAAAGCACAAAAACTTTGAAGCTCTATCAAAACTGACTTATAACTGTTGTTATCTAATCTTATGTTGTGAATCTGCCACTATATACAATATGTATATGTAAAAATATGGTGCCACTTCGCTCTCTGCGTAGTTTCTCCCACTTTGTGGCCCCCTTCAAAATCTGTTTCTCTTATTCCTTTACCATCCTCCTACTCCTTTTCTCTCTTCTCTCGTTATTTCTCTCCCTCTTCCGCCCACTCTCCCTCTCTCTCTCCCACAGTCCCTTTACCATCCTCCAACTCTTCACACAGTCTATCTCTCACCCATCTTCTCCATTCCCGCCTTACCCTCTCCAGCCTCTTGCTCACACAGTAACCTCATTCTTGCTTCCTGTTCTAACCCCTTGGTTGGACGCCACTCCTCCTCCACTTCCCCCACCACCGGGGATGAAGTGAAGTTGTTCAATGGTATTTTGCCTTTTAGCTGCAAATGCAAGCCTCCTGGCACTGTGTCCACCAAGAGTCCCTGTTCCCATGACAACTCCTGTTCCTGGCATGTCGCCCCATGCCACTCCCCCACCCCCGCCTCCTCCCAGGTGACCTGACATCGCAGCCGAATTCCGCTCCTGCTCTCGCCCCGACGTCGGGTGCGAGTTCATCTTGATCATGTGGTGACGGTCGAGTGATGGCGTGGCACAGACGTTCTGCTGCCGATTGAGCTTTCTGGTGGCTGACCGCGGGGCAGGGTGGGCACCATTCCGCCTCCCCCTCTCCGCCCGTGTACAGTCACCCCATTCCCAAACCCATGCTGCTTCCGCCATACTCATCCCCGCGGATCTCCTCCCTGTAGATGGTCTGGTGACATCAGCAGCCTCTCCTTGGACTTCTTCAGGGTGTTCTGGTTATTGGAGTTCTCTGAGCGCAGTGGCCATGGCTTTGTAGTATTGATGCTGCTGGTCTCTTCGAGAGCCTTGATAAGGTGCTGCCGTCGGCAAGGGGCGGAGGAGCTGGTCCGTTGACTTGACCGCGACGTGGCGGTTTGGAAAGCGTATCGTAATTCTGGTTTTGCTTTGATTCCGGGGGTTCCAGAGGGTAAGGATTCGGGGTGTGGCTTGGGGCAGACTGCGGATGAGGTATTCGAGGACGAAGTGGCGCGGTTGGGAAGCGTGCCTCTTCCCCCAGCGTGTAGTCGCCACCCCAGGGAAGGTGATGCTGGGAGGAATGAAAAGGAGGGAGGGGCGTTGTTAGGGTCTCCGTTTGGTGGTACAGTAACCCTGAATATTCCTCCAATCCTCCTTTCTCTGTAGGTGGAGGAAAACATGTTTAAAAAGATCTAAAATTAATAATCTCTGAACATGAAAAGTTGATAATTATAAAGTAATTCATTTTCAGTTATAGAAATAGCTTGTACTGACCAATAAATGACCAAAATCAAAAATCTGTCCAATATCAATACTTTGTTTTCTCATTTTCAGTGTTTTCATATTAACTCTAATTAAAGAAAAACACCAATTGAGAAATTCCATGTCATTTTTACTTCAGACGAAAATAAATTAAGGTTTTCTGATGAAAACTTTCCAGCATTTTCTCCATATAATGGACTTAAGTGGGAACCAAATGATTCAAGGTCCAAAAGACAGTTTCAGTGCAAACTGTTCAAAGGGCTTTAAACGATTCCAGACGATGAATAAAGGTCTTATCAAGCTAAATGATTGCTCATGTAAAAAAAAAAAAAAGTTTAAGTTTCATTAGCTAAAATGGTCGCCTTTGCTTTTGTTCTGTGATGTGTGTTCGTGACTCTCCTGTTCAAACTCGTTTTTTAAAACTGAACGAATCTTTTTTCGTGTCATTTGGTTCATTCAACGAACGAAATGAATAACTTGACTCTGGAAAGATTTGTTCATTTTATAACTTTTTTAAATGAGAGATATTGTTTTATTTTATCGCCTGGAATCGTTTAAAGCCCTTTGAACAGTTTGCAGTTTGCACTGAAAGGTCTTTTGGACCTTGAACTGTTTGGTTACCAGTAAAGTGCATTATATGGAGAAAATCCAGGAATGTTTTCATCAAAAATCTTAATTTCTTTCCGACTGAAGAAGAAAGACATGGACATCTTGGATGACATGGGGGTGAGTAAATTATCAGCAGAAGTTTTTTAAAAAAGTGAACTACTCCTTTAAGAACCACATTTAAACGTGTTTATTATTAGCAATACACTATGTAAATTATCAGTGTTTTTAAAGATTAACTTTAGGTGAGCATTAGATGACGGCAAGCATAATCTAAATCCAATTCTGATAACTAATTACTCTCTAATATTGGCCAATAACCAATATGGTATCAATATACAGTGTATCCCAAATAAAAATGGACGCATGACTGAAAAATGTTTACAGAATTTGAGCTACAAGCTAGAATTTTAATAAAAAGCTCAACACAACCTACTTAACTCTTAATATAAATTCTTTAACATCCATCCCAGGACAATGTGTTTTATGTGAATCATGATTCAGTTAATTTAACAATATTAATACAATCCTGTATCTTGAGCCATTTCATATTTCGGCTGATTAAGTCTGAGTCATTGTATCAGCCTGTATAACCTTCGCCTGTGCAGAACTTTCTTGTCATCCAACTGTAACTCACACTTCCCAGGAGGTTTGATGTCTAGCTGAGAGAGAGGCCTTAAGGCTTTATGCGTCTGTACAAGATTGTGTGCGCTTTGCTATGGTTTGCCCTCATTAAAATGACCCTCACAAACATTTATATCTCCCAAGCTATCCAATGAAACACTGACACGGCTTTAAACAAAAACCCAAGCGTACAGATCATTTTCGGGCAACATTCTGAGCCCCACATGAGACTATATCCTCATCATCGAGCAGGTAATTTTTCCTTCAAAACACAACAGTACTAAATGTCACACTGTTTCTGTATTTGTCCATCTTTTCCTCCTCTATTGCTTCTAAATTGGCTTTATGCCTTTGAAATGATGTTGGCTATAATAAGAAAGCAATCATGCCAACCTTTTATGTAATTCTTACAAAACATAATTTCCCTAAGATAAGAATCTTCCTCTCCAATGGTAATAAAGCACTCACCCAGACGCTTGAGAGAGGAGTATCTGTTGATCTCAGGCTTCATGGCGGCTTCATACGAGGGTGGCAGCTGTGCCAGGTTATGAAGGGAGTGATGGAAGGACGGCTGGGGCTTCATGGCGTTAGTATGCTTATTGGGCTTCAATGTGCCACCAGTGGCCATCTGCATGTTGTTCATACGTGATCCACGCTCTTTAAAGACACATATGCAATGATGGACCTTGAGGTTATTTCAAGTAGTTCAGAATATACATTCAACTATGTAGAATTGTTGGTTTTACCTACCGATGGTGGCTGTGTGTTTGGGACTGGAGCCTGTGGTATGGATGAAGTTATGCTGTATATTCCCCACTGTGAATAAGAAAAAAAGGCAAAGGCATGTGTTTTATGGCTGTATGTGCATGTCTTTGCGACTAATTTACATTTAGTATGACTTTACAAAACACACGTATCCATCTAATACTATAAATGTTGCCCTATTGAGCTCTTTCTAGCTCCACAATGTGTTGAACATTTTTCGCCGTCTGTTCATTCTAATGCCATCATATACAGCTTCGTGTTAATAATTCACAAATGCCCTTTCATCATTTGGCTTTTGCTTTTTCCCTATGTTCCTTTGTTGTCCTGAATTTATACAGTTGGTCGTCCACAAGACTCAAGCTGAGATGGAAACATGAAAGGAACTCTGGAAATCTGTATGACATATAATGCAACAATACCTGCAAACTCCAACCAGGGCCATGAGGGTGAAATTAGTGCAAATTTAATACAATTATTGAATATTAATGATTTGTTGACCCAAGACACTTTATTTCATATTATAGCTGGTGACATGCGACCAATTGGCTTTTTATCGATGTAGATATAAGATTTCATACAAAGTCAAATAATGTAATAATGGCAGCATTATTGTATGAATGTTTTTTTTCTATTACTTTAATTTCATCAAGTAACCAATTTCAATTTCATTTTAAGATTCATACAAGATTCAACTAGACAAAACGAGTTAAAATGACTGCAATTTGCTGATTTGAAGTCAAAGAAAACCTGGATAAAACATTAGACATTTAATTTTCTTTTTAATCATAGATTTAAAGACTATACTATAAAAAACCAACAACACCACACAACAACAAAAAACCCTGCATTACATTTTTAAGTTCAATCAACTTGGATGTTTAAGTTATTTCAATTTTAATTTCATTAAACTGACATAAAAATAAGTTGGATCTAATATAACTTTTGTAAAAAAGGTGAAAATGGCATATTATTAACTTATTTTGATCAGTTAAAGCAATGTAAAAATGTTTTTTGTACATGTTGCCATAACTTATTGATTATATTTTTTTACAGTACAAAATTGACTATTTGTGAGTTTTCTTACACTTGAACAGTTTTTGTAGTTAAAGGGTAACTAAGGGTTTTGCCAACTTGTTGTCAATAAATGAAGGTGACATGTGAATTTAATTTTCATATTAGTTCTTTATGACTTTTTTTTGTTAATGGGTGATATATGGATACACAAATTCAGTATGATGGTGTGTACGGTAACAAATATTGTTTTTTGTTTGTTTTCATTTTCCAATGAAAAGTTAAAGTGAACCCTTTGGAGTAAAATGTCCCCCTGAAAAATGGCATGTTGTTGCTGTTTTTTTATAATGTAATTAAATAATTATTATGATTCTTAACATTCTAACTATGATGGACTTATTGGATTATTAATAATGTATAAGATGTACATTTCAAACCTCATCATTATTCATCATAATATAGTAACTGGGCTAACTAAATCATAAATCTGAATGAATAGTTTTTTGCTACTTAATGCTTATATATTACTTATCTTCATAGTTAATTATACGCACAAATGTACACTGTTCTTAAAGGGATAGTTCACTCAAAAATGAAAATTAAGTCATTAATTACTCACCCGCATGCTGTACCAACCCCGTAAGACCTTCGTTCATCTTCGGAACATAAATGAAAATATTTTTGATTAAATTTGAGAGCTGGATCACTACCACATAGGCTGCCTAAGGGATTGAAACTTGACGGCCCAGAAAGTCATTGAAGAAAATGTTTAAATATTTCATGTGACTACAATGGCTCAACTATAAGTTTATCAAGTGAAGAGAATACTTTTGTGCGAAAACCCCTCCCAAAAATAACGACTTTATTCGACTATTCTTTTCTTCTTTGTAGGCCTGAGACGAGACTTCAAGAGATTTCCACAATACATGCGCGAGAACTGCAATCTTCTTCTACTCCTTCTAGTTCAGTTCTCGCGCATGCGTCGTGGAAATCTCTTGAAATCTTGGAATATTTAAACATTTTCTTCAATGACTTTCTGGGCAAGTTTCAATCCCTTAGGCAGCCTATGTGGTAGTGATCCAGCTCTCAAATTTAATCAAAATATCTTCATTTGTGTTCCGAAGATGAACGAAGGTCTTACGGGGTTGGAACAGCATGGGCGTGAGCAATTAATGACTTAATTTTAATTTTTGGGTGAACTAACCCTTTAGAGTGGCGCCTTCCCCAGCATATAGAGATTATGGAGTTTTCCACTCACGTCTGTTGTCTTTACTCTGTAGGGTGGGATAAAGATTTTTCGGGGTCGTCCAAGTGTCCCTTCTCCTCCTCCAGTTCCCAAGGCTACGCTGTTGTTCTCTCTCCTCTTGAACTGGACTCGACTGGTGACGCAACATTTCCACAAGAGCCCTGACAGGGAAGGATATAGAAATGATTAGTTTATATGAGCAGTGGTCTTCACCCCTGGTCCTCCGGACCCACCGCTCTACACAATTCTGTATGTCTCCCTAATTGAACACACCTGATTGAGATCATCAGCTCTTTAGGTGAGAACTCCATGAAGTGAGACAGATAAGAGACATACAAAATGTGCAGAGCGATGGGTCCACAGGACCAGGATTGAAAACCACGTTAATATGGAAATAGAATTTAAAGGGTCAGTTCACCCAAAAATGAAAATTAAGTCATTAATTATCTCACCCCCATGCTGTACCAACCCGGTAAGACCTTCGTTCATCTTCAGAACACAAATGAAGATATTTTTTATTAAATCTGAGAGCTGGATCACTCCTCCATAGGCTTCCTAAGGGACTGGCTCTTGACGGCCCATAAAGTCATTAAAGAAAATGTTTAAATATTCCATGTGCCTACAGCGGCTCAATTATAAGTTTATCAAGCGACGAGACTACTTTTTGTGCGAAAAAAACACAGAAATAATGACTTTATTCGACTATTCCATTACTTCCTTAGGTGGCGGTAATACTCCTAAGCGGTGAGCAGCCGATACCAAGAAGTAGTCAAAGAAGAACGTCCCTCATCTCAGTTCTCGTGCATGCGTTCTGGAAATCTCTTCTACTCTCGTCTAAAGGCCCATAAGGGAAGTAATGGAATAAAGTCGTTATTTATGTGTTTTTTTTCGCACAAAAAGTATTCTCGTCGCTTGATAAATTTATAATTGAGCCACTGTAGGCACATGGAATATTTAAACATTTTCTTTAATGACTTTATAGTCCGTCAAGTGCCAGTCCCTTAGGCAGTCTATGCAGGAGTGATCCACCTCTCAAATTTAATCAAAAATATCTTCATTTGTGTTCCGAAGATGAACGAAGGTCTTACGGGGTTGGTACAGCATGGGGTTGAGTAATTAATGACTTAATTTTCATTTTTGGTGAACTAACCCTTTAAGGTCGATTTGACATCCTTTCAGACATCTGTTACCTTGGCATGTTGAGTTCTCGGTTCCTAGGCTGCCGTGATGCCTTGTGGAATGCCACTTTTATGGCCACTGCCACTGCCACAGTAAACGAGATGACTCCACCGATGACGTAGACGGTGTTGTCTGCTCTGTTCGATGCGGCTGAGGTTCGCAGAAGCAGGCAGCGGGGGCCTGGTCGCTGGGGGCTGTATTGGCCCACACAGGGGAATGGTAGTTGTGGCAGATG
This sequence comes from Hybognathus amarus, assembly GCA_030378365.1. Lineage (NCBI taxonomy): Eukaryota > Metazoa > Chordata > Actinopteri > Cypriniformes > Leuciscidae > Hybognathus > Hybognathus amarus. Next base: position 189,905 of record JAQIUQ010007250.1, read on the forward strand.
TTCTGGTCCCAGCCTTAAAGTGCGGTTCGGACAGCAAAATCGGATAATGGCAGGTCCCACAGCAGTAGATGAAGTCATCCTTGGAGCAGTTAAAGGTGAGGTCATACTGCCCCATGACATCATAATAACCTCGACACACGTCGACTTCCACCAGTTTGCGAGGGGGCGGAGCTACCTTTGCTGCTCCGAAAGGGGCCTTCAGTGCATCAGTCGTTACATTCTTTGGCAGCATTATCTGAGGCAGCGGCCGGAGGGGCATTTCTGCCACTCCAGCTGGCGGCTTTGGCCGACGATTCATGGACTTCCCTCGCATACTCCCACCGCTTTTAGAAAGGGGGTAGAGAAAGCCCTACCTTGAGATCTGGGGCTGGGCGTCGGGGTGATGGTGACGGGCCCATTTGTTACGTTTCTGGAGGGGCCCGGGACGCTCGCAGAGGAAACGTTAAGTGGGACAGCGATTAGCAGGAAGAGAATAATGACACGTACTCGAGCTTCCAAGGTGGGCATCATCTTTACATGACTAATGCTGCTATTTTCTCTCGCTGACTCAACCCACCGCACAATGCCGAATTTTGTAATAACAGCCTGCTTAGTGCTGTATGCAAAATATTCTTGTAGCAGGCCTCCGACGTAGGAAATCTGAGTCTATATCAAAACAGTCTTGAAAGACAAATCTGTTCTCAAAGTCTGATAAAAGTGTACAATGTGAAGGATCACAACAAAACTATTTTGATGTGCTTTCAGCTTCAAGGTGAGTTACACAACATGTATTCTCTCATCATGCAGAGTTTCCATCCAGCATATTGCTGGAAAACCTGAACAATATGCAAAACAATTCAAACGCTGACAATATTCTGAGCAGGCAACGTACAATTGGCTAGTTATTGTATAAACAGGAAATGAAAGAATATTTAACAAATTGTCTGTTCGGAATGCATTAACAAGGCAAATATTCCCTTTTGTGGCTTTCTTCAAGAGTAAACATTTTCACATATCCGCAGACAAACAAAATGGCTTCTCGTTACTGTCTTCTAACATCTAGTATTTTCATGACACAAAGGCATTTAAGTTGTAGTATAACTGTGTACATTAGAAGTATTTAGGTTTAGTTCTCTGTTTTGGCACTTATCAGGATGAAAGTTTCATTTAAGAGAAAGGGGCAACTGTCGAACATCTTCAAAATGTAAACTAAAGTTTTGCTTGTCTTCACAATTTTTTGTATTTTATTTGGGCACTCCTTACATTCAGCAATGGCACTTAGTCTTAAGCAGATTTCCCTGACCTGTTATACTCCTGAATGTTTACTATTATTAACTAGTATAAACAATTTCCATACACTTGGTGAAAAAAACAACAACCTCAGAAACTAATCTTCTTGTTTACGTGTTAACAGGACTACTCTGAATGGCGAACTCCATTGAGGGTTTGAGGGCAGTGTGATGAGGAAATCATTTTGAGTTTGTTCAGTATCTCTGCCTGCAAACCTCTACATTACTGAACTAAAAGGAATGTGCGTATCTCTCATTCAGCACGTGAAAGGAATAATCCGGTATGCAAATTTAAAATAATTGAAAGAAATCAGATATGAGTTGAGTCATCAAATGTATGCCCTTCTTCTCGTATTTTCTGTGAGAATGTTCAATAAACCGATGACACAGACAAACACACACTCACAAAAAAACTGATAGCAGTAAAGATGTAAAACGTTTTCAGGGCTGATTTGTCTTTACAATATTTCCAAGGAGAGTGACTATGTAAACCTTCCAGTCTCTTTCCAGTTTCTTAAGATTCACGCAGCAGATATGCCTTTAAGATAAGCCCAGTTTTCATTGAGAATCATTTGCTCTTGGTGAAATGGTTTAAAATCCCATGGTGTGGACATGGCTGTTTCCTCACAATTTTTGCAGGGTTGATCTTGGAATCCACTGGCAGTTATGAAGTGTTCAGTTATCAAGCGATGTGCCTCTGAAAAGAAATCAACACACTGATGTTACATCCTACATGCACACACACACACCAGAGAGATCAGTGAAAGTTTCTGAAAGATCATAGTTAGCTTGTCATCTGCATGGCAGCCTATTATTTTCATTGTGACACATATGGCAAGTGACAGAAAAAAAGGTATGCGCCAACGAAAGCAATCAATATAGAATCCACAGAATTCAACGCAAAAGAGATTTTTATGGCTGTTGGACTGTATGTTCTACGGTAGAAATTGGCCTACGCACCTGACTTAAGTTCACCTGGGCATCTCCTTAATCAACATGTCTCCTAATCGACACTTACCAAACAATCCCATTCAAAATGCTTTAATCTTAGACATAAAGAAGTACAAGTGATTTAAAAATAGGAGCATGGCAAAGGTTATCCATTTTATAATTTTTCTCTAAAATGATTGGTTCCTCACATGTAAAATTCTCTGTTACTATGTAAAAAAAAGTTGAATATTTGGATCATAAAAAACGATTCCGATTATAAAAGTAATTAGATTAAACACAAAAAATTAAGTATTCATAACTTTTCCGATATTTGAGTTCATGCAACATTCTTTACTTAAAAATAAATGCATCACATTACAAGTATTTTTAAGAATGTTGCGCTGAACTCAACTATATAAGTACATATAACAAAGTTTTTCTTGTTAATTTAAGTAAATTATTCCAAGTTGGGATTACTTAAAAACTATGATGCAAAAATGGTGCATATATATTTTAAGTAAATCCAACACATAATTTTTTAGAGTATATATATATATATATACATATACATATACACAGTTGTCTAGTTTAATTTCCTCTTTTGTTATAAACACTTATTATTAAACACATTTTATTAAAAAGCATTTAAAAATGTTTTTGCCCAAAAAAAAGAATCATTCACAGTTTATACACAATAAATCTACATTGAGAATGTATGTCTCTTTTTAAAGAAGACACTCAGCCAAGCACTTCAAATGAAAGTGTAAAAAGTAATACGTAAAACAAATAAACTGAACTAAATCATTTTTATTTTATACAAAAAATATATATATATATATATTTACAAAATTTTTACACTATATATTTACACTAAAATTTCTATAAAATCAAAGCAATAATGTCGAACCATGTTTTGTTTTAAAATTAAAGTTCCTATGAGTTTTTGTTTATGCGCCATACCAAAAGTAGCCACCGGGTCACACTCGCATTCCATTGACTTTTCTTTTGTTTTTTTTTAAATGTGTTCTCCTGTAACAAATTAATGAATTCTGTCACAATATCACTTCTATCACAAAACACTCGTCAAATATGGAACAAATATGTGTTTTGTCAAGATCAGAAAATATTTGGATTATAAACATGACACCGCCATGCCAACAATACCACGACGAAGGAGCTTCTAAAAGCACTTTTATAGTAATGCATTGTCCAATATAAAAACGGTGAGATAGGAAAAAAAGGCGAAAAAAGGCCAATTAAAAGGCAGACTCTGACGAAGAAGTCTGTAAACAACAACTTAAATAATTTTAGCACATAAACATCTTAGAGTTGTTTACAGCCTAAATATGATTTGCATTTTCAATACACATCATTTTCAGAAAATCTCATCATTACAGTAGCAAGCTAATTTGCGCTTTAGCCTTATCGCTAAAATCATCTCTACATACACTCTGAGCATCAAATTAGTTCTGGTTCTTTCGATCATTTTGAATCAAATTTGGCCAAACGTCATTTCCACCAGAAATCTGAATCAGTGAGATTTTAGAACTGCGGCAAATGGATCATTCCATAAATCGGTCCTTGTGATTTGTGAACCAAGCTGAATTGGGAACTGCATACTATGCTTAGCTTTTTACCATATCTTTCTATGCCAGAAATAGTAAATGTAGTATGTTAGTATGCAGTTACTGAATTCAGCACCAGTTTAAAAAGTCCAAAAATATATATTTTTTAAATGGCTCATAAAAAAACAACAACTCATCACCACATTTATAAGCGCATTTTATTTCTTTACGTCAAAATAATGAGAAATGCTATGATTTTCTGCAGTGTAATGGAGATATTAAGCACTTAAGTAAAACATACTTCACTACAGTAAAAGCAATATACTTTGAACATTAGCCCAAACAAGTGCAATAGTCTCTTCTTCCCATTGTGACGTATATTCGAGCTAGAAACGGCTTCTCTAACCAAAAAAAAAGTATGGCATGCAACTTTATTTTTCAGCATTTAATTGGATCATTGTGAAGGTTTCATCCTCGCGCTTAAAACATGTCATTAGAGAAGACGCTTAAGAAAAAACAAGAACTGTAAATATTGATTTCATGGGGACTTAACATTTAGAAACAGATGTAATATCGACACTTAAATTCAAGCAAGATTAAGAAAGATTGCATTTAATATACACCCTTAAATCTTAAACTTTGAACATTTGCACAATGAAAATGCAGTACAGCTGCAGATTTCAGCTCATGACACTGAGAAAGAGAAAGAAGAGATGGTGTGATGACCATTTGTCTAACGTGTTACGAACAAGTCACTATGAATCAGAAGCATTGAGAGAAGTGAATAGTAGCAATAATCTGAACAAATAGTGATCAGTCCTTTTCAGAGAGCATAGCATGATGCATGTTGCATGGCATGAGGGGGTTGAGCGAGAGAGAGAGAGAGAGAGAGAGAGAGAGAGAGATGCTTTCCTGACACGGTGTCTATGTGTCAGAATGTTTATGAGAGAAGTAAAAGAGACAGTGTTATGCTAAAATTATTCTGTAATCAATAGCTATATGCTTTATTTTTCACAATAGCGAGGGCCCGTTGAAAACCATCGAGCGGATAAAAGAATGTTGGGAAAGTGCGAAAGAGAAGAGAGATAAGTGCAGGGTAGAGATTTAAAATATGAGCACAGCATAACAGAAGTGCACAGAGCCAGAGGTATGACAGAGGAGAGGTGCTTTTGTGTGTTTGTGTGTGTGTATGTGGGAGGGCAGTGTGTGGGTGGAAAGAGAATGGAGAGCATTCAGTGACACCACTTACTAACACACATACGCACACAGTACACACAATACACAACACCGGGAACATACAGTGCTACATAGACAGTATGCTGGCTCACACAGGAACATTAACACACTCTCATACGGCATATAATACATGTTCTCCAACCATGCATTTTACAGGTATATAAAACGTACAGCCCTTGAAAAGAGTGAACACACAAAATATGTTGTCGCAGATCAACAAGTTAATGTCAACAACGATTATTTGGATGTAATGAGGCACAGATATCACAAAGGAAACTGCACAGATAGAAGCCACATCAAAATCTGCACGAAATACAGCATTAGCCATGAAATTATACATGTGCCTGGCTGCTGCAGGGCTGCGCTCTCATCTTAGCAATAGTGGTTATGCATTACGTCTCACAGTGGCGGTGTGGCATCAAGCTGGTTCTGCTAAATTATTAAACTACTCTGACCAAAAAAAAAAAAAAAAACCCTAAATGCAGGTATTATTTCAAAATACATTATATTCCAATTAGGACTATGCAAAAATTAATTGCGACTATGCATTCAAAATAAAAGTCTGTGTTTACATAATATATTTGTGTGTGCTGTATATCATTATTTTGTATATATAAATACCTATGCATGCATGTATATATTTAAGAATTTTTTGCGCTTAAATTCTGTATATATATATATATATATATATATATAATATATATATATATATATATACAGAATCTTATATTATATAAATATAAATATTTTATATATGAATAACATTTTCTTAAATATATACGTGCATGTGTGTATTCATATATACAAAAATAATTATATATAGCACACACAAATATATTATGTAAACATAGACTTTTATTTTGGATGCGATTAATCGCAATTAATTTTTGCACAGCCCTAATTCGAATACATATTTCGGAAAACAGACTATTACACAGGCTCAAAATTTTTTTGAAAAAGAGAAACTCAGTTATTAAATAAAACAACATAAGCTAATAATTCTTTTAATTATTTTGGCTAAGATTAAAGTTAATACAGATATTGTCGAGGGCTTGGAGCCAGAGGGCGTAAGTGGCATTTTGGGCGAATATGAGTTCTTCATATCAAAATAAAGGTCTCGGTGAGCTCTATCCAATGGTGTCAAAAATACCTATCTGAGATAAACTGTATTGAATAAAGGAACAAAAGGCGCATCTGACATATTTGACTTTTTTTATTTTTAATTTTTTTAGAACATTGTCATTGTGTTAATATATGCCATACATTTTTTACCTAAATACTCATTCTGTGTTTGAAATGTTTGTGGTTTAAGGTTATTAATACAGGTGATTGAAATGTGGTCAAAATTTTGTTTTGTCTCTCCTGTAAAGTTTGTTAAAATCCACTTACGCCCCTCTGGCTCCAAGCCCTCGTTGTATAAAAATATTATATTATATTATTCATTACATTTAAATACAGGTTTAGTTACTGTGATGACTGAATTATGATACATTTTGATCAATTAAAAAATATATATTTGAATGGTCAGACTATTCTGTTATTTATGTCATGCTGGGAAACTTGATGAATGTTGCAAAAAGGCTTTTAAAAATCCTCTTAATGGCTGCTGCTGATAACAAAATATTCCTAATTAGCAGAACCAAACCTGCTTGTGCTTTTGCTCCCCATTTTGCACATAATTAATATGGAGAAAGGACTCATTTAGGAAGGACTTTGCATTGACAGATATGCAATTACGAATTTTGCACATACAGTGCAACAAGCGACCTACTGTCACAGTCATGTTCATCTGTTCTGTCACATGTCTTTTCCCATGTTCAGTTACGTGGGAAGAATGTTTTTTTTTCTTCATTTTTTGTCGTTTTTCGCCATTGTATTTTGCGCACAACTGTCAACGGTTCACAGAAAACATTTTTTTAGGTACGCAACGGCGATTTTAACAGGTGTGACGCGGAGTGATTCATGTGGGCCATCTACAGTTTTCACAGGAGCAAACCTAAGAACAGCCTATATGACATTAAAAACAGTAACCTCTCATTTGCATGTCTATAGAAAGCGTAGGCCATTTCGACACCTTCTTGTCTATGTGAAACAGTATGCGCCTCTACAAACTGGATTAGCTTTTCCTGAACACGGCACCCAATCAGCAAGGCACTGTGGGCGACTTCTAAGAGATGTGACACTGAAGATGTGGCGCATTCACAAACAGTTTCTAGAACAGTCAGAAACAGTTCGCTTGTTTCACACAGGAATCATGGGCGATTCATCTGATTTTAAGGAAATCGTGCTATTTTCCATCTATTTCATTGTGTTCTTGTTGCAAACATGTCTGTTTTGAATGTTCTCTCGACTTCTCTTTATCTCCCTCCATTTCCCCTCTCTCTCTCTCTCTCTCTCTGTGATATTCAGTGCGTGGGTTGAGGCAGCTCACTCTCTCAGAATAGCACTGCAGTAGTTCAGACTTGTATAGAAGGAGAGAAGGAGAAAGAGAATGATAGATAGATAGGATGAATAGACCCCCTTTACCCCTCTCAAACCCGCTCTTCTTTCTCAAAAGACAAATGGTTTGCCCTTTTCCTGCATACCCCTATGACACTCTGGGCTATTCATGGACAGTCCATCCCTCCTAAAGATGTTATGCATCTATAACATTCTATTAAAAATGTATATTATTTTTAAAATGTATTACATTGGTCTTGATCTGGTTAAAATGCTGTCGAATGAATGAAATGAGAAGTGAAAGAGACAAAAAGGCACTTTGTTTGCATCATGGACCATGTTTAGTTCTGTAGATCTACAGGAATGAGATGAGTAATTATGACAGAATGAGAGAGACTACGGCTTCTGTCAAATGTGCCTTAAGACAGCAAATTTCACTTACGCCAATTTGCAAACACGAAAAAAAGCTTTATTTATATGATGAGCTGAAATAAAAAAAACCATTACGATATAAAAATATTACTAAAACTGACAATAATAAAAATTTGCTCCCTTAAATTTTGCAAGTACAATCAACTTGGATGTTTAAGTCATTCCAACTTAAATTACATTAAACTGACTCAAAAAATTTGTTGAATCTGGTTTAACTTATAGATGACGTTGATAATTGCTTAAATTATTTTGACGAGATTAAGCAATGTAAAAGCATGTGTTCTAACTTATATGTTTTTTACAGCACAGTGATTAAAATGATAAACATGGCATCTGCAGGTCTAGCACATTATCTTTAGCAATGGTTCACCTCATTACTGAACTATATTACTTCTGAAACTGTTTGGCAGGGCCTTGGCCTAAACAACTAAACAAACTAGGAGGCGTTGAATATAAAATCATTCAGATAGATAAAATGTATCACAATTACCTATAGTTTAGTACATCTGTGCTTTTCACCAACAATTATACTTTAATAGTTGCTGCCTGTGTGGTTTCTTCAGAAAAATGCCATCAGGCTGTGGTTCTTCCGTCAACGTAACATAACCTGTATGAAAAGTCCTCTGCGCAACACACCTAACATATCGAACTAACATATCGAACTTTTGTTGCTCGCGCTACAGTCATATTCCCCAATAATAACACCAGTTTTTAAAATATATTTCTGGTTGCTTCGAAAACTGTCGTATATCGAAGTGTTTCTGGAGCTGTATTTCGCACGAGGGTGAGTAGGTGGACATGACAACCAGCGCGAGAGCAATGAATGGCCGTCTGCGTAGGCGTGAATGCATGTTTACACGAAGGGTAATGAGGAGCCACATTACACTCACATATGTGTGAACATCTTCCTCCGGCCGCTTTCAAACGACTGAAAGCATAAAATATGACATAAACATGTCGATGTTGTTTTTTCCCCGCAGCGCAAATCACGAAACTTCGATAAACATTGAGCGCGTGAAACATCTGCGCGTGAACGATTGATCAGTCAATTAGATGACATGCAGCAATGTAGTTCAACTTGAGAGACTTACCTGAGCCGAATTCTGTTGATCCTCACGGCAGTCTCGCATCTTACTCAACCCTGAGCGACGATGATGGCTGGGAAATTATTTCCACAAACTGTTGCAGCACTCCTCTATTGATTAGTCTCGTCTTTTGGCAACAAAACAACAGTTACAGTCACTAATTTCTTTCAGGGATTTTCTCTCACCTACCCCGGTTGTTTCCATGTTCGTAGCTAATATAGAGAAAGCATCGATTTTTTACCTGATCGTGCACAACTTATTTGCGCGTTAACGTTACGTACTGAGAAAGTATTCCAGGTGAGATAACATTTGCCTAAGTCCCTCATATATTTTTTATAGCGCTCAGAATAACGTGCGCCATGAATGTTTCCCCCCTCTGTGTTGCTCCTTAACGTTGCCGTTAATCGACGCCGCCTGCAAAGTGTGCACACAAGAACATTCCGACTCTGTCACGAAACACCGGTGGAATGAGGCGGGTGTTCTCACATAGGTCCGCTGCGCTGAATAGTGCGTTTATTGGTTTCGCGAGACGGTGTTGATGAGGGTTTGATACGTTGATTCCAGACCGCTTCAAGTGTTTCCTTTCTCAAACTACTTCTCATCCTTGCCACGATTATGGCTGGCTAAGCAATATGGTGTGAGTGTGTGTGTGTGTGTGTTGAGGGGACACACTGATCGGTTGCCATGGCAACGATGTCATTTGGTTTGTGACTCTAATAATCTTGATTCCTTTTACACCCATAAACAATAATGGGTTGCAGAAAAAAAACAGTAAGGCATCGAAATAAAGACATAATAGCGTTTTCCGAATGTGTCAGTGGAGGATTTAGCAAATGCAAATAAAAAAAATGCAAAAAAAAAAAAAAAGCCAACCCTGCATGATGACACAGCCATATCCTATTGTTTGCCATAGCCTATGGTAAAAGCCGAACCTTCACGTAATACTTATTAGAAAAAATAAAGATGCCCAATGATTTAAATACAAACTGCACGTTGCCAAATGATTTATACCACCTGGTAACTAGAAGATTTCATTAAGTCAAACTGATAATATGATTCCCGCATCCATAAGCTATAGGCCTGCTCATCGTGGGTTTATTTTCAATAAATACAGCTTTGTTTTAATTAGTCCTTAGCTAACTAAGATTACCTATCGAGTCAAATGCATGCATGATTAAATCGGCAATAAATATTTCTTTAATTAATCTGCACCTAATCTAGTGTCTATAAATGAGTTGGAAATGATAATCACACATCCTCTGCAGCGGTGCTGAATGCTGAACCTCTGCCGCCGGCTAAACGACAGCCGTCAATAACCATTTCAGCACCATGGAGAGCGATGCAATCAACTCTCAGCACACAATCCAAGGAGGACATGAAATATTAACTACTCGGTGCAGTTCATTTGTTTTTCTTGACACAGATTCTCACAGGTGAAAAGGGCGAGCTTTTTTGCAGACTAGGCCCATTTACAGTCTGCAACAGAGATTTGAAACCTTTTTTTTTTTTAATAAATTTACTAATAAATTTCTTCGATTGTTTTATATATGTAATTCAAACTTATATCTTCCCCCTCATCGGCTTTCCTTCCTACAGACAGCAATTAGCCGGTGTGCACTTAGCTATTCCTATACAGGTGGGTGGGCGTTCAGGCAACCTGCGACGAGAACCGACCATCCGTTCATAACCCGTGCGAATTACAGCCCGCAATGTGCTCTCTGAATATGAGTGTGGCATAAAATGTTTCAAGGGGCGAAATACACTAATATCGTGTTTTTAACGTCTCCATCATTATACAACGCTTTAAAAGTAAATGTTGTGAATCCAGCCTGAACGGAAAGATGCCAAGGGATCAGTTGACAACTTAAAAAGTGAGGAAACCCGTTGGCTTAAAATTAAGTGAATAAACCTAATGCGTAATTAAAACAATGAAGTTATGTGGACTTGACAATTCCACATTAATAATAACTTTTTTTCAATTATTTATGGTTTATTTACTTTAAGACAATGAGTTGTCAAGAGATCACTTTTTACAGCGAGTGATATGGAACAAGTGCGCAATGTGCAAAAAAAATTTTTCAACACACAACGTCAAAGAAAATATTAGAACCAGACCGATTTATCGGCCGATATTAGGCCAAAAAAACGATATGTTTTCTAAACTATCGGTATTGGCCGTCATAATGGCCGATAAATGAATATTTCAAAAATAAAAACGGACGAAACACGCTTCGACCATGTCATGAGTGTTGGAGTTGTATAGTTTGTCCACCAGAGGGCACTCTACACTGTCCCTGTTGGCAACACTCGTGTGTAACGCGCCACACATCCTGCAATCTGCTGATCCAGGTTGCAGGTAGCTTTTAAGGCAATGTAGGGACTAATTATTTTATTTATCAGAACTTTAATATATTTTGATGTTCCTCTGTTCTGTTGTGACAATAAAAGAAACAAGTTTGTTTTTAAAATGCATTATCATATTATTTTAGTTAAAACTCATAAATAATGCGCGTTTCTGGAAAAAATAAAAATATCGCCCGACATATCGGATTTTAAAACCAACAAATATTTGTATCGGTCTTCAAAATCCTTTATCGGTAGGGCTCTAGAAAATATTCAAACTTTCTCAACCAGTTTCAATTGTTCAAGAAGCACACATAAGCATAGAAGTATTTTTTCCCTATACCAAATGAAAGAATGAACCAAATTGCTCCCTAAAATTCTTTTATTTCTCATTAATTTAAATAACTTAAATGGCCACGAAATGCCCCATTGTTTATCCACAAGCTTTCAAAACACTGGCAAACTGTTTTAGCAACAACCTGCCCAATGTTCATACGTTAGAGGATCTTTAGGAACCAAAGGCCCCATAAAGTAACAATGGGCAACAACAGACTACCAGAGAAGATTCCTTAAAAGCCTTTTGATTGAGACCAGTAGAGCCAGAGGAAAATGCAGATGTATTAATATAACATCGGGCAAATGCTCTTATTGACAAGTATAACTGAAATCTATTTCTAGGATGAGACCAATTGAACATCGACTTCTGGCTCATTTCATGATTAACTATTTGCCCCATTGCTCTACCTCAGCTGGCCTAAAGGCTTTAAGGATTCTCTCAAGCACCAGTGTCAGGTAAAATCAGCCTTTCACTTGAAAGCAGAAAAAGGTCTTTAAAAGTGAACTACAAAATATAAAAGAACAGACAAATTGAGTAAAAACTGGAACAAATAAAAAAATAATACCACACAAATATGCACTGACAAAAAAACATTAAAAACAGATTTTTCATGAATAATATTCAGACCACATTTGAACCCCCTCTCTGTTATTCCTGATCTTTCAACACGAACACAATGATCATATCCTGTGCAATGTACTATTCTTCATTAAACCCCTGAAAATACCTCATCTGTAACTTAACGGGTTCAGTCCAAACGCAATAGGACAATTAAAGTATCGGTCCCATCACACCCGCTATTTAAATAGATCACATCAAAATCCTGCTGATGGTCATTACATAATGCTAGAGGCCACAAATTAATTTGTCCAAAAACTTTTACTACTTTTTTCATAATCTGAACAATTGTAAAACATTCGACAGACAGATGAAAAACCCCTTTTGTCAGTCAAACAGAGAATCAGTTCAAGTCCTGAGAGTAAGTTGAAAGAGACATCCGAACAAAAACGAGGAGTGATCCGGTAGGAGCATGAGAAAATTAATGTGCTATCCTAAAACGGTATAACAGTTTAAGGAGGTGAAAAGGGGTCTGCACACTTCAATATTTATATATACACAAACACAGATTCATTCTCTTTTATAGCCGCCTCAGAGCTCGTTTTTTATCCGTTTTCTTCTTTGCGACTATATTAGTATTGCTGCTACTTGTGCCGCTGGAGCTGCCGTTTGAGTTGTTGACGCCAGCGGCCATTGTTGCCAAACCAGCCCCGGCTACACGTTTGTTTGGGTCTCCTGCATGTTTCTTAGGTTGGGGTCCATCAGCGGGCTCCTGATGGGCCCCTGAAGTGCCTCCCATCGCATGGATCTCTGTTAGAAGGTGAGCACGGGATGCATACTCCTTATAGTCCTCCAAAAGTAACCTCCCAGCCTCTTCGTTCAGAGCCGACTCTGGGTTAGGATGGATCAGAAGGCACTTGATGGTCTGTTACAGAAACAGATAATTAGAGGGGTGTGGGTTAGTTAAGGATAGTTCACCCAAAAAGGAAAAATTCTGTCATCTTTTATTTACCCTCAAGTTATAAAACTGTATAATTTTCCTCCTGTTGAACACAAAAGATATTTGTAAAAATGTCGATAACCAGACAGTTGATGATAGCCACTGACTTGCATAGTATTTATTTTCCTACAATGGAAGTCAATGGCTACCGTCAACAGTCTGGTTACCAACATTCTTCAAAATATTATCATGTTCAACTGAAGAAAAAACCATATAGGTTTGGAAACACTTGAGGCCATGTGTCCACCAAAACGTTTTTAGCCCGCTGAAAACGCCAGACGCTCTGCTGAAGACGCTGTGCTTTGGGCGCTTGAGAGCGTTTTGGCAGCGCAGCGTTTTTTCCGTTGAGACATTTCGTTTCTATGATACAGAATATCTGCAGCAGTTTGAATGTTGTGACAGCTGGTCGGTGTGGTATTAGTCCCACCCCTCCTCCACTGTGATTGGACGGCTGGGTAAAAAGTGACAGTGATGAGCGCTGTGTTTTATCCAAAGTTGAACATTTTTCAAATCCCAGCAAAAATGCTGGGCGTTTCAGCATGAAAAAACAACAAAAAACGCCCAGCGCCTCGGTACGCTCACGGCGTTTAAAAACACGGCACTCCGATTGAAAACAAACGCCAGGCGCGGGGAAAAACGTTTTGGTGGACACACGGCCTGAGGATGAGTAAATGACAACTTTCATTTTTGGGTAAACTATCCCTTTAATGACCAAATCATCTAATTGACATTGCCAATATGTTAGAGAGGTTAAGAAAATACTTGGATTATATTTAAAGAGCCCCCATCATGGATTTTTGAAAATGACTGTTCATATGGTGTGGAATATAGCTCTAAGGGAATGAAAACATCCTGCAAAGATTTATGTCTGAAAGTGCACCGTATATAAAGTTATTGTCTTTCAAAAGCGAATTGTTTTTGAAACGAGTCATTAGCTGGTTCGTCGTGACGTAGATACATACCGGCAGCGCCCGGTTACGCACGCATACAAGTGTACAATTCAAATACTTCATCATAGCATCATGTCGAGAAAGACGCTGTGTTCTACAATGCAAAGATAGTTCAGCCACTTTGTTTTCATTTACCAGGGACGAGCATGTGAAGAATCGGTGGTTAGAGTTCATATTTGCAACGAGACCACGACAGTATAGCCCGATTGTGTTCTCATCATTTTAATGACGGATCGTTCAAAAACATAAATGAATTAAAATGTGGATTCACAAGCGGTTGTTCCTGAAGGAGGGCTCAGTAACTTACTTACCCAGTGTATATAGATCAGCTTTCTCCTATGAATCACAACCTGTAAGCATTATTAATAATTGTTGCTTTTATGGGTTTTGAATGGTTTTGTAGCATTGGGCGCGAGAAGGGAAGGCGCAAGTGTGTGTGTGCGCAAGTTACGCTCAGTGCAGCTTCTAGGTCTCCAATATCAGATTTTTTTTAAATATGTGAAACGTTTGTCGCTGTTATTGGAGTTGTCAAAGAATAGAGCGTCTTGTAGTACTGCAGTGCTTTATCAATATGTTTATGCGTTATGCTAACAAACAATAACTAACTGGGTCTGTCATCTGACTAATCATCGCCGATTAGCATCACGCAAAGGAGTGGTTTGGAAAAATGAGTTGTTGTACGAATCATTTGGGAGTCGGTGAGTAAATCAGTTAAAAATAAATGCATATTATAAGACCAAAAAAAGTGTTTATCCTTGCATGCATGTTAAACTGTTTTTGGAACTCTTAAAACAAAAATAGGAACATTTCAAATGCTGATAGGGGCTCTTTAAGGGCATTTTCTTAGCAGTTTAGTCTAGGTTTACAAAAAGAGTAAACGGCACTTACTAGCAATACATGTCTCAGGCCCAGCTCTGCCTTCCAGTCTCTCTTCAATACATTAACACAGATCTCACCCTTGTGCCCAACATTAGGATGAAAAATCTTTGTAAGGAAATAGCCTCTGGGAGGTGCAGCAGGAAAATCCTTCCCAAGGACCAAACGCATCCTAAACACACCTCCTGCATAGGGAGTTCCTTCTGTTGTGTAAAAGGGGAAAACAAAGTTTAAGTGGACCTTATAAAAACAAGAAAATAACTCTTATAAACGGCACTTCTTACCTGGTCCCTCAATGGCAGTGTGCAGTTCTGTGATATCCTCTTCACTGGGGTAGATTTTGATCCCCTCCGGTGGGTCTGCTGCCAAGGCGGAAACCTCTTTATACACAAGTCTCAACACTTGAGGTGGCAAGTTCTCAACGTTTGAATTCTACAAGGAAAACAACAAACAATAGAACAGCTAATGAATGTCAAACTAGTACAGCATTAGTTTCTACAAATTGACATTTGCTGGTAAAGTTGCGCACCTTCATGACATGACAAAAAGGACAGTTCACCCAAAAATGAAAATTGTCATTACCTGTTCACCCTCAAATTGTTCCAAACCTGTAAGAATTTTTTTTCTGTTAAATAAAAAAAAAGATATTTTTGAAGAATGTTGGTTACCAGTTTACAGCATCCTATAACTTCCATTGTAAGTATTTTTTTTTAAACCTACGGAAGTCAATGGCTACCGTCAACTGTCTGGTTCCCAACGTTCTTAAAATATATTTTGAGTTCAAAATGAGGAAAAAACTCATATAGGCTTGGACCATGAGTAAATTTTCATTTCTAGGTGAACAATTCCTTTACATTAGTACATTTCATAGCACGAACCGCAAACTGAAAATGACAGTTAACTTATTTAATAACGTTACTAGTGCTCAGTGAAATTTAGTCAGCAAAAGATAGTTTGACAACAGCACAGTGAAATCGGATGTTAACTCAAGACAGTGATAATAGTAACGTTATATAAATAGAAGTAAAATTCGACAAGAAATTAAATCCATGTATGAAAATTCAAGTTTCAGTTGTACAGTAGAGGTTAAAGGTTGTAACGTCTGTTAATGAACAAGATAAACTGCTACAAAGTAATGAAAATAAACAGAAAACATTGTTATATGATATTAACCAAACAGTTGAAAGCTTCACTCATCGGCGCACAGTTAAAACGTACCATTTCCAGCTGTGTGTGGTTTTCGAATAGCTTCAAATGAGAAAGCTCAGTAAACTGCTAACCAAACCAGCGACTAGACTGATTTGGTGATCTATAACTAGATAGACGAAAACCACTTATATCGAATCTAAAAGCTGCAACCAATCAAGATTGCGAAATATATTAAGATAGTTAAAGAGTAACGCTATACAAATGCTCAAAATCTAAATTTCACTATAATGTCGGTCAGCTTGCTAAGTGTTGCTATCAAACCAGGCTAAGCTAACGGTGAGCTTGCTAAGTAATGTAGATGTCTGGCTATTCTCCAGAGCTTTCCCTTGTGAAACTGCTCTCCGATGTTGTCCTCATGAGAAATCTGCCATGAAAAAGGTTTTAAAGTCCGATGTGTTGTCAGTTTCGTCTCTGATAAAGTTGATTTGTTCGATAGCTAACTGTCACAGACGGCTACTATAGCCTGTTACCAGCTAGCAGTCTTTGACACAGGAACAAAAATACAATTCGTCTAAGAAGCCGTTCGAAAGAGGTTTAACCAATCAGAATGCAGAAAGACTGCATGTGCTCAACGATCAAATTTCTCTAACCAATCAGAAGCGTTTATTGCGCTGACGTAGCAGCCCTTTGAGACCTCACGGACCAGAGAAAGTTGAGAATGCGAAAAATGCTCTTTGGTAATAGGTGCGTTTGAATAACTCGTGCCCTCCCAAAGGCAGGGACACATGTTGTTTCTATTGATGATCCAATGATAGACTTTAGCGTGTATTTTCACTCTGCTAAAATGTTATTTACCCTAAATTATTTGTAAATCTAACCTGCTATAAAAAGCCATCTCTTGTAGTGTGTTGTGAATCACATAATTAGATTCAAACACGATTGTACTTCGATACAATCCACCCAAAAAGTAAATACAAAACTAATTGTAAAAGCTATTTAATATAAACGATTTACAGTTTTTAAGTTACATACTTAATATTGATCATTTACATGATCAATATATACTAGTATATATACTAATATATATCAATACTATACAATATATAAACTAGCTTTAACTAAAATTTCAGTGCCAATGGGCAATATAAATGCAATTTGTAGATTGTTTACAACATATAAGCCACGACATTTTACAAAATATATAATAGTTTAAATAATACAGCTAAAAAAATAAGGAAATATATAAAAAAATTTAAAAAATAATAGAAAAATATAAAGACACAGACTCTAAACAGTTCTGCATAATTGATCTATTAATATTATTTTTAATAACAAACAGATTTTTTGTACATATACAATGCATTATTACAAAATAAATATTTATTCATAATTATTTTGAATAAAATAGGGGAAAATTGCTTTGTAGCTAGACCATTTTTTTATATACTATTATTATAGATCTTCCTCGATAACAGTATGTCTATACAAAATATGCATTTCCTCATTCTATCCCATTTCTATTTATAAAATAAAGAATTTCGCTACGGCAAAAGAGGATTTGTATTTACATAGCAGTATTTCTACAGTATATTTAATAACAGCACCCCACTTTTTTTTTTATTGAAACATTTTCAGAGAAAACAATCACAATTTAGAACAAATAAACGACTACAAGACAGGGGTATATAACTAATCAGAATAAATAAATAAATAAATAAATAAATAAATAAATATCAAAGGAAAAGATGAAAAGACTTTAATAATACACATTTCAATAGTTTTTGTATAGCAATCCCAAATGTCACAGCTTATTGGAATGCTTTTGTTCCTGATATTGTCTGGAGAAAGGTTTGGCTGATTCCAAATAGATATTTAATTGCTAATAAGATAAGAGAAGTTTCCTTTCGAATTCTTCATCGTGTATATCCAGTTAATTCCTTCTTAAAGAAATTAAAAAAAAAGATATTGATATAAACTGTTCATTTTGTTAACAGCACCCAGAGTCTATAGTGCATTTATTTTGGCTTTGCCATTATTCTAAATTATTGTGGAAAGACTTTTCCCGATTTGTTATTGAGAACATTGATAACGAATTTTCTCTATGTTGGGAAAATGTTTTGTTTGGATTTGTTAACGGGGGACAAAAAAGAACAATTACACAAAAACAAAATATTTCTTCTTAAACTCCTTTCTTTGTTGACAAAATTGTATATACATTAATGTAAATGTTCAGGTCAGAAACCACTTTTCAATGTTTTGCTTATTGAAATACTACATTACTTTGGGACTATCTTTGACTCATGTAACAAGAAGGCTTTAAAAACAGCGCCCCGCTGTGGAGCTCACATGACTCTTGCATGACCTCACGGGGCGTTCCCTCTCAACTCAACAACAACACAACTTCCGGCCGATCCTCACGGACAACAACCGACAGAGTCCTCCTGTCAGAGATTATTGTTGGTTTAGTTATCAACAAGAAGGTTTAATGGAACAATAAAGATTAGTTTCGTCTCGGTGATAATAGTTTTACTGTAAATATATCCTTGTCCTGCAGATTCTGTCTTCCAGAAGGTATGATTATGATGATCTATTCAGTCATGTGCTGTCAGCTCACATGAACGCAACTACATAATGTGTTCTTTCCTTTTATATGTTTATATGTTAATCGACGGGCTGAATGTACTCGTAATGGCAGGGCGAGTATGAGCGAGAGGGAGGTGTTTCATGAGAAACAGAGACTGGAGCTGTGCGCCATCCATGCCTTGAACAACGTGCTTCAGGAGCGAGTGTTCACCAAGGAGACAGCAGATGACATCTGCAAGCGGTGAGCGGCGCGCTTCACAGCGTTAAAGTCACCAGGAAATCAAAATTTACCGTTCTTATTTGAATATATTTCAGTATTTAGTATAAAACAACACATGTTATATAAATAAATATGTATCCGTGTACGACTCGTATTTCCTGGTAATCTTAAATGAAAAAAATAATTTCCACTTGCAATGAATTCTCTTCTCTGATGACGTGTTTACTGGCGCGAGGGTGGGACATCCTGTCAATCAATCCATCAAAAACAAAAACATCAATTCCTTATGGATATTTCTTATGGATATCCATATTCCTTACTTATATATATATATATATACACACACTACCGGTCAAAAGTTAAGGGTCAGTAAGATTTTTTTATGTTTTTAAAAGAAGTCTCTTCTGCTCACCAAGGCTGCAATTTTTTGATAAAAAATACACAAAAAAACAGTAATATTGTGAAAGCTGTTCTTTTGAACTTTCTATTCATCAAAGAATCCTGAAATAAAAATGTAAAAAACTGTTTTCAACATGGATAATAATCATACATGTTTTTGGAGCATAAAATCATCATATTAGAGTGATTTGTGAAGGATCATGTGACACTGAAGACTGGAGTAATGATGCTGAAAATTCAGCTTTTTTTCATAGGAATAAATTACATTTTAATATATATTAACATAAAAAAGTCATTTTAAATTGTCATAATATTTCACAATATTACTGTGTTTTTTTGTGTATTTTTTATCAAAAAATGTATCAAAACTTTTGACCGGTAGTGTATATATATATATATATATATATATATATATATATATATATATATATATATATATATATATATATATATATATATATATTGCTAGAATATGGCCATGATGTTTCTTCCTACAGTACATGGTTGTTTAAGAAATGAGAAGCTACACACAATTAGGGTTAAAATAATGGTTGCCAAACATATAACATTTTAGAAACTGATAAAATCACTGTAATAATAATGCAATCAGACGTCAGTATATGTAAACGTGTATGTCACAATAGGGAAGAAAAGTCTATTGCAACTTCCCTTACTGTTTCTGTTGTCTCTTCTCTGTCTTGTGCTATCTTCTCAAAGTCGAAGTTGTCTGATTTGTTTCTTGCAGACTTGCCCCACAATGTGTGATGAACCCACACCGCTCCGGTGTTGGGAACTGGAAACTATGACGTCAATGTCATCATGGCAGCTTTGCAGAGTCGGGGGCTCGCTGCAGTTTGGTGGGACAAACGCAAGTGAGTGTGACTTTGTTAATCATCAGCTTCATGATGATCATAAAATATGCATTCACTTTTCCCCATTTCTGTCACACACTGTAGGTCAATACAGAATTTGTGCCTGGACAAAATTGAAGGATTCATTTTGAATGTCCCATCACGGGTGTCACTGGGATTTGTGTCTCTCCCATTGAGACGCAGACACTGGCTGGCAGTACGGGACGTCAACGGGCAGTTCTATAACCTAGACTCTAAATTAAAGGGGCCTGCCTGTATAGGTGGAGAAACTGAACTCAGGTCAGACTTTAACTAAGAATTAGTTACTTTTCTACAGACTTCAAAATGACTTAAAGAATTAGTTCACTTTTCAAAACACCCCATGTCATCCAATATATCCATGTCTTTCTTTCTTCAGTCGAAAAGAAATTAAGGTTTTTAATGAAAACGTTCCAGGATTTTTCTCCATATAATGGACTTCAGTGGAACCCAGACGGTTCAAATTCCCAAAGAAACTTTCAGTACAAACTGCAAACTTGTTCAAATGGCTTTAAACAATTCCAGACAACGAATAAGGGTCTTATCAAGCGAATCATATGGTCTCTCAGACTCCATTTACCCTTACGTTTATTGTGGAGATTGCATCATCTAAGCTATGGTCACACTGTCAGTTTTTGAGACAGTTTTTGAGCACTTATGGGGCCCACCATTCGCATTCATAGCGGTGTGCTGAAAAGTGGACCGTTATGAATGTCCATGCATGGCAATCCATTTTGAATTAGCAACTTTTCGGGGCCAGCAATTGCTTGAATGGTGGGTTTATCATTATGCTCAATGAAAAACAATTAGCATTGGGTTCCAAATTAGCATTGGGTTTAAATCTGAAATATTGCTAAATAGGCACTTTTACATTTCGCTTTGAAATCAAATCTTCCGCCATCGTCTTGTCAGTCAGCTCGCGCTCATGCCTGTGATGAAATTATTTTTATTACCATACAAAATCAAAATGATGGTGAGGACGGTGCCGCGTTGGGCAAGTGTACTGTTACCGGTGTTGCGGCTGAGACACCCGTGGTAACACTAGCTGCGTTTCCATTACCCTTCAATTTGCGCAAATTGAAATTGCGAAATGAAAATACGCTTAATGGAAACACGTCAATTTCGCAAAAACTCCCGTTTATCGCAAAAAAGTTTTTACGCTCGCATGAGGAGGTTTTTCAGGCAATTCGAAAAAGGATTTTTCGCAAAACTGCAATGGAAACGGGTTTTGCGCATTTACAGTCACCTGACTTAGAAGACGGAGTGTGTTTTAGGTCTGTGTCCTCAAATAATAATAATAATTATCATCATTAGCCTATTATAACATTTAGGCCTATTAGGCTACATATGTAGAAGACGCTATTATCCAAAAAAGGAACAAAGCAATTCGTCACATCTCATTCATAGTATAGGTTGGACAATAATAATAATAGGGCTAAGATTATTTGGAGCACGCACTGGATGGGAGGCGGGCGCGCGCGTGAACACTTTAATTTTTCCATCAACAGTGGAATCAACTTAAAATACTCTATCATTTTTCGTTATAGAGAAAATAATAATACATTATTCGCAACTACTTTTTTTGCGCAATGTCACAATAACAAGAAAACGTTTGTGCTTTTGTAAAATAAAATAATCATGTGCGCTTTATGATCTTCGTGAACTGGAGCGCGAGAACTGAAACAATAGCCTTTATAGACTAAAGCTTTAAATGTCCACTTTAAAAAGAACAAATTCGAATCGTAAACAAATACCTTCTAATTATGTAATCCGTATGAAAGGTGCAGTCTCTCTAAATGTGCATCCGGAGATTATGTTTTTAGCCCGTTATTTTTTCAGACGCATTTATAATAACTCACATATACAGCACTGCGGGAAAAATATCAGAAATATCCAGGTTCTAATTTGGATTTAGAAAATCAGTAAAATCTCAATTTTTCCCATATTAATTTGTGAATATTTTAAATGTTTTAAAGGGACAAAAAGTCATAGGCCTAAACAAATATCTGAAAATTCGTTGAGATGTATAGCGCAGCATTGGTGTGGTCAAACTAAAATGTTGGTGTTCAACTTTGCATTTTAAAAATACAACAACAGTTCATTTTTCATTTTGCAACGACCGTATGGACATAATAGTACGAGATAGGGTTCTTTATTAAATTCATTAAAAAAAGAAAAAAGAAACAATAATTACAGGAATAGCCTCTCTAAACCTCAAAGAAATGCCATCAAGACATCGAAGAAATAGGGAAACACCAGGAACTTCGTGTCTTTCCCTGCCATTAATGCTTGGATAACACAGCACGTCTCCTTCCATTAATAATAATAATGTCGAGTGCGGTGCATGGCTGTGAAATAGGTTATAAACCCTAAAACCCAAAGTCCGTTGCCATGATTTTTGGAATGACTTATCGCGAGAGGAAAAAAAGACGTTTTAGTCGCATAACATCGGTTAATGGAAACACCGTCATTTCGCAATAGTGTTTTATCGACATTTGGAAAATATCGCAAAAGTTTTGCGCAAATCTGAAATGGAAACGCGCTTACTGACCATCGAAGCAAGCCTAACACACAGCTCACATCTCCGTCTGTGTATTTTATGGAATTCCAATAACTCCTGATCTTTGTTTTGATTGTTTCTTCATTCCTCTTCCTCCCAGGTCTTTTCTCATTGAACAGCTTTCTCAGGATGTTGCAGAGATGCTGCTTGTTGTTCAAAAGGAAGTAGACGACGATGGGACGTGGCTGAAACCAGATGACACCAAGAAGTGATTCAACCGAACATTCTCTCTCAATGCGACGTAATCGTGAAAGAGAAACACTGGAGTGGCGAAAAGTTTATGGAGAGAGCGACTCTACAGGAAGATGGAAGATTCATTCACAGACACTCACACACAAAGGGAAGTCTGAGAGAATGATCTAGTGTTTAAAGGGACATGTTTTCTCTATATGAAGGGGCTGTTTATCTGAAGTCACACTGGCTGTGTGTTTGTGGGGAGATGCTACTATAGCTGTGCCAGTCACTCTTCTCTTTCTCACTCTCTCTCTCTCCTCTCAGGAACTACCATCTCTCACTTTATCTTTATCTATGCACTCCACTGCTGACGTAGATCAAAAACGTGCGTCTTTGTTACAACTATGCACTGAAAGGGTACTCTAGTGTTCAAGTATATATCGTTCATTGCCTTTTAGACATCAGTGTACATCTTACTATGCATAAACATTGGAGATTAGAGATTGTAGCTCTCTCACGCTCACGTCCTTTTTACTCTTTCAAGCTTTATCGCAAACTGCCTCAATTACATCGACTCAGTGATGTAACCACCATTTTAAACCACCAAATGGAGGGAAACTAAATGCATTTGATTTGTGTTATTTATTTGAATTTTATTGAATTTCTACTTGACTGTTTTTGCTCATGCAGTGCTTGTGGTAGTGTAGCAAAATGGATGAGCTGTTTGAAGTCGTCATTACGGCCATGTCTGAGCTGTTGCTTTTGTACTGATTACTAATGTTTGTCGATTAATGTTGTCAAGAGCTGGATTTTAATGTCATATAAATGATATTTAATCCAAGTCAATGATTCATTCAGTTGAATTTCACAGAAATTATCACTTTAAGTGCAGAGCAGGGTCTGAATTTAAACACAATTTAAGGCAAATAGGCCACAAAAAGCACCAAAAATGTAAAACATAAATATAAATTCAAAACACATGGAATTTTTTTAATTTGTAATATAACACCTGATCGTTTTTCCCCTTATAGCTGTCAGATATTTGTGTTGTTGAATGTGTGGATAATTTGATGGGGTTTTTTTAATTGGAAAAAATCACTGAAATTACAGAATGTGAAGAAAACACTCTAAAATAGACTTAAAAAAACATTATATATATATATATATATATATATATATATATATATATATATATATATATATATATATATATATTAGTATTAATTACATTTTGAATTTGCTTTTATTTTTATATTTGTAATTAATTACAATAATTATAATTAGAAAACAAATCTTAACAATGTATTATATCGCAGTATTTATATAATATCTTTTATGTCGCTTTTTTACTTAATTTTATAGGAAACAGCTGTAATTTATTTCATTTCATTGATTCAGTACTGGACATAAATGGACAGCATGCTGTTTTTTAAATGGTTAGACAGCTGAAATTTGCTTAATATTTATTTTTTTAAATATTTAATATAATAAAAGGTAACACTTTACAATAAGGTTGCATTAGTTAACAAACTAACAATAATCAATACTTGTACATAATTCATAATTAGTTCATGTAAAGCTCAGCATTTAAAGTAACACTGTCGTTTTTCAACCTTCATAATATATTTCTAAGCCCTTTGTGATGGTACATCGACTTAAAGGGGTCATGAACTGGCTTTTTAAATGTTTTTGTTTTGTTGTCTGAGGTTAACTCATGACGTTCGCTTGGTTTTTACATTCAAAAACATAAAAATGAATAAGTTATGGGCTATTTTCTTCCCTAGTTTTCAGCCTACTTGAAAAATGGTCGGATTTTATGGGCGTATCGCATTGAAGACTAGGAAGTAAACGCCCACTGCTGTGAGTGGATAACAGTTTTGCATATTATAATGAGCTTCAGACTCTGTTCGTTGGTTTCGGTCAGTGCACGAGGGGATTTGTTTTAAAAACCACTGTTGTAAAATGGCAACCGGATTCGACCCATACATGTTTGACCCAGAGACCGAATCCCGAATCGCAGGACAATGAACAGCACCTCGAAATAGACACATACACATAATTATTAGATATCAAACGATCTGTAACAATGCAATGCTAGCCAGAGTAGATTATTATTTCTAAAATAAAAATATTACTCACATAAGTGTGTTGCACCACTCCTGTTGGATCCAATATAGAAGGTAACGTTTCGTACAGATTAACTTTAACCGCCGAACCGCTGAATAAATACTTCTAGCTCATACACAAAATGCATATCTGTGTCGTCTTCATTCTCCCTCTTATATTATGAGTTTAACTCACCCGTCAGTGCACGTGGGGAAAGCGTTCCAACGTTGTCAAATGGCAACCGGATTAGACCCATACATGTTCAACCCAGAGTCCGTGTGTTGCACCTTTCCTGTCAGATCCAATATAGACGGCACAGCACGTTCTTTAACTCTTAATCGGTCTGCAAACGAGCCTCGAACTGTGTCTTGTTGAAAAAACAATCCTCGGTGAAATGAAGCGAACATACAGATAATGTTTTACACTCATCTGCAGGAACGTCATTAAAAACAAATTTTAACCAGGCATTCCTAATATTGGAATCCAGAGGAAGCTTATGCAGCAACTGTCTTCTTCCACAGCCAGGCACGGCACAACATTTTGTCAACGGAATGTTTATTGCTGGTAGCTCGCTCCGGTGTGTCATCACGAGGTATGCTTTTGTTTACCAATGCGTGAATGCCGGAATCGGTGGGCAGGGCTAAACCGGCCGTGTTGAAGTAGGCGTCTGATGAGCGGGTGGGGTTTTCAGCGTCATTGAGGTCATACTTCCACACTTTCAAAAACGAGAGTTTGTTGAGACTGGTGTCAATAAAAGCTTTTATTGGACTAACAAGGATGTTTTCAGTTCTGAAACTTACAGGATATTCTTATAATATGATGACCTCTTATATGTCAAAAGCTCAAGGAAAATTTGATTTCTCAGTTCATCACGTCTGCCATAGCCTGACGTAGTCTGTATCGCTTTTACTGGCACTATGTAACTTTGGGTTTCGGGTAGGAACCCAGTGCACAAAAAGAACTACAAAATTCGACTGCTTTACGTCAAGCACTACAATAGTCATTATTTCGTTTTTCTTAGTTTCTGATGTCACATACATAAGCCTTTCATGAAATCATGTAACATACACTGCCTTATCTGTGGACATTGTTCATTCTAAAGCCGATGCTGGATAAACAGGGAGCGTGCGTGTGACGGTAGGCTAAATTATTTACGACAGCGGCAATGGACAATATCCTTTCCAACCAGTAGGGTGACCGAAGAGGAAAAGTTACTTTAAGTTGCATCTGTAATGCACTGTGAACAAATATAAACAGTTTTAAATACTAACATTAACAAAGGTTAATAAATTCTATAAGAATATATTGTTCATTGTTAGTTTATAAACAGTTTATAATATATACATATAGTTTAAATGAGACCTTATAAATATCATGTGAATTAAATATTCTGTAATATTATATAAATATTATGATAGAAAATATTGCCCTTAATTTAAAAGTTTTGATTTCTGCCCTGTACAAACCCACTAAAGGTTTATATAGCGAGATGCTTGCCGTGCTTTGCAACAAAAACATTTTAAGACATTCCACTTTGTTACTCTATTTTTATTTCATTTATATTAGACTCTGTAGTGAAAAAGGATGTCATTCAAAAGGAGCATTAAACCATAGAAACTCATTTTTAAGGATTAACAACAGGTTGATAGCCAAGAGAAGGGACCAATGCAATTTCATATATATGTCTTGAAGACCTCTGGCACACACAGACACAGATGGTGTTTTTCAAGATGTCCTGATGATTATTGCTGCTTACATCGTGGCCATTGCATTGCAATTGGCAAAAAGCGCAGTTGTATTGCACAGAGCCAGCAGAGGAAACACACACTAGCCCTCAACAATTTTTTACAGGTTTTTTTTTTTGATCATCAAAATGCATTAACAATCAAACGTTTATACAGTGAATATATATATTCATATATTTATATTATATAAATAAATAATTGTATAGTATCAGAGGGTGTACAAGGTAATACAGAATTTCCACTTATAAAATAGGGTCCTGTCAAATAGTAAAAAAAAGAAAGGTGAAGAGAAAACTGCATAATCATACAAAGAAATTGTGCCATCGCCACTATGCATCTGTGACTACATATAACAATATAAAAACTCCAAAATAAAGTGGTTATACATTTAAAAATAGACCACTACTGTAACGTCAATACCATCTTGTTTCCACCAGCTATATGTACAGCATGACACTAGAGGGAGAGGAAGTGACAGGATTGATACGACTAAATGAAGCGGATGGCTTTATCTGTCACTCACTTTGTAAGTTTGTTACACCCAAAAGACTCAATGGTACTGACGTTACACACAGATATTTAACATCTAGAGTTTTAAATTAGTCTCTCGTCTCATAAAGTGTCCATCCATATGAAAACTAAACCTTGCTATATATCTTTCTTTTCCTACTATACAGAAAAATAATTAGTGCGAGTACAGGTTTCTCGAATGGGAGGGGTTGGGGTGTGATTGACTGGCGCCATAGCCGGTCAGCATGCTGGGAGAGTACTGTACTTTCAGAGAACCGCATCCAAGTATTCGGGAGAAGAGCCAGATCCACAAGAGGAGCACAAAGAAAGGAAAAAAAAGTAAATATTCATTTTAAAATGAAACAATAAGTGCATATACAGTATATATCCTATTTATCCTACAGTTGTTTTTAAAAAATGTCAAAGTTTTTTCTACAATGTTGCAAACTCAGCGAAGATTCTATAAACAGCACATTTTTGTTTGCTAAAATGTGGTTTTAAACTGATTTAAATGAACCGCAAACTATTTCTGTATGACAACGTAAATGTTTATTATTAACTATTATTAACTACGTAATTAACTATTAAATTACGT
Source organism: Hybognathus amarus (assembly GCA_030378365.1). Taxonomy (NCBI): domain Eukaryota; kingdom Metazoa; phylum Chordata; class Actinopteri; order Cypriniformes; family Leuciscidae; genus Hybognathus; species Hybognathus amarus. Next base: position 217,855 of record JAQIUQ010007250.1, read on the forward strand.
TTAAACAATACTGTTCTGTAACACTTAAAGGGATAGTTCACTTTGATTTTAATTTGTGATATGTTTTAGCTTACCTCAAGGGTATCCAAGATGTAGGTGTCTTTGTTTCCACAGTATTTTCAATTTTGATATTTTTAGGTCAAACCGTTCTTGTTAGTCATATAATGGAAGTATATGGGGTCCACCTCAAAGAGCATGAACAAGAAGTCCAAATTAAATATGAATTTGTAAGTACACATTGATGGCCTAAGACACCGAAACGAGCGGTTTGTGTGAGAAAATGAGCAATATTTATATCGTTTTTACCTCTTTTAACCACCGCCACATTCAAGTGATCTGAAGGCGCTTCGGTCTGCGCAAGCGCCAGAAAGCGCTGGAAGTGATCTCGCGTAGTTGCGAAAAGAAAACCAACGTTGTCTGTTGATATATTGAAATCGTTTTTCATTGCGATTTCCTGTATATCTAAATATGTTTAGATCTTCACAGTGAAAGGTAACACTTCTGAAATCTCTGCCCTCGCCCTCAGAATACTTGGACGTGGCTGTGGTTACAATAGGTAAAAACGATATAAATACTATTTGTTTTCTCACACAAACCGCTCGTTTCGTGTCTTAGGCCATCAATGTGTACTTACATTTACTAGTCATTAAATCATGTTTAATTTGGACTTCTCTGTGCATGCTCTTTGAGGTGGACCCATATACCTGCATTATATGACTGACAGATAAGAGACGATTTAACCTAAAAATATCGAAAACTGAAAATACTGTGGAAACAAAAACACCTACATCTTGGATGCCCTTGAAGCAAGCTAAAACATATCGAAAATAATTTCAAAGTGAACTATTCCTTTTTAAGTGTTCAAAAGTTTGGGGTCAGTAAGATTATTAACTTTTTCCCTGCCATTGATGGAAATTGATGGAAATTTCCTAGAATAAAACAGATTTTTATTTTTTTTTTTTAAAGCTGGGGGTCTGTTCTTTCTTTTTGATATATTGCATATTCAATAATCATACAACAAAATATTTCAGGAAGCCATGAAACTTTTGTGAAAATGATCAAATTTTTTGCCAGAGGCAGGCAACTTTTTTTCTTAAAATGCTGGCAAGGAAAGAGTTAATACTTTTGTTCAGCAAGGATGCATTTAAGTGATTAAAAGAGACATTAAAAACATTTATAATCTTACAAAAAGATTTCTATTTCCAATAAATGCTAATGTTTTGAACTTTCACTTTATAAAAAAATTATATCAGTTTCCACAGTTTTAAACACTGATAATAATAATAAATGTTCTCGAGCAATAAATCAGTTTAACAGATTGATTTCTGAAGGATCATGTGACACTGAAGACTAGAGTTATGATGCTGAAAACACAACTTTACCATCACAGGAATAAATTATACTTTATTATATGAATATAAATAAATAAATATATATATGAAGAGTTCAGATGCAAAAGCCTCTAAATGCCATTTGAAATTTTCTTCTAAAATGACCATTTTTATCAAGCTTGTATATTTAAGTTCAGTAATTTCACTTAAATGACAATTAATAGGTAATCTTCATTGCCATTTAAGTGAAATTACTGAACTTAAATATACAAGCTTGATAAAAATGGTCATTTTAGAAGAAAATTTCAAATGGCATTTAGAGGCTTTTGCATCTGAACTCATATCATATATATATATATATATATATATATATATATATATATATAATCTAACAAATATAATATATTTCACATTATTACAGTTTTTACTGTATTGTTAATTAAATAAATGCAGCTTTTGGTGAGCATAAAAGACTTCCTTCAAAAACATTAAAATCTCTTACCAACCCCAAACTTTCGAATGGTAGTGTACACGTTCCACAAAACACGCAGGACTTTTATAGGATTATATTATAAAAGAGCAAAAGCTTGTCTGATAACATGGACAGATGGCGATTGGTCAGTAACGTTTTAAGGCGGGGCTTCAGCGAATGGTCATTCGGTCTGATCTGTCTGTCAGTCTGTTCGTGAGAATCATGAGAATGCCACAGATCGCAGTGATGTCACAAAGACAAGGGGACTCACAGAGGGGGGTGGGGACTGCCTGTCACTCAAAGGCAGGTTCTCATAACCAGGGTTGCCATTGGAGGAAACGTTTGGAGTCCTGCATAGAGAAAGAGAGAGAGGTGCAGAGAGGAACAAGGTAAAGGGGACAATGGAGAGGAAAAGGAAGCGGACGGCAAAGAGACGGAAGAATGACGTGCCACAGTACGAGACAGAGAGCAGGGAAGGACGAGAGGCCAGGATCCAGGGTGGAAACAGGAAAGAGAAAAGGTGGAAGAGAGTTAGAGAGATGTGACATTTTCACTTTTAAGAACCTTTAGAATCTAAGAGGACAGAGAAGGATATTTAAAAGGAGACGAGAATGTAAAATATATCAATTTATAGTATATAGAATTTGGATTTATGTCATTTTAAAGCACATGGAAATGTGAATGAAGTGAGAGAAAGTGTTTGTGTCAGATCTAATGTTATGAAAATAGCACATGATCTTAACAAACAGAATAATTGAAAGAGAGAGAGAAACAGGGAATGTAATAAAGCAGGGAGAGAGAAACTGCCATAGATTTGAAAAGAGCGATGTACTTTTGGACAGCGGACAGAAATATCAGAGGGGGCGGGACTTTACCTATATTGTGGATCGTCTCTGATTGGTGGATCTAAGTCTGTCTTGTAATGACGGACAGACCAATAGACAGACACACAGACAGACAGACCTCTGGACTCATGTCTGTTTTTTTTTTTGGCTGGACTGTGACATATACACCTGTCTGTGTGTCTGTCTGTGTGTGCGTGTGTGTGTCTGTCTGTGCGCTCCATCTAACACCTACCTGTCTACCTGTCTGTGTGTAACTGGATCTTTACGTGTTTGTCTGCCTGCATAACACTCTCTATATTTGTATGCATGTATGCCTATATTAAGTGTATATTTTATAGTGCAAAGGTCATTCATAACACAACCTAGATGCTGCTCAAGCAAGAAACTAGATGTGAGTTTCTAATGCCTAGACATATTGAATACTAGAAGTGCCACTTAAAAATACTCAATTTAATAATTAAAAAATAAAGATGTACAAAATGCACTAATAAATACACATAATTAAAAGTGTTTATTTAATTCAGATTAAAAAACGAGTTGCAAAGTCTGTTACGCTTATCAAGTCTTACCAATAATACAATAAAAACAGTAACACTGTAAAATATTATTATAATTTAAATGAAGTGTTTTCTATTTTAATACATTTTCAAATGTAGTTTATTCCTGTGATGGCAATGCTGAATGTACAGCATCATTACTCCAGTCTCTAGTGTCACATGATCAGTGTTCAGGGAAAGGTACTTTTTAAAGTAATGCATTACTGCCTAAAAAAGTAACTAATTGTGTTACTTAGATACTTTTTATGGAAAAGAATGTGTTGCACAACTTTTCATTACTTTTGTGTCACTTTTGCGTACTTTCACACCAATAGTGCACACAGAGCCCCCTGTACTACGAGAACACTTAAAATCGTCCTAATTCAAAAATTTGAGATATTATTCTAATGTGCCGATTTAGTTCTCAAGAAACATTACTTATTATTATGAATGTTGAAATCATACGGTGACGATATTGCATTCACTTGCAAAAAAAAATCTACTCTGTTTTTCTAAATTAACGACTTAATTATCTCAGAATTACAAGATCATTTTTCATGGAAAAAAGTTTTTGCTCTGTTTTTCTGAATTAACGACTTTAATTTTTCATGAGAAAAAAAGTTTTTGCTCTGTTTTTCTGAATTAACGACTTAATTTTTCATGAGAAAAAAAGTTTTTGCTCTGTTTTTCTGAATTAACGACTTAATTTTTCATGAGAAAAAAGTTTTTGCTCTGTTTTTCTGAATTAACGACTTAATTTTTCATGAGAAAAAAGTTTTTGCTCTGTTTTTCAGAATTAACGACTTAATTTTTAATGAGAAAAAAGTTTTTGCTCTTTTTTCTGAATTAACGACTTAATTTTTCATGAGAAAAAAGTTTTTGCTATATTTTTCTGAATTAACAGACTTAATTTTTCATAAGAAAAATTTTCATTCAGAAAAACAGAGCAAATAAAATTTCCATGAAAAATTAACTCATCAATTCAGAAAAACAAGAGCAAAAACTTTTTTCTCATGAAAAATTAACTCATTAATTCAGAAAAACAGAGCAAAAAAAATTTCTCATGAAAAATTAACTTGAATTAATTCAGAAAAACAGAGCAAAAACAATTTTCTCTTGAAAAATTAACTCAGTTAATTCAGAAAAACAGAGTAAATTTTTTTCTTCAAAGTGAATGCAATACGCCTCACGTAGAAATCAGTTATGCTCTTTTATGAATGAAACAGAACAGAAGAAAAGCGTTTATTTAAAATAGATATCTAAAAACATTTATAATTTAGATTATTTATAATATTTTATCAATTGAATGCATTTTGAATGCAACTGAATATCCTTGCTGAATAGAATCCGAATGGTAGTGTAGTGACAAATGCTAAATATATTGAATTGGTTACATTTATTATGCTTTAAACTTGACTGAAAAATGAATAAAGAAAATGTAAATGGCCAATGTTTTTTCTAACTGAAAGCTATACAAGTGTCATTTTATTTCAATATTTAAATATGTCCATTTAATTGTCTGTTTTGAAAAGTTATTTATTCATTTTGTTTTGTTAAATTTAACTTCATTTTATATATACATTGAAAACTGATTTATTTATTAGCATTTTTATTTTTAATGAATTAATTGAAATTTGATCCTTCATTTTATTTTTAAGTGGCACTCCTAGTACTCTACTAGCATTTACTTCAGTAAATAATGAAGGAGTTCTTCTGTTGAGCTATGTGTGAGTGATGTACACAACCTTGTGTTGGTTTATGGGTAGGGTCATTCTGTCTGTCTGTCTGTGTGTCTGTGCATGTGTTACTCACGGTAACGGAGGCGCACTGGAGAAGGGGGAGTCCAGCCGGCCCCCTGGTAACTATAGAAGGGGGGCAAGGCCCCTCAGCTGAGAGCCCGTGGCCGTCGGTCTACGTGCCTGATGAGAAGTGAAGGGGTCCTCGCTTTCGCTGTCAGAGTCCTCGTATATCCTCTGAATCACTATGCCACCCAGTAGGAATTATGGAAACATGAAAAAGAGTGGCAAAAAAATGTCATGAAATAAGTATATGCATTATGTGCTTTCTATTATGTGTGTATTTGCAAAAAACAAAGGCTTTACTAAAAAAATCTCTCTTAACTACATACATGTTGATATTTTCATGAAATAAAATAATCTCAGTCAAGGAGGTAATCCTTTAATCTTGTCCCACTCCTCTTTGCCATTTCAGTAATCTATGCATCTGCCATCTACTGTCTGTGCAAATGGAGTTTGTGCTCTGAACACAATTTTACTGCAATTAAGGATTGCAGTCACCTATGTTACTTTAAACAATTTGATTTGTCAGCATCAGGCACTTTGAGAGGAGTGTACCAAGGCAGACTGAATCAATAGTAGAGACTGAGCTTTCTGAACTAATGGTTATAGCGACATTAATACCATATCCAGATAAAAGGAGTGAAGTGCATTTAAGCACTAATGCCCTTAAATTGAGATCATATTTCTCTCATCTGTGCTTTGCTGATAAGAGCAGTTGTCAGTGTTTATTCTGTTACCACAGGCCCATTTGAGTCAAACCGAACTGGACCTCCATTAACGTTCGGCTGCATTTGTAGTTAGAGGATGATGGGAATCATGTCATTTGTTTTGCATTAAAAATCTGGAGTTTTTCAGGTTCCTAGTGAGCATTAATCTCTATATTGACATTACACATACATAGACTATGTATTCCTCAGTCTTGGACTGTTCTGAAATATTTTTTGTACAAAAAAAAAAAATAGCATTTTCCAAACTGAGGTTTGTGAGTTGATGAAGAAGATAATTAATTAAATCATGTAAATGTAAAATTGTAAATAAAAATTAATAATTTAAAAATGCTAAAAAAAGATGAAATATTTTATTTGTGTACATGGATGTCATGTGAAGATTAACTGACATCAGGGAACTATGAACATGCAAATGTGTAAATTATTGAAATATTAACTTAAATCTCAAGTAAATTTTTGAGGTCAAATGGGTTTGGCTTAAAAAGAAAAATTGCGAGTTTACATCACACAATACCAAGGAAAAAAATTCAAAATTCAGAAAAGTTAAAATTATCTCAGTTTAATACTTTTAAAAGGCAGTTTTCTACGTTTCTCGATTTATAACACTCTCTAGAAATAATGTCTATAATAAAATGAATATCAATTAAACAATTTATATATATATTTATATATATATATATATATATATATATATATATATATATATATAAATATGTATAACCATATGATAGGCTATAAACGAATATTTGTGTAACACTACTAGTTTAATGTAGCTAATCCATCTTCACATTTCGGCATGAATATTTATGAAAATATTTATGAATATAAATTTTCGAGGTCAAATGGGTTTGGCTTAAAAAAGAAAAAGTTTGGCAATTCTGACTTAATAACCCCAAATTGCGAGTTTACATCACACAATACCAAGGAAAAAAATTCAGAAAAGTTAAAATTATCTTTTTTTTATATATACAATACAATATACAATATATATATATATATATTTTTTTTTTGGTTAACTTTTCACTTAAATAGTTATAGTTAAAATATTCTGATAGAATTTGTAAAAAAAAATTAATTTACTTTAAGAATAGAAGTAGTTTAATACTTTTTAAAAGGCAGTTTTCTATGTTTCTTGATTTAGAACACTCTCTAGAAATAATATCTATAATAAAATGAACACCAATTAAACAATTTATAGCTAATCCATCTTCACATATTCGGCATGAATATAATTGCAGGAATGCCATTTCTGAAAATAACAGCAGATGGGACGTTAGACGGGGTGAAGTTCACCTAACCTGTGGAAACTCCTCCAGGCTCCAGGGAGGGAGCAAAGAATAGCTGTGAACGCCACAGCGAGGAGAAACGAGTACAGGGAAAGATAGAGCAACCCCTCCATCCCATCATAGCACAGGCCTTTCAGAGAGTCAACATAATCCTGAGAGAGCGACATGGAAAACAGGAAGGAAGATTGAGACAGTTTGTTTTAATATGAAGAGTATAGCTCATAAACCTCAATTGCAGTCAGGCTGAGGTGGAAAAGAGGTTGCTATGTTTACCTTGTTCAGCCCTCGACAGTTGAGGAGTGCTACCAGCTGGTGGAAGTTCCCCTCAGTGGTGTTGAGGATCTGCTGTACCTCCCTGAGTGACTTCTACAAGGGAAAATAACACCGAAGCTAAGCAGTGTGTTGTGATCCACTTTACTGTACGGCTGCTATTGATCTTTCCAGTCGGTTTGAAAGCAGTGTTAACATACCTCTGCCTTTGGGAACCGTGGGAGGGAGTCTCTCTCCATACTGGAAAGGTGAGAGTGGATGCTGGAAAGCGCTCTCTGGGACTGGGTCAGTATCTTATGCCCGTTCAACAAACAGAATTTCACTGTAACTTCATTTCTGGTTTTAAGGCATGATTCATACCACATTCATTTCAGCCTCTTTATGAGAGAACATCCTCAAATAGATTTATGAAGCAATATAATCATTTCCAAAGGCTAAAAAAACAATATTGTATCATTTATGGACTATATTAAAGGAAATATTCAATACAGTAACTGCGGCAGTTCTATTACACAGTAATCAAATTCCTTCATTCATCAGTCCCTCTAAATACACTGTCAGTCTAGGTCTTGATTACAAAATCTTGATTACAATTTCATAATCCTCTTTATTCTGTTCATCCCCACCGTGACATAAATGGCATTGCTTTTTAATCTTAATCTGTGCTTTATGACATCATTAGAATTCTTTATGCTTGGGGAATTCTGCACCATGATATCATCAACATTCTATTTTTTGCTGCTTTAGTAATCTCTATGACATCACTGCCATGTAACAAGATTGCGCACCTGTTGAAAAGGGCTGCTCATTTTCCTGCTGCAGGTTAGGTAATAATCCAGGATTTCTATTTAGAGAAAAGAGAGAGCGGGGGAAATAAAAAGATACAAGGCGTGGGTAAGACTGTGTATGCGTCAGAGATGAAGGCAGATGGACAGGTAGCTCTGTTCCAAAACTTAGTGAGTTGCCTCTCTGCCTACATATGCAGCTGCCTTCTAAGTGGCCGTTCACACAGAAGCATTTTTGCAGTCCACTGTGCTGCTTTTCCATTGTTTTCTATGACATCACCATAGACTGTAAAAAAAAATGAAGGACGTAGTATCCGTGACGTTAACCGTAGATTTCTGAAGAGCGTTTTTGAAGCCCAAAGTGGGCGGAGCCAGCCATCGCCATGTTGGCTGCATCAACCAAAAATGGGCAAAGAGGCGGGATTATCTGAGGTGATGTGACGGCTAACAGACTGCAGATAAATGGCTGGTAGTGACAGCAGCGGCAATCCACCAGTCACTCAAGTGGCCACGCCCTTAATTAAGCAGATCTTTAAGGCTTAATGTAATTTAAATGAATGAGTTATAAAAAAATTCACCCCCTCACAGTTGTCATGAAGGGCAAAATTATCTATATAGACTAAAACCACTTTTTGTACCAGGCTGTAAACATATTTTTTTCTGCTGTAAAGTTGGGCATTTTCACATGGAGAGATGTGGGATTGACTCTCTTTTGGAGCCTGTCTCTAGAGGCCAATCGATGAATTGCAATTTAAGTCACTTTCGAATTCGATTCAAAGAACCGGGTGGTTGCCGCTAGGTCAACATAAACTAAACGGACATGCTCAACAGATATTTTAGCATGCAGATTTTATATTGTTTGATGAATTTTCACAATTTTGCATTCCACTTTTCTGCATTTTGATTGTTTTCTATGCCAACATTAACTAGACAGACACGCTTGACAGATATTTAGTACTAGGCAGCTAAACATTTGTTTACATTTACCATTGTTTAATGAATGTTTCGCAGAATTTGACTTGTTTTAAAGCTACACTGTGTGATTTTTACCCCATCTAGTGATGAAAAGGTATATGACCATCCAGTGAATATTAGTTTCTGTTCCTCTCAATTCCGATTTCGTTTTAACTCCTACGGTGGCCAAAGTAGTCCAAGATTAACATGGCTTCCAGTCCGACCTCATCCATGAGTGTTAACTCAACGTAAACGCGAAAGCGCGAAGCTTTGAATTAACGGGTATGTCCCTCTTTGGCTAATGTACTTTCAAGATGGAGGGGCAACATGGCAGACCGACATTAGAACCCCTTACCCGTATGTATTTCGAATGGCATATTATACACTCACGAGTGTATAACAATACTTTATTACTTGAACGAAGTAAATATACATTAATGAGCACATATATTTTTGAAAGAATTAAGTGTTTTTGGCTAAGAATAAACTAAAAGAGTTACACAGTGTAGCTTTAAAAGTGACTTCTGTGTGAGCGGGGCTTAGTGTATCACTACACTTTTGACAATAGACAATGGACCTTTTCTATAACCTGACTCCGCCAGATGGATTTGCTGCGCATATCCATCTGGAAACCTTCCGTTGAAGTAGTTTTGGAAAGGGGCGAAAATACTGGTTAGCTGATTGGCCTATGTTGGTGATAGATGGGCCAAATCAACCAATCAGAGCAACTCTTGCCGAAACCAGTCGGGAGAAGAGCAAAAACATCTTTTCCTCTGAGAAAAGCCTCCAGAGCAGTGTTTTGCTCTTCTTTCAGTGAGGAAATACTCTGTAATTCCGATAAAACTTGCTCGATAGCCACGCTGATGCTAGTTTCATCCGCTGAAGCCGCCATGTGACTCTGGACTGAACTGTCGCGCTTCTTGTTGCGTCACACCTCAACCCGCCTCAAAGCCAACGCTGATTGGACGTTCGTTTGGTGAACTGCTCCCAAATTTTCTTTAACGGAAAGTATCCAGACTGATCTGCGAGTGAAACCTTGAAAGCTCGTGAGATCAGGGTGGTCTTACAGAGGCTACCTTTTCTACCCATAATAACCTTAATTACCCCAAAGTTGAATATTTGCTAATGACACATTGTGAACAGTCCTCACTATAACTGATGCCCACAATGCTGCCAATGTAGGCAACTCAATAAGTTTTGAAAAGAGAACTTGCATATGAAAGATTGTTACAGCACCTGTGCTTGTCCTAGAGTTGAATTGAGTGGAGTTAAGCACAAATGTGTTTGGGTCAAAGCAAAAATCACTCAGGGCCTGAGAAAGACAGAGAAAGGGATAAAAAAGAGCAAGAAAGGGAATTGAGCAAAAGTAAATACAGAAGAGAGATGTTAACAGTGTGGCCCAGTGACCAAGTGACATACTTCCCTCAGTCTCACTTGTCCCATTGCTCTGACTGCTATTGATCTAGAGAATTCACTGACACATATGCAAACTGCCATATCCTCATCTTTTTCTCATCCCTCAATGTTTTCTGATCTTTCCTCTTGTCCACTCTGCACTGTCTGTCTCTTTAACACACACTTTAATTAATCAAAGTGAATAGCACTCAATATTACCATGAGATTCACAAGAGGACTAAAGAGGGTCAGGAGAAAGAGAGAGAGTGAGCGCTGGAGAGAGGACAGGAAAACTGAGAATGTGTGTGTGTGTGTATTATAAAGGGGAAGCACTAGGCAATTGTTCCTGTTGGCTGGAACTGGACAATGAAACTCTTGTTTTGAAAGCCAGCAACTGCCATCTCGTCCTGTCACTTTCTTTCTTTCTTTTTTTTTTTCCTTTTTCTTTTTTTCTTTCTTTCACATCATCGGTATGGCCATAAAAGATTTTGGTTGAGTTCCTTACTAGTGACCCATAATATACCCTTAACTACCCTTCAAATATCTAAGCTTGGCAATTTTTTTAGTTTTAGTTTCTAAAAGAAGTATCTTATGCTCACCAAGGCTGCATTTAAATAATAATAATAATAACAATAATAATAATATTGTGACATTTGTTTACAACTTAAAATAACTCTTATATTTGATTTATATATTAAAAAATGTGCTTTATTCCTGTGCTCAAAGCTGAATTTTTTCAGCATCATTACTCCAGTCTTCAGTGTCCCATGATCCTTCAGATATTTGTCTGATTTGGGGCTCAAAATATTATTAAAGTTAATATTTTTGTGGAAATAGAAATATTTTGTGACACTATACATGTCTTTACTACCTTTATGTAATGTAATGCCTTTTTGCTGAATAAAATTATTATTTTTTCCCAAACTTCTCTTATGGTGTGTTCACACCGAACGGGAATAGAGAGTAAAATACGGGTCTATCGCATCTAGTTAAACGCTTGAACATTCGCTCAGAGTTAAAATTTTTCAACTTGCGCGGAAGAAATGCATGGCAAACATGTCGCCCAATTCGCGTCATTTGCAACGCCCGGCATGAACGATGCGTCTATTGCATATTTACGTTGACTTTTTTATGTAATCTACTTGCGCAAATAATTAAATTCACATTCGATGTGAACATACCATTACTTATTTTGAACTTTATTTAAATTACTTTATTAAAATACTTTATTTTGTGTATTTACATTTGTAATTTTATATTTAAATTTTCAAATATTTTTCAAACCATTTACTGTTGTATTCCTCTCAGCCCACTCACTCTCTTCTTTTTCTTTTTTATTGCTTTTAAGATCTCTTGTGCTCATCTTCAACACAGCATCCATGTTTCCCTTCTTTTTTTTCTTCTTTTTTTTTACAAAGAAACACAGATACTCAGATTCACAAGCATTGAAGCTTTAATCTCTGCCCTAATTTCCTCCCTTTTTGGGATTGTGCCATGACTGCTGAGTTCCCAGACTGGAAAACCTTTTTCATTATAAAAACACGCACAAACACACTCTATTCCTCTCTTCCTCTTTCATAAGAAGACAATAAGTGACTGCATCTTGGCTGGTGTGACCTTTGAAAACTTAAAGTCACATTCACAGAGCTTTGGCTGGACACAAATGCCTCTGCGAAGTGAGCTGACACACACTCATTCATACACAGATGGCGGTATTTTGTGCTGGATGTCCGCTTGCGGAGAGCTGTTGTTGTTTTTTTCGGGCTAGACGTTGCTTGAATACTCACCACCACTGTGGCCGTCTCCAGGCCGAGAGAACCCCAACTCAGAAACAGAGCCAACCAGGCCAGCACTGTCATCCTGCAAATGCACGCACACACACACATGCACATTTTCACCATCTGCCTCTCTGTGGCTGAGTGGGTGTCAGTAAGTAAAAATAAAACTACCCTTTTTCTGTACACTTTTTCTATCTTAGGAAATTCAGCAACATAATATACATAATAAAAGATAACTATGAATGTTTACATTAGTGTCAATTCATAGCCTCTACATTATGCAGGAATGCTATGTGCATATCAAATCTACCAGACACTCACTTAAAGCAGTTTAGAAATGAGTTTTAATAACTCACAGAATAAGTAGCCAGCGGGCCTGTTTGGCTAAACCCAGAAGAATAAAGAAACACACCACCAGATCCAGTAAAAGCAGCAGCACGTCCGACAGCCACCTAAACAACAAACACAGAACAGACATTTTCAGAACATCTTTAATACAGTGCTTTTCAGACGAATCTCAAATCCTACACACATTTTTTTCAAACCCTGCCAAATGCAAATAAACAGAAAAAAAACAATAATAATAATACTAGTAGAAACCAAATAGCCTCTATGCACGATCACGTCGAAGTTTGGCTCAGTCACGCCCAGTTACTTCCGGTGCTGCGTCAGTCTATGGTCAGGAAGCCGGTTTTACGTTAGGTGGAGATAGTGTCAAATTACACTTGCCGTTTATAAAAACATCCTGCGTTAACGTGAATGATGTTAACAACACTGTGAGGCAGTTAGCTGTCACACAAGAGTGAAAAAGGGAAGTTATTTAAATTATATATTTAAAGCTACATCAACAACTTTGAGAGGTTAGTATTCTCTCATATCTTATGTAATTCGACTGAGCGAATCAGCGTTATCTAAAATCGTTACCTCCGTTTCTGAGAAAATGGATTTTATTCAAGTTTTGCCTCTATACACTTGGCCTGCAGAACGCGCTTCCAGAAGTAAAGACGCCAGACTGAGATTCTTTTTGGGCACACGTCAGTCAGGGTTCATGCATAGAGGCTATTAATTGGCACTATTTTTTCTTATCATTTACTAATTCCTCATATTTTCAATTGTATAATTTAAGAGTATATATTGCCATATTCAGCTCTGCTACATACTGATTTGATGTGTATATATATATTTATATTTATAAAACAGTTAGTTCCAATCCCTGATTCTGATTGGTCAATAGCTGTACTTTATTCATGATAAAACACGGCTGTGACTGCTTCAGCCCAACGGTTCTATTTATCACTGCACAACACTGCAGTTCCTATATTGTTTTTATTTGAGCTTTCATGCATATTACACACATTGGAACGTTGTTGCTGTTCACGGTCAAAGACTACCTTTTTGTCTAGCGTAAGGAAGAATTTTAGGGATTTTACTTCATGAAAGTTGCACTAATACATATATTTTTTTATTTTTATACTTTAATATTTTTTTGTGTGGTAACCGTTTTATAAAACCAATCAGGTACTCGAGACAATTGCAATTACACACACACACAGAGAGTTTATATTGCAATTACACACACACACTATTTATGTATATTACAATATATATTAATATATATTACTATATTTTGATATATACATACATAAATATATATATATATATATATATATATATATATATATATAAATAAAAATATCTAGCTGTTTTCATATATATATATATATATATATATATATATATATATATATATATATATATAGTTTGGGGTCAGTAAGTTTTTTAGTTTTATTTTATGTTTTTTTTTTGCATAGATGCAATAAACTGACCAAAAGTGGCAGGAAATACATTTATGATGTTAAAAAAACATATTTATGTTTTAAATAAATGCTGTTCATTTGAACTTGAACTCTATTCACCAAAGAAATCTGACAAAAAAATATTCGGTTTTCACAAAAATATCTAGCTGTTTTTAACATTGATAATGATAAGAAATGTTTCTTGAGCAGCAAAACATCATATTAGAATTATTTCTTAAGGATCATGTGACACTGAAAACTGCAGTAATGATGATGATAATTCACAGAAATAAATGACATTTTAAAATATATTAATATAGAAAACTCTTATTGTAAGAGTTATTATAGTAAAAATATTATAGAGTAATGATGCTGAAATTTCAGCTTCGTCATCACAGGAATAATACATTTTACAAGAGAATAGAAAACATTCATAATTAATAAACATTAATAATATCTCACAATATTACTGTTTTTACTGTATTTTGATCAAATAAATGCAACCTTGGAGAGCATAAGAGACTTCTTTCAAAAACATTACTGAGCCCAAACTTAAGAGTATCATTCTTACATTTAATATTTTAAAACAGTTTCAAGTTTTTGTATTATGGACAAACAAGATTTTCTTTGCTCTTTCACAACAAAGTACTTTCATGGACCGTATATATTTATAGGCCATTCTATTGGCATAGAATATGGCCCTTTTGAGCATACTGGTATTGTTTTACGATAAATTTTTTTATCAACTAAATATCAACATCTATCAACACTGAACACACAAATCTGGACAAATCTGCTCACCTATAGTCTTCATTCACCATGAGGGTGTTGGCTGCCCAGCCTGGAGAGAAGGGTGCAGGAATACTGTTGGCGGATGGACTGAGAGTGATGGCTACAGAAGGTGGGGCTGGGGTAAGTGCTCCTACTATGCTTTCGCTTCCATTCGCCCTGTAAAATCCATCACCGATGGGAATCAGACCTCTTCCCAGAGTCAGGTTGGAGAGGATAGACACGACCCGCTCTGAAAGACGCCTGCAGGAGCGTGTGGACACGAGCGCCGGCTTATGTCCTTCCAAACACATCCTCCAAAGTGGTCAAGGGTCCTGAGACAGACTGCTGCAGCCCAGCCACGGTGTCTGAAACCTGGATATGCAAGATGAGATTATAATGAAATATGTCATTTTGAATGGCAGAAACCAATGCATTTGTACCCAGATCTGATTTATGAACACACTGGCTTAAATACAAAAGAAAAGGGTAACACTTTACAATGAGGCCCCATTAGTTGACATTAGTTCATGCATGTACTAACATTAAAGGGTTAGTTCACCCAAAAATTCTGTCATCATTTACTCACACTCATGGTGTTTCAACCTCATAAATCTTTCATTCATCTTGAGAATACAAATGAAAACCTTTTCGAGGAAATCTGAGACTTACCGGGACTGGGACTTACTGTCCCTCCATTGACAGCTACGCAACTACCACTTTGACTCTTCGAATAGTTTATAAAGAGGTCGTAAAAAATAATCCATATGAATTGGATTAGCGGTTTATTCCAAACTTTCAGATCGCTTTTTTCACATATAAACCTTGATCAGAAAACATAAACATTACAACCGAACCTGCTTAAAGCATGAAAACAAACCTCATTGGTTCCTACCGAAGCGCAAGCGTGCTGAGTAACACAAGAATGAAACTCGTTCAGGTGTTGCCAAGTCCGCTTATTCTAAGCGACTTTGGGCTTGTTTTTCTGTAAAGTCGCTTGCAAATAATGGGAGTCGCGGGTCGCGTTTTTTGGGCTTGTTTCTAAAGTATAGTTGCTTATTTGGGCTTGTTCCCAGCTCGTTGCCAAGCAGATATCGAGGGCTTGGAGCCAGAGGGGCGTAAGTGGCTTTTAACAAACTTTACAGGAGAGACAAAACAAAATTTTTGACCACACTTCAATTACCTGTATCATGAACCTTAAACCACAAGCATTGCAACCACACGCATACTTACATGAATGAGTATTTAAGTAAAAATGTATGGTATATTAACACAATGAACATTTTCTAAAACATTTTCAAATAAAAAAAAAAGTCAAATGCGTCAGATACGCCTTTTTGTTGCTTTATTCAATACAGTTTGATCTCAGATAACTATTTTGGCACCATTGAATAGAGCTCATCGAGACCTTTATTTTGATATATAGAACTCATATTCGCCCATAATGCCACTTACGCCCCTCTGGCTCCAAGCCCTCGATATTTTCTATGTTATTTAAACGTTAGGAGTTTGTCTTGCCTGTTCCCTCTCTCCCTTTCCCCATTCAAAGAGTTTGTTTCCCACCCACATCCTGCTTCTAATTGGCTCTGACCCAAATGGCAACGAGTACTAGCCAATCAGAGGCAGAGCAGGGCAATCGTTGTTGTTGTTTTTTGTTTGTTTTTCTGGTTGGTTAAACGTCAGTGAGTGACGTTAAAATGAAAATACTTGCGAGTCTGGACCATCGCGACTGATACTGACTACTAGACTGTAGGAGAGTTTTATAAATATTAATTATATGTTAGATATTTTAGATATAGATATTAATTTAATATCGTTTAACTGTTAACCCTTTAACTGTCACTCCCCTTTTTTCATGAAAATCACTATTCAAATGGTTGTAATTCAAGAATGCTTTGGAATATAGACCTATTTGGTCTTGTTTTAAAGAAGACATTTGCCAAATTATTTTTGAAGTGCAGTATTATGAAATTATGAAAGTCAAACAGAAAAAAGTTATAAGTTTGAGTTTATGAAAATGAACAATGTAAAAATATAATTATTTCTATTTTATATAAAATATATATATTACAAAATATATTTTACTCTAAAATTGCAAGAAAATGTAAGCCAAAAATCTGAAGAAGTTCCAAATTATAGGTTGACATCTCAAAAATGAGCTCACAGTCAGATTTTATTTGGACGCAGTACCAACACTAGATGGGCAGCCAAGCTTTGTTACAGAAGAAAAATAATGTAAATTGACATTCACAGTTTAAAACTATCCGATTCGTCCCAGAGATTGTAAAACCGTGCACGCAGTTTTTTTTTGTTTTTGTTTTTTTCGTCTCGGAACCTAGAAGAACCTCCGTAGAAAAAGCGCTTTTACTTGAAAAAGTCGCTTGTTTTGGGCTTGTTTTCACCGGCTTGGTTGCTTATTTGTCTCGCGAGATCTGGCAACACTGAACTCGTTGTATTCTCGCACGTCAAGCGAACAGGCTTGAGCTTCTGTTTATACAACTGATGTATGAGATGGTGAATATTTAAATGTGAATTAAATCCTAAATTCAATCTGTTAAGCAAATAAAGCGATTGTGTCTCTTTAGAAAATGTGGACTAAACCGCTCTATTCTTATGGGATTAGTTTTACAGCATTAAAGTGGTAGTAGCATAGGCTGTCAATGGAGGGACAGAAATCGCTCAGATTTTAATAAATGTGTTCTGAAAATGAACAAGATGGATTTGGAACAACATGAAGGTGAGCAATTAATGACAGAATTTTCATTTTTGGGTGAACTAACCCTTTAACAATAAGCAATACAGTTACAGTGTTTATTAACCTTTTATTGAAGTCGGCATGAAACAAAAGATGTGATAGTCTATTGTGACGCATATACAAGTAAACCGGCTTTTCGAGCAAGAAAAAATATAGGGTGGGACTTGATTTTGTTCGTCGGGATTTGATTGGATCGTTGGACTGGCTTTCTGTTGCTGTGATGTCATGTGAGTGACGTCATCAGAGAAGAGATGTCGCTGCAAGAGGAAGGGGACGTTTTTTTTATTAAAGATTACGACGGCACATGAATTTATAATAAATACTGCAATATTCCATAAAAAATAAAAACAAGAACAGTCAAATTTGATTTCATTGGGCCTTTAATGTTATTAACTGTTCATTGTTAGTTTGTGTAAGCTTAGGCCCATACTATCACAACATTTGATTTTAATGATCTATAGTTAACGTTGAAATATAAGATTACTAAATGCTTTACAAGTGTTTTTCTTTTGTTTTGTTTATGTAGTTAACAAATGGAACCTTATTGTAAAGTGTTACCAAGAAAAGAATAGCGGAAAAGATGTGTGGGATATAGAGGACAATGGAATGGAGTGGGGAAAAGTGGAAATGAATGGAGAGGGTCTTATAAAAGTACAGTTGAAGTGAAGTAGGTCATTAATCATATTGACACACATTCATCGATTGACCATATGAGCAACCAGCCAAATCAATAGCTGGAGAGGATTTTATCTCACACAAATGCATTCAAACACTCTCTCTCTCACACACATTCAAAACAGATAAGACTCATCTGAATTCCCCTGTTCGGTTATAGCAATCACACTGTAATAAGATCATGGAGTGTGTTTGCTGAACATCCTGTATTTCGTTTGGTCCCCTGGTGCTTCAAAAGGAGATTGATGGAATAAGCTTTTGTGTATGTATGAGCGTGTGTGTGTGTGTGTATGCATTTCTGTTCTCACCAGAAGATCGATGGAAGCCAGCGTGTAATTGGCAGTGAGCAAGGATGAGGTCAACTGATACATCCCATCGTTCGCCTCACTGTTGCCGTAGAAACCGATGCCTATGGCAACACTACAAAAAGCAGAAATATGAACAAGGAAACAATGAGAGGAGACAAAGAAGAGAAAGTGAGAGGGAGGAAGAGAGCATAAATAAAGAATTGTGAGAAAGTGAAAACCAAATGACACGTACACACTACCCAGCAAAATTTTTTTATGTTTTTGAAAGAAGTCTAATGCTAACTAATTTTGTAAAATATTATTAAAATGGAAATAACTGTTTTCTATTTTAATATATTTTAAAATGTAATTTATTCCTGTGATGGCAAAGCAAAATTTTCAGCAGCTTTTACTCCATTCTTCAGTGTCACATGAGCCTTCAGAAATCATTCTAATATGCTTTTTTAAATATATTTTGATACATTTCAAGAAAGTTATTTGAGTATGAAATCTTTTCTAACATGTCACTTTAGATCAAATGAATGCATCCTTGCCAATTCTTAAAAAAAGAAAACATTTTATTGATAGTGGACATATTAAAGCTGCAGTCCGTAGCTTTTTTGGGTTAAAAATGATCCAAAATACATATTTGAGAAAATACATAACAGTGTTGAAAACTATCTGCTTGCCGTAGCTCGATTCAAACCGGTAAGCTTGTTATAATGTTTTCAATTCCAGTGGTACTGGTGGATTTCCATGGGAGATTAGAGCGTGTCTTTGCGTCATTACGTCACATCTGTACATATAAAGAAGGAGTCTCGCTAGTCGGCTATATTGCGTATAAGGATGCTGGAGGTGGACATTTATAGCCTTTTCTCACAGCACTTGATATAATTAAACTTAGCAATTTAATGGCGGATCCAGAAAGGTTCAAACGGCAATCACCAGTGACAACAGATTCACCCACTGTAAAATGCAAAAGACTTCGTTCGGATTTCGAAGTGGCTACAGAAAAAAAAGAGACTGCAACCAGACCCATGCTAAAATAAGGACACATATCGGAAGGACATTACATATAGTCACGCAATGCTTGCTTACGTTAACATTAACAATTTGAGAACAAAGTATAATTTGCACGGTTTTGCGTGATATGATAACTTAAAAGCAATTGTTAGATTTAATCAGCGCGATTTAATGCAATGTCAGAACAAAAATGGATATTTCGAACTAGTTCAGAGAACATTTTACGAGTAAAAGTTATCATGTTGGTCATACTTCCAAAAAGAATAATCTGTGATTCTGAATGACAGTATCGACATTGGCGCGGTGACTGACAGCTGGCTGCACAGTCTCCTCAAAACATTGTGTTCATCCACGCTGTGCATTGTCAGAGAGTGTTGCAGTACAACTCACCTAAAGTTAATAATTCTGCGAATGACTGCAATTGCAGATTTCGAACAGAGATGGCGACAAAGTGGAAAAACGCCGAGACTGCAGCTTTAACTGGTTTTTATGCAAACAGACTAAAAAAAGAGCACTGGAATCCAAACCATCGACACTGAAAATCCACTAATTTACATATCTATTTCACATTCAAATATTCAGATTAATGCTTGGACCAGATGCTTGTCCTATCCTTTCAGACCTGTCAAAAATAGCACAGCCCAATCTCTCGCTGTTTGACCCTGATTAAGCCAAAGAAAGCAGAAGAGTGTGTTAATGTGTTTTAAACGATAATTAATATTGCAATAAGAGCAGTAAAGGTGTTTATATGGCTTTATGCAGTCCTCGCTGTAAATCAGCATGTAGCTTTTGAATCCCTCCGAAAAAGAGGTCAACATGGATGGGAAGGGGGTGATGTCATGGGGAAGGAACACGTGCTACATCAAAACGTTTGCATCATGAATCACGCACAAAGAAAACCAAACCAACTATTATAGAGACAATAATTTACACAAGCAATCTATGTGTGACATAAACAGCACGAATACATCATGCTAATGGTTCAGATCAATGAGGCTTGAAAAAGCATTGTGTTTCATATTCATAAATGGGATGTTTCTGTATAATTGAAGGAAACCATCCTTTGCAATTGTGCAACTGAAACAGCTTAACTAAGTAAATCATGGTATCTTTATCTAACGCAAGTCTAGAAATGGGAGAGGGAATACTATTTTTCTTTAAACAGATAAGGGCAGTCGCTAATAATAGAAGCCCTGAACAGTTTACCTGTTTCTGCACTCTGATGTGTGAAAGCACAACATGGCGCGAGAGTTAAATCCAGTAGGGAACATTTCTCTTTTTCACTCATCAGTACTTTCCCCACAGGGACTGAATAGATGATGTTGGGTGCTAAATGTCATCTAATCTTTAAATGATGCAAATCATTTTAACAGCAGTCATAAACAAGACATAAATGATGTCATCAAAGTCCTGTTGTTGCATATCAAAAATATAACACAACACACACAGAAATTATGGAGGAGCATTATACTTGTATATATATATATATATATATATACATATGTGGCTGTGCAAAAATTAATGTGCAATTAATCGCATCCAAAATAAAAGTCGTAGCTTAAAATAATATATTTGTGTGTGCTGTATATAATTATTTTGTATATATAAATACCTATGCATGCTTGTATATATTTAAGAATTATTTGTGCTTAAATTCTCTCTCTATATATAAATACATAATCTATATTATATAAATATAAATATTTTATATATGAATAAAACATTTTCTTAAATATATACATGCATGTGTGTGTATTTATATATACAAAATAATTATATACAGCACACACAAATATATTATGTAAACACAGACTTTTATTTGGATGCGATTAATCGCAATTAACATGCATGGCCCTAATATATATATATATATATATATATATATATATATATATATATATATATATATATATATATATATATATATAAGCAGTCTTTCAAGCATTTTTAAACTTTGTATGTGCTTGTGTTTCCATTCTCCATATTTGCATGTGTGTGAAGTCTAGTGTAACCACACAATATACATATAATTTTTTTGTATTGCATGATTATGGTGCCACAAGGGCTAAATATAAATTCGAATTTTGGCTATTGAATTAAACAAAAAATATCCTCAAAATATAGTAATCACTGGCATATTAAAATTACTGTCATTAACAGGTATTACCAACACAATGTGACGGCTGCAACTGATACCCATGTGACACAGCAAATGCCCCGCCCTTTTTTGCCACTGTATCCATGGCCACCGCTGGCATCATCGTCTTCCTCCTCTTCCTCTGCATCCCTGCCCCCCTCGCCACGATGGCAGCAACAGTAGTGGATGAGGAAGGAGAGAACGACAAGCAACGAGAGGACGAGAGCAATGGCGGAGAAGCTGGAAAGGACCAGAAGAGTCTGTGAAAGAGAAGATGGAAAAAGAGTAGGAAGAAAATACTTTCTACGTATTCATTTACAAAGATCATCTGATCATCATTCAACTGATTTAAGACATGTAAAAAATGAATTATCTAAAGATTTTGTATAAAGTTACACCGTAAAAAATATGTTTACAAGAAAATTTTAGTCTTTCCACTTTAAAATGTCACAATGTTTCATTTGACTTTTTTTTCTTCTAAACTATTTGTGAAATTGACTAGCAATTTCTGAGTCCAGATTTTTTAAAATAACTTTGGTGAAAACGTCAAATAGTTTTCACTGTAAAAAAAAGCAGACTATAGGCCTACATACTGCATAGCTATATACCCTTAAGGCACATGCATGTACTATATTGAAACCAGTGTGATATAATCTTATTGGCTAATACAGCATGGGTCCTTTACTCAAAGAGAGAGAAAGGGAAGGTATAATTAAAGGTTGCTGTCAGATTCACACACATATTGTCCAATCAGGTTACATAAACTATATATCTGGTTCCAGTCCATCTTCCTCAGTTCCTATCACTTTCTCCCCATGATCCCCTTCTCCTTTCCTTGTGGTTTCTCTCCATGCTTCCGCTCACACATCCCTCACTGTTCTCCCCCTTTCTTTCTTTTTATCCATGCCACTGGATCTCTATTAATAATCTGTGACCTACTTAAATACATTCACTGCTTTTCCCTCTGATTCTCTCTCTTGTTTTTTTTTTTATCTCCTGCTCTCTCTCCTCTTCGTTGATTTCTCCTCTCTTTGCAATTCCCACTATTACCCAGAAGTATTTCACTCTTTCATTTCTCCCTCACTGTCCGTTACTTTCAAGCACATCTGTCTCTTATCATCTCCATCTTATCTTGTAAATCCATTCAGCCATCCAGCATAATCTGACTTTGTCTCTTCTACCTTTATCTATTTGTGGTGAAGCTATTTCTTTTCCAAAGAGCAATCTCACTGTAGCTGTTTAGTAGCTGTTTCATTTCTGCAATGGATAATGTTGTCACCACTAGCTTGAAAAGACAGATCAACCATGAACTCTGAATACAACCATGAATATTCTTCAGTTAGAGTCATGTTCAATATATTATTTTATTGTATTGTTTGTTTCACAGTGCAATTCCTGGTGAAGAAATACATTACCCATGATGCTGCAGAGAAATATCCACCAATCATAGAATTGCAACAAACAAATGGGCGTCTGCTTTGACCTGCCTGCTACTATAAAGCACTGTAATCAATTAGTAAATTACTAATATTTTACTTGTAATCAACAAGTGTTTGCACTTTTTGTGGGCAGTGAGTCGACCTACAATTTCAGTGTTACGTACTTATAACAAAATAAAAGATTACACACTGAAGCAAAAGCATCAAACAGCATGCATCACTGACTACGTTTACTTGCAGCCAATTTTCGGGTTATGGTCGGGTTAAGGTCACTTTTCGGGTTTCTGAAACATTTGGGATAACCCGTTTACATGCATGAGCAGAGAGAGTTTCTCCTGTATACATGAAATTGCAATAGCCCGATGTAAGACGGCGACGCGCGGTTAGTGTCTAGACGTACGGATAACCTCGAGACGCAAAATGCGTCATTTCCGATTCTTCTTCCTGTATCCAAAGACAACAATAATAACAGCAGCATGCAGATAATGAATAGTTCGGGCAGATAGCGATCGCCTTTGTTTGCGCTTTGATGCTGGTAACGTTACTGAGCTCGCTCCAAAAGTATGCTGTGCTGTATCTCGCATGTGTACTTCCGGTATACTGCACGTGGATTTTTGTATGCGCCGAGAAGTTTCTCTACTCAAAAGACCAAGATTCCTTGCGAATAGTACATGCGCAGAACACAAATCACTATGGGGATATGCCGATACGCGTTTACATGACCAAAAATTCGGGTTAGAAAAGGGTACCCCAGGTATAATATCCCGGTTTTTAAAATCCAGGATATGAACATTTTTCTGGTTTTTTGCCGGTGATCGCTATCTGCCCGAACTATTCAACTATTCTCAAGGCGATCGCTATCTGCCCGAACTATTCATTATCTGCGTGCTGCTGTTATTATTGTTGTCTTTGGATACAGGAAGAAGAATCAGAAAGCAAATTTATTTCCATGGTTTCTACAAAATAAAACCTGAAATCGATGGTAATGCAAGTATGTTGTCATTGTTAGGCGACGCACCTGACATGGTCCGTGTCCTGGTTATAACTGCTTTTTTCTCTGGATTGAAACTTTTTTTAAATCATTTGGTATAATGTAAACACAAATCAACAAAATAGAACATTGTTCTATTTTGATCTAAAAATTTTACATAGTGTGCCTTTAAGTTCACATGTCACATTAGAACTAACATTGATAGTTTAGAAGATTTCTGAGAAGTTAATAAAGCAACAAGGAGGCGGCTTTAATACAAGAGTTCAATAAACAAGATATTAATATTTGGTAACTTGTAGACACAATATTGCCATTTACTTTCTATGATTTTGCTCTGTCAACAAAGAAAAGCTCCAAACAAAGCCACAGCACAACACACGCTAGTTTTGTTTCATTCCTGAATGCTGAATAATTTGGATAAATTAATGATTCAATGACTCATTCATATAGACTGTCACATGTTTTGTTCTGGAATTATGTGGTTGAATGAATCTGTTGAATAAATGAATGCATGTTACTGAGAAATTACTTCCGTAGACTAGGAGTCTTGATCACGGACTTGGATTCAAATTTGAGAACCGAATGTAAATAAAAGAAAATTACATATTAATATTTTACATATTTAATATTTTCTCAATCGTAAATGTAATGTATACATCCTCATTAAAGCCCCCGTCACTACTTCATGGCTACTTTTCGAATATGTTGGACATAGATAGTCATATCTTTTATCAAAATGTAAGTGATTTGGAAACATACACTTAAGTAAACAGATCTCTGTCATAATGGAATTTGCATTTTTACATCAGTCCATCATGCTTTTAATCTCTGATACTGCAAATCTATGGTTCTTTAGCAACTGACATTAGATGATTTGAAATACAAATTTGAGTCAATTCATCATTAAACTGCAGACAGAAAAGTGCTTTTAATGGTTTTGACTATAACACTCCAGTTTAATCTCTCTATGAGTGTGTTAGAGTGTAAGAGTGCCAGAGAGAGAGTATGTCATGCGAGTCAGACGAGTACATTTTTCTGACAGCAAGAAAAAAGACATTGCAATTATTTTCATGGAAAAGCACGGCTAAAGTAGTTCCGGGCCGGTCTTGACCACATGACAGTTCCATATCACCTCGACAAATGATTTCAGTTTTTAAAAGTCCTACAACAGCAAAAGAACCAAAACCCACAATGACACTGACCAAACAAATAAATATAGTAAACAACAGAATAAAAATATAAATTGTGTGTCTGTTTTTTGCCACAAAATTACATTTTATTATGTACTGAAAGCACATACTCTCTTTCTCCAGCTCTCTCCCACTCAAACACGCACACACAGACACACACTCGCACAGAAACGTGTTCTCAGTGCTGCTCTGAACGATTTTATCTGTAAAATAGTTTGACAACTTAAAAGCTACATGAATTTCTCACTAGCGAGGTAGATGAACACAGTTTCCCTATTAGAAGAGACGTTGCTGCCGAACACAGTTGAGACGCACCAGACTCAGGTAATTCACATATGCTTAATCTCTCTTCTCTCTCTCTCTCTCTCTCTCTCTCTCTCTCTCTCTCTCTCTCTCTCTCTCTATTTATATTTACACTGCATTAATAACTGCATAAGCCTGCAATAAATGGCTCAAGCCTCCGTCACTAGCTCTAAAATTACGTTTTGAAATTACACTCTTAGAAAAAAGGGTTCTATATATGTAGCATATGGTTCTTTACTCAACTCCAAAGGACATTTTATGCTAAAAAAAGTTCTATAATGACAAGAAAGAACACTTTTGGCACAACAGTTCTTTATAGGCTATTATTTATTCATATATTTTATGATTCTGCAACATTTTGTAGTTGTAATTAAATTATTGTTTATTAAACTGTTGTAGTACTTAATATCACATTTTAATCATGCAGATTTTTGGAGGATAAAAACTAAAATGGCCCTCTTTGTGTGATATTGATTAATTACATTTTTTAAACCCCATATCTTGAATTTTGTGATCATTCACGAGCATTGCATTTTAGGGGTTCCAAATACGTAGCGCTTTAGAAACTTTTAAGGTTCTATATAGCAGGGGTTTTCAACTCCAGTCCTTGTGACCCACTGCTCTGCATATTGTGTATGTCTCCCTTGTTAAACACACCTGATTCAGATCCTCAGCTCGTTAAGATAGACTGTCTACCCTAACGAGCTGAGGATCTGAATCAGGTGTGTTAAACAAGGAGACATACAGAGAACCCCTGCTATATAGAACCTTGTAGTCACAAAAAGTGTAGCAAAGCTTAAGAAATTAGTCCCACACACAAGAGCATTTTAAGGACAAAAACCTGACAAATGTCTTGAAATACATCATCTGAAAAATGTTTTGAGGTGCGCTGAACCATAGCATAAGCGGAATCTTTGACTCCGGGCCGTTGAATTACTGAAAAATGATGCAATAATGTGTAGCTGGTGTGCATTATTAATCTAATAATTCAACGGCCCATCGTCAATTATTCCTTACATATTGCATATATGATATAACAGACAAAATGACTGGGTGCAAACAAAGGAGAGAAAATAAAGAGCGAGACAAAAATAAATGTGTCTCTTCAAGCCTACTGCCAGTTGTCAGATGTGAAAATTGTTTCTGAGAGTGAGAAAAAAAAGAAAGGGCAGAGGGAGAATTGAGTGTGCTTAAGAGAGTGAGAGTTACCTGCTGGTACTCCCAGCTGTCTGGAGTGAATACGCTGTCTCGGGTCTGCAGGGTCAAGTCCAGGCGAGGAATGGCATGGCATAACCGTACCCATACCGATGGGGTGTAGTTGGGGACAGTTGCTATGGCCGCCATGAATGCAGTAAATCACGTCTTTCTCAAATGTCTGTAATGGTTGAGAAACAATTATTATGATTATTAAAGGTGTAGTAAGTGATTTCTGAGAAACTCTGTTAAAAGTGTATCGGACCAAGCAAGCACCACAACACACTTGTAGCCAATTAGTAGGGGGCGTATACACCATAGACTGTAAAAAAATATGGACAAAGCGTCTGTGACGTCACCCATAGACTCTCTGAAGAACGGGTTTGAGGCTGTTTATGGGGGGTATGGGCGGCGCCACACTGGAAAATCTTGGGAAATACAAAAGTTTCAGAAAGGATACAGAGGTGGTATGATGTGTTGTGTCAGATCATGGCTGAGACTAGGGATGGGCATTCGATTAAATTTTCTTAGTCGATCGTCGGAAGAATTAACGATCGACTATTGATTAATCATTAATATTTTTTATTCAAATGTATTATTTATTTAACTTTTTATAAATTAAAAATGTCACGAAAATACAAAAATACAGCGTGTTTTTCCTCAATTAGATCTTTATTACAAGATGATCAACTTGTGGCAGTTAAACTGGGCGTTCGGTTAGGCTAAATTTTGAAGATATGCGCGGCGGTGCTCTAACAGTTAGCAGCTAACGTTAACTTACTAACCAACGCAACTGAACCTGCAACTGCAAGTTGGCATTCGTGAGACCTTCGTTTGCTCGAAAATAATAATAATAATAATAACTTAACCAAAAACATAATAACATTTAGATCTGACAGCAGGTTGTGTCACAATTTAACTCAATCAAGGCACGGAGTCGAGAAAGGGTGAGAGAGATTAGCCTACCGGCTAGGCTACTTAAAGCTTCATAAAAAATAACAAACATACAACTTCTGCTCCAGTCTACTGATTTTTGTTGAAAAAGATAAGCATGTTGATGACATGATCGGGGGTCAGACGCGACCGCAACCTGCATGGTGACCGTCAAGCCTTGTTTACACTTTGGCCTGGCACTTCAGCGCGAGTCTCTGCAGACTGCGCGCGCACCTCCCCTCGTGCGGACGCGTCGAGTGTAAACAAATGCTTCAGTCCAGCCGCTGAAAACACCGCTCTGATGAGGGGACTGACGTTGCCGGCGGGATGCAGGTACCTCCGCGCTGAACATGACCAGCCCGGGGAACACGTTCACTTTCCACTCACACTACGCAATGCAGCATCATTAGTTTAATGATAATCGATAACAAATTAACGTGATCGATGAAATTCTTAATGATCAATAATCGATCGTCGATTAATCATGCCCATCCCTAGCCGAGACATCAAATTCACTCGGCGCAGCCCGTTATCAGCTGTCAATCAAAGTTAACCACCCTTATTTGTCATACATTTTATATCTATATATGATCTAAACCAACGAGTTAGAAAAAAATTCACCCCCCACACAGTTGTCAGGCACGCGGAGCATATTGAAGATTACAATAAAAGTCCATGGGACCAAACTGTAAACATATGAATTTATGCTGTGAAAACAGAGTTTTAACATGACGTCTCTGGATATTTGCTCCCTTTTGGGACCGCCCTCTAGCGGATTTGAGATGTATTGCAGTTTATCGCACTTCCGGGTAGGCTTCAGCTTTCAGATTCGAATGTTGCCGCTTGGTGTACACTAAAGATGCGCAGAATGGGCTATTATTTCATCCACAACCACATCACAAAACTCCTCATCCGTCCGCCATCCATCCTCACCAACGCTTTTGACCAATTTTCAAAACTGCACCCATCCACCATCTGCTGATTGGGCGATACATGAGGCGCTACCAATGACAGCCGTGAGATTAGAAAGCTCCCAGAATATCAGCAGTAGACTTGGTCTCCAATCGGCGCACAGTGACAAAAATAAATAAATAGCCTAAATTAAACGCACTTCGGACAAATTTGACCTTATCTGATCTACTGTACACTATTTTCATTGTAGCCTAATAGAAAACACATTTTGGCACATAATTACAACATGCTGCTATATTGTATGGGGCGCTGTTTGTAAAGCAGCTCACACTAAGAATCTCTAGTATATACTAATGATGGGGGAGGAGAGTGAGCGAGGTGAAGATTTGAAGAAAGACTGTAGAAAGCAAGATGGCTGAGAGACATTACAAAAGAGAAATCACTGGGAAAAAAGAGTTATGATCAGACAAGAGCTTTAGGACCCTGGTTAATATTAGAAAAACTTTCCAGAGCTGCAGTAAACTATGCGGGAAAGCCGCTGAATAAAATTGAGTAACTAGCTTTACTATGTTTCACACAACATTGCTGTTATTGTAATGTTAGCTATAGTAACAGGACAGTTTTGAGTATCATTGTTTGTCTGGAGCTGGTGTTCTGCTAGCATCTAAACAACAAACTCTTGCTTGTAATTAATATATTCTTGTGTACCGCGTTTTTTTGTTCTTCCTTGTCGTTTGTCGTCATTTTGCTGAGTCTCATAGCATTATTTTGCATTGCGTGTTTGTGCCTTTTGGGGGAGTGAAAAGCACAAGTTTCACTCATCATTACAAGGTTGAATGACAATAAAGTGATTTGATATATTTACTTGATTTGTATCTTTTGATGTGGGAAAAAAGAGAAAAGAAAACATTTAGATGTCTCTGAACAAACCAGAGAACAAGGAGGAGGAGAATGTAGTGAGGAGGAAAAGGGAAATAACAGGGGAAACAAGGAATATGTTGAAAGTAGGTTAAGTAGAGACACAATCACACACACAAATGTTTTCATTACCAGGACAGAGGTCCACTGGGAAACAACATGGATTAAGTGATTAGATCATCAATGTTAAGAGAAGAGGTTTCTAAGAGGATACTTGAGCAACTGTTAGATCTTGATAGATTTGAAACATCATTATGGGGTTTTGGGGTGGCGAGTGGGTGCTACACACAAAATCACACCATTCATCAGACATACAAAATAATTACGACCTCATCTGGGGCTATATATTTTGAAATCTTGTTCTCAAGATGATATCATAAGGGTCATTTTTACATTGTATTTAAATTTATGATCTAACACAATGACTTCATCAGATTCTGTACATACAATTTTCAGTAATAACTTATTATAGACCAAATATTCCTTAATTGATTTATGGAATACATCCATGGGATAGTTTCTGTCATTCCAATAATTTATAATGTGAAATTGTAAAATTCAAATGACCTGGCTAGGATTTATGCATGTCTACATCATTATGACATAGTGTCTACCAGGTATACCAAACTCACTAGTGTGCCTTTTGTGCACCACCACCTGTCCTGCATTGTTTGGACAAACAGCTGACCCAGCCCCAGTTACCTAAATCTTTTGGGTAAACAGAATCCTTCCAAAAATCATGTCTGTCAAATGTCTTTCATACACATAATCCCACCAAAACAGGTCACATCTCACATCAATAAATTAACAAAAATCTGCAGGCTCCATCACAGATATCCCTAACAATAGTGTCTGATGTGTTTTTGTTCATAATTATGTCTGTAGACTATTCATTTACTCTTAGAGAAGACTACCAGCATGCAGTGGGTCAGGACAATAAGCTGATGAATTGTGGTATATGATTGGTACAGCATTATCACAATCTCCTCTTTCCAAATGCACGTGAATAAAAGACAAATTAAAGTGAAACGGTGATATGGAACGGTTAAACATGCAGACTGTGACTCAGACTGGAACGCTAGCACATCTGAACATGATGCATTGTGTCAGCTTGTTATAAGGATGGTTCGCATTGGCATACACGCAAGGAAAATAATGTGAGTTTGGAAATCGAGGAAGGAAGGACAATTTTGTGCAGAACAATGGAGGGACAAAACATCTTCCATCTTCTTTTTCATCTTTTCTACTCTGGATTGAAATAATGCTTAACATAAAGCATCCATTCTTTAGCTTCACTGTTATTAACCACAACAGAAGTATGCTAAATAAAAAACAAAAATGGTTTCCAGGAGTAATAATGATGGGTTGTCATCCAAAGCAAGCTATTTTAAGCTCACTGTTAATTCATTCAATTTGTTGGAATGGCCAATTCATGATACTATGAGGAAGCATTCATTTTTGGCTTAGCTTTTCATGAGAAATAAACCATAAAAAAAAAAAACATTTTAACCAAGTGACATGAGTATGGCAATGGTATGTTCCTAAAAATGGTACCATGTCCTTGAAATATTTTTCAAACAAAATTTTAATAACAGTAGAGTTTAAAAATTCTGAATATATGCACTCCCCAGAATTTTTTTCCCAGCGTAGTTAATTCAGTAGTCTGATTTAATAAAGAATGAATGAACTGATCATTGGTCACTAAGACTGAACTATGCTATTAATAAATAAGTAAATACATTTTAATTACTTATAACTTATAAGCCTGGAATGTCTCTAGATGCAATAAATCTGAAATAACTGTCCAATAAAAGGCCAATGCATGAGTGGTATGATATAGTTTGACACCATTAACATTTAAAAACGCTACTATAGTAAGACTACTCTGATGAAATAATTACTTTAATGACTTTTTTTCTGCTTTAGTGGACATGTTTTAGTGCTGCTGTGGCCCAGAACAGATAGATGGCCCAAAGGAAGTTCATAAGGTCACTGGAGGCCATTGTTTGTGTTTGTATCCACTCGTGTTTAATGTCAATAACTAAAGAGCGCATTATGAAGGTATTTTAAAATATACAACAATCCACACACAACAGAACGGATCCTAATCAAATAGATATTGATGAAACCTTCAAAATGACCAGAAACAAAATAGGCCAGACCTGATTGATTGCACTTATGTGAGTTGACCCAGTGCGAGAGACCAATCGATCTCTCTGACTGACTTTACTTGTTATGGCAATCAAATTCAACCAGTTAGCGCTTTGTCTGGGCGCCAAGACATATTACATGGATCTTTTGTTTGAATGGACTCAAAATTCCCTGGCATAATATATTAACGTTAACCGTCATTCATTTTCACACAGACTGACACGGCAAAATAACCGCACAGCAGGCAATAAATTGTTATATCGCACATTTAAAAAGGGTTGCCCACCTTAATTTGCAGCAGCCTAATGTGATGCTTCCACGTCTCTCACGTTCGTGTGATTTAGTTTGTGATTAGATGTTACCGAGACAGCTGACCGTTAAAACGGTTTGCATCCTGAGTGATGAGATATTGGGCTTCAAGAGAAAACTAACGTACAGTATTTTCAGTTCCAGTGTGTGCCCAGTCTTTCTGTTCGCTGATAGATGGGGAACAGGTCTTCAGAGAGAGACCGAGGCGAGAATCCCTGAGGGATGTTTTACGAGAGAAGGATGAATCCTTCAAATCCCGACGCCTATCCGTCGCTTTCACTCTCTTTATTTGAAATCCGCTGAGAACTTGAATCACCATCCACACAGTCGCGCGAAAAGCTTAAAAAAAAACTTCAGAAATTGTTCTCTGACAGAATTCGCGTTCAAACAATCCACAACTATGTCGTCGACGTCGTTTCCACAGAAAATAAATGTTCAGTCTGCAGAAGTAGCAAATCCATAACATCCAGGGTAAATGAAATCCATTCAGTGTGTTCGCTTAAAAATACTAGCTAACTACGGCTATTAAAAAAAAATAGGCTAAATATTTTGGGTGGGAAATTGTGTATTTATTTTAATTGTCCCATTTTAAAACACAATACAGTCTAATATAAGTAAGTGAATGACAGAAAATGGTGTGGTCCTGAGGGTCCCAATGATCAGGACTGAACTTGGCTCTCTCTCTCTCTCTCTCTCTCTCTCTCTCTCTCTCTCTCTCTCTCTCTCTCTCTCTCTCTCTCTCTCTCTCTCTCTCTCTCTCTCTGAGTGTGTGTTTGTGTGCAAGAGACAAAAGGGGATGGGGGATTTACACATGTACTGTATTCAGAGTGCACAACAACTCATAATGACAGAGTAAAAGAAAGGTGATTGATTGGGAGAAAACCCCATGTACTCCATATACTGGAGGATCTTTTGTCAAATTAGTGTAAAAAAAAAGACAATAATGGTTTTGCAAATGTAATCCGTTCAATTTAGCAAAAATTTTCAGGGAATTCCCGAAAATGCTTATGATTATTTACCAGAAATTAAGCAGGTGATGGGTGGTGAAAAAAAGGGTTGAAAGGATGCTAGACTCTCTGTGGCCCCAGAGGTTTAACCAAGATACAGGGATTTAAAAAATACAATAAAAACAACAGATCGAGTGAGGGATGGAGAGATGGGTATTTGTGTGCCAAGGGAGGGGGGGTATGTGAATGCATGAGAGAGGAGGGTGGCGTTGGTTTTTTTCTGTGTCACTGAAAGAGAAAGCGAGTGAGGATGGGGGAAGGGGTGCTAAATAGAGAAGCACAAAAGGGAGGGATGGAGAGACTGCACAAGCATTCATATATGTGGGCATGTATCCAGGAGGAAAGAGAAAATTATGTTATGTATGCAAGACTTCCTCACTGACATCTCAGACAAGAGCTGCTACTGTAACACACGCATACATGTAAGAAAAAATATTCATAAAATGTGTCATTTAGTTTTTTTTGTTTGCACATACTAGGTCTCAAGACATTCCAGGGGCTAAATGTTCAGCTGTTCTAGGTTGTTTGTTTGATCTTGAATAATTAGAGAGCGTATGCTATAAAAAAAAGCTGAAATACATGGTGTATTACTTATTTATATGCGGTCCACTTTCAAAAAAAAAAATACACACTCACCCTCACGTCCAATTCCATTAGTCCTCCAAAAATAAGTCACTTAGCAACATTTTGCATTAGAATGACTGAACAGGACGTGAAGAAATAGTATTAGGTGAATGCTGTATGTCTTTACCTAAGCGAGGGTCAAGAAATGCACACACAAACCTCACGTAAGAGAAGACCTTGTTATATTTGTACAGAAATCTATAATAAAATAAAAAACATTTTAAAATAAAATAAACAGTTTCAAATTCCAGTGTCAAAACTATTCAGTTATTTGGCCATTCAAATCAATTTAGCGTCTGCATTGAAATATGACTACTGTACATAAAACAAGATATCAAGAGATGACTAAATATAAAGAATGTCGTTGATGATTGTGTTGTCGAAATTTGATTGAGTTTGTGAAGAAAGAATATAAAGAATAGTGTCTGCTTTTCTCACTACAACAGAGATAATTTAGAAATTATTGCAAACATTTAAATGCTTAGATTCATTGTCTTTGCAACTATAAGATTTAAATAATCAGTCATGCTGTAGGAAACCTATGGAAGCTTATTTCCACCACTGAATAAATAATAAAATTTTTTTTTAAAAATTGCAACTTTGACACACAATTGCAAGATATGAAGTAAGAATTGTGAAGAAATAAAGTTGCAAAAAAAAACAGAATTGAGAATTTTCTCACAATTACGAGTTTACATCTCTAAATTCTGACATCTTTTCTCAGAATAATGAGAGTATACGCTGATTTCATGCAGCCGCCATTTTGAAATCGAAAGCGAGGATCCGTTTGGAAAAACCCCGGAAGTACAGATAGACAATAATGCCTTAGACTACCAACCTGAAGCTGTTGCCGCAAACTAATTTCTACATTAAACACAACAATACGCCATCAAATTCATGACTCTCCTATGATTGAAAGAGACACTTTCGGTTTTCTTCCCACCGGAGCCATTTCAAAATGGCGGCTGCATGAAATCAATGTATAAACTCGCAATTGTGAATTTTCAGGCCAATTCTAAGGCCCCGTCCACACTACTGCGTTTTCGTTTAAACGATACGATCTCCGTCCACACCAGCGTTTTATCTGCGTATTAGAATTGATCTCCATCCACATTAAAACACAGATCACGTGAGCATTCACCAACACTTGGAATGCACGTGTCGGTTTAAACAGGGGCTAACGAATCAGGGAACGACACGATCATGACTGATGACACCCAATCATAGAGCAGAGCGTGAGCCTCTGCGTCATCGTTTCTGCACTCCTCCGTTTTGTCCCGTCTTCACTAAAACACCCTCCGGAGAATTCAAAACGCAAAACGGAGCTGCAGCGTTTCTAAACTACTCCGTTTTAGGTCTTCGTTTTTTCTGTTTTAGTCTGGACCGGAGGTGCAAACGTAGCAAAAGTTCTCAGTTTTTAAACGAAACGCAGTAGTGTGGACGGGGCCTAAGGAACTTTTTTCCCTCAGAATATTTTAGCTCACAATTCTGACTACAACACGCAATTTCGACTTTCTGAGAAAAAAGTTGAGAATTGTAAGATAAAAAAGAAATAATAAAGTCAGAATTGCAAGATGTAAACTCGCAATTGTGAGAAAAAGTCGAAATTTCTTTTTTTTATTTTTCATTCTGCGGCGGAAACAAGCTTCCATAGAAACCTGTTTGTCTAAAATACATGTTTAAACATATATTTGATGTAGTCCATAACCTCTGACACATTTAGACATTGGGCAGCTGCACATCACATACAACCTGATAGAAACCGTCCTTTGGGTTTGTGTGACCATTCACACAAAGATAGAGTTTATTTACTTCAAGCTTGCCAAAATTCACATCTTTGGACAGTTTTACAGCCCCTATCCCTTCAAATATCTTGTCTGTCATGGGCTTCCTCACTTTGGCCAGGGTGAGATGGTACGAAGGGCATTCGGGAATGGCGGTGAAGCCATCCCTTCTCATGGAAGGCTTCTTGGAGAGGGGTATTCAGGCTCTGGACATCTGATAGGGGTTGTGGGGCCACATGAAGAACAGTCCCATTAAAGTGGCGTAGTTTTAGGGGAAAGACACCGATATAGGGGGTTTGTGGGAGTTTCTGACTGTGGTATGCAGGAGCTCAGCAGCAGCGCTGACTTCCTCTGGGCTATTGAGAACAAGCAGAGAGAGGGTGACGTGTAAAGTTTCCGGGGTCATCCAAAGCGGCTCTGACTGAGGAAGGTGAGAGAGAACCTTCCTCTGAATGCGCTGGAAGGCCAGGAGAGCAGCGGGAGAGTCCACACGGAAGCAGATGAAGTGAGTGGGTCTGCGTGGTGGTGGACGTCTCGGCTGTGGTTGTGGCTGAACGAATGACCACTGGACCTCTGGACAACTCACTCCATCCCAGCTCTCCTTCCATTCTTCCACCATTTCAGACGGTTCTTCTTTCTGAATGATAGATAGCTCTTCTGACAAATGATTCAAACTGAGATCTTCAGTAGCCGCCATCTTTTTGTTTTCTGGTGCAGATACTTGTTGGAGTGGTAAGATGTCATCACTGGTTCCTTCCTTGGCATTTTCGGTTAATGGGTGATCTGATGGCATATTCCAGCTGTTGTTTATCATGTGTTGTTGAAATTGTAGTTAAAACCTCATCCTGTTCTTCAGAAATGTCAGTTGCTTGCTCTAGGTCATTTGAAACATCTGCTGTGTTAATGGTTTCTTCATGATCTCCAGTATCAGGTGTGTCTGAGAATTATATATAATTCCAAAATTGTACAATTAAGTGGTATAATGCCATGTATATACTTTATAAGGCATCAATTCCGAATATCATAATGAAGAAAAAAAGTAATTCTTGAAAAGAAAACCTTATTAGTAGTTTTATCATTACTATTTCTGTTATTCTTTTCACAGCTTATTAATTTTTGGAAAACGTTTGTCTACAATTATTTATTAATAATATAAGTATTGTAATTGAATGTGTCCAAGGCCAGTCTATTGCAGCCATGAATCCACTCATAAAAAGTCATGAACTGTTATAAAAAACAAAAAACAAAACACATGGTCCAACTAACAGTCATTACTTTGAAACCTTTCTTGAAAAAGGTATTTTAAGTTATTCATAACCATAAGAAACTGAAATGAATACAAAGACATCTCTTAAGAACTTGACACACGTATTAAACCGGATTTTTAAATTTGACAACTTAACTTAAAATAGCTAATTTGCTGTGGTCATTAATACGTGACAGATTAGATCATTAAATGTTATATTATAATGGTTATGTACGATGTATATAAATTCGTATAAATTGTTAAATTGTTATAAATTCGATGTACTTTGTCAATTAATTAAATGATCCGTTTACGCCATCCTCTTTATTGTTGCTTAGTGATTTATGTGTTCTTTAGGCCGTGTGTCCACCAAAAGGTCTTTCCACGCGCCTGGCGTACATTTTCAATTGTTTTCAATGGGAGCGGCGTGTTTTCAGCGCCATGAGCGTAACGAGGCGCTGAGCGGTTTTTTATTTTTTTACGCTGAGGCGCCGAGCACCCGGCGTTTTTACTGGTCACCGAGAGTTAAAAAATGTTCAACTTTGGATAAAACGCAGCGCTCATCACTGTCACTTTTTACCCACCCATCCAATCACAGTGGAGGAGGGGCGGGACTAAACCACACTGACCAACTGTCACAACATTCTTTCTGTACAATGACATCAACCAGCAGAGCTAACCGAACAAAATGGATGAAAAATAATTTTTAGTATGAAACAAAATATCTACGAAATCAGTTACAAGTCAACTGTGCTCCGGATATTCTGTATCATAGCAACAAAACCTCTCAACGAAAAAACGTTGCACTGCCATATCCATAGACGTCATGTTAAAATCTCCGTTTTCACAGCATAAATTCATATGTTACAGTTTGGTCGCATGGACTTTTATTGTAATCTTCAATATGTTCCGCGTGCCAGACAACTGTGAGGGGGGTGAATTTTTTTCTAACTCGTTAGTTTAGATCATATTTAGATATAAAATGTATGACAAATAAGGGTGGTTAACTTTGATTGACAGCTGATAACGGGCTGTGCCGAGTGAATTTGACGTGCTCGGCCATGATCTGACACAACACATCATACCAACTCTGTATCCTTCTCTGAAACTTTTGTATTTTTTATTTCCCAAGACTTTCCAGTATAGCGCCATTCATACCCCCCATAAACAGCGTCAAACCCGCTCTTCAGAGAGTCTATGGGTGACGTCACAGATGCTTTGTCCATATTTTTTACAGTCTATGGCAGAGCATCTAAAAACGCTTTGGTGGACACACGGCCTTAAAGTCCCTAGAGTCGCTCACCTTGCTGCTGATCCTCACCGCCAAAAGGGGGCAAAATAGTCTGCCCAGTAGAGCCGAACACCCTGTCAGTGCGACTGTCTCTATCCCACAACCGCTGGCCTTTGTAGGTGAAGTACTGGATCCTATGACGAGGGAGAGCCAACTCCTCAGAGAAGTCACAGTCACACACCTAACGAGGAACAAAGGAGTGTAAAGGCTGGTTGTGACCATACATGACACATGATAGTGAACCACATTAGTACTGATGTAACACACCTGAGTGTCCCATGAGAAGTCAGAGAATGGGCGTTCCAGCACCCCAAGGAAGCGGTGCAGGTGACCAACTACAAAATCAGCTGGGTCCACTGAGGCGTCCCATATAATTCTGGAGATGA
This sequence comes from Hybognathus amarus, assembly GCA_030378365.1. Lineage (NCBI taxonomy): Eukaryota > Metazoa > Chordata > Actinopteri > Cypriniformes > Leuciscidae > Hybognathus > Hybognathus amarus. Next base: position 256,153 of record JAQIUQ010007250.1, read on the forward strand.
CATCATCGGCTGTACGCATGCGTGGCTTCTTCTTACACCCTGAAACAGAAAGGCATCAATTTGTAATCAAGAAGATTGAATTTGGAAGGTAGAGTGTGTCTGCACTTCATCACACAATCTATCATCACACCTTCTCTCTCAGTTTTTACATGCTGCTTTTCAGCATTGATATTTTTTCGGCTCTTGCTCTGCTTTTCTGTGATGGTTGTATCATCTTCCTCTGAGTGTGTGCTTTGAGGGACGTCAAGCATGCTGTGAAGTCAGGAAAGATCAATGCATTATTTATCCACTAAGCTTCAAATGAGTATGCCCAACATCTATCAAATTGTACATCTTTTAAGGCAGCTACAAGACGACAACTGCTGCACACCAACTGGTGTTTAAATGAAAATATACAGATAATAAAGAATGTCTACCATAAGGCTAGTTCGCTAGTTTCATCTCTACCATCCAGTGAGATTGACAGACCTGTGAGACAGTCGACATCTGTCTCCGAAATGACATCTGCCCAAGAGGAAGTGCTGGCAAATGTTTTGGCTAGTTTCTTGTTTCATCTCATCTGGTATGACAGAAAATGGAAGAAAAGGTTCAGTAAAGTGAATATACAGAAGAATGATATGAATACATTCATGCATCAACTGATAACACAAGATAAGGCTAATCCATAACTATCTGGGCTGGATTTAAGAACTGGATATAAGTTCTCCCAGAGGAGTTAAGGTAGACAGGATGTAGTGGTTTGTGAAGATGTAAATGGTGGTAAACAGGCAAGTTTTCAAGGGAAAGAATAAACGTCTAAGGGCAAATGTTGGTTTCAGTTGGTTTCTCCATTTACCAGCTGCACTTTTACTTTTACACAATTCGAAAGTTGGGTGCAAGTAAGACTTTTATTTTATTATTTTTCTAAAGAAAGAAAGAAATTCCTATATTTAATAATATGCTGATAAAATACTTTGAAAGCTTTTGGACCAGGAGGTTTTAACTGAAAAAAGTACAATAATGACGTGTCCCTGTAAGTGCTCTTAAGACTTGTGCTGTAGAAGCAGACCTCTCTTTGTGAACATTATAGTCTCTACTTCGCACTTACAGTAAGCCTGCAACAATTTTGTTCAAAGAGAAATTATGAATACATTAAAAAAGGCTTTTCACTGCCATCTTCAGGTCATTTGCATTGTAGCCTCCACCCTCCAGTATTTGTTATAGGCGGTGACCTAACTTACAGGTTTTATTATCAAAGTAGATACATTTGTCATTTTCAGCTCAGTTTGAAGTAATATATTTTTTGAACTAGTAAAAATGACAACAAATAAAATAGTTTATTAACACTGCGAACCATAAAATGCAAAATATAACCTTTAGAATTACAACACGGCTTTTATGTTTTATCAACTTAATTTGCCAATGAAATGTAGCTCAGTGCAGTGTAAATAATTGTAACTTATGTTATGTCTTACCTATGAGGATTTGTCTGTCAGAATCCTTTGGGATGTTTTCCTGAGTTCTCTCTTCCTCAAACTCCATATTTGACAGCTTCAACAGAGCTTTAAAAAATGGTGTTACATTAACAGTAATTTAGAAAGCAACCTAACACCAATAATTCTGCCATATATTGCACTGTAGTCGAAAAGACAAAAAATATATATAAATGTATAATATATTTTGGCATAATGAAGAGCATGAACCATCCTACCTCAAGACATAGACAGAAAGACTAGGGTTCGAAGTCGACTAGTTGACCTGTAGGCGACATGATGAAGTCATCTGTTAACTCATATGACTCATATTCATACGCGACTCATTCAAATACATTACACGCAAAATAATGTTTATTGTCCGAACATACTTTTTTTGTTGTTGGCTGTAACATTCACAGTACATTTAATAATGTATTTATTTTTCAAGTCTATTATGCTGTTAGGGCAACGTCCACAAACACCACTTCCGGTTTTACAGGTATGGGTATTGTAGTTTTCGACATAGGCATTGATTATTAATAGTTGTCCGACTCATTTCCGCGAATCGATTCTTTCGAACACTTTTGTTCATACAAACCTGATTAAAACGCATAATAAAATAGACGTATGCCAGCACATACGATGTTTCAGATGTTTAATAATAAATGTATTGTCATTTGTGTCCCAGGTCAGTCCACAATAAAAACATTAAATGTAATTTGCATTTACAATGAACAATACTAATATATCTCGTAAATCACTTTTTGTGCATTTTGGAGTTGTTAAAGAAAGATGGTTCACCAAAAATGGAAATTCCGCCATCATTTATTCACCTTGCTTTAAGCAACACCAAGTACGAATTTCTAAACTAAAAATAATGTTTTCAAAATCGTTTATGTGGTTCAGCAAATCGTGACATGGTGAAATGCACATATGCCATCGCTTTGCGGTCATAGACTGTAAATGTGTAAGATAGCCAGATCGGGTTTCTGTAGTCCGAATGAGACATAAGAAAACTACAAATTTGACTTGCTTTACGGCAAGCGTACATCATACGTTCCTAAAATCGTGCATCATAAGATCATACCCAGATCAAAGCATTACTCTACCTTGTTTGTGGCAAAGTCGGTGCTGGATAAACTTACTTGCAGGATAAAATAATCTTGCACAGGTTTTAAACAACATGAGGAGAGTAGAATTTTCATTTTTGGGTGAACTATCCTATGATTCATGAGCGATTCATTCAGACCGGTTTTATAAACCGGTTTAACTGAATCGTCGAGAAGATCCGATTCCTCAAAAGATTCTTTCATTGACCAGTGATCTCAAAAGGCATTCAGCGGATTACGGAAGAGCCCATAATTAATTATATCTCTCGAAATAACAAATATATACATGGCGAGACCATGTAACTACAACAGAAAACCGTATTCGTGGATTATTTGGCCTGAACCGATGACCACTGAACGATAAGAGCAGCTGTGTGTGAGTCACGCACACATTGTTGTGATCTTAGCGCGTGACTTCCCCATCACATGACATAAGACTGAACAAGGACGATAAACTTATTATTACAATCGCATTTCATTTTAGTAAACAGTAGATCGGCGAGAATATTTTGCCATCGACTTGAAACAAATTACATTGTAAGTAACAATGATAGCCATACAAAACCCGTAGTTGCTCCATTGCAATGTTTTGCTCTTGATAGTTGACAGGCAGTACCAGTCGGTGCAAAAGCTCTACCCAGCTGATAAAGGTAAGGATATTGTGTTGTTGTTGTTTTCTATATATCATATTTGCTTGCATTTAAATTTAGCTAGTCATGGTCATGATACCACATGTGAATAAGGTACATTTTTTAACTAACATGTCACCATTTTTCCCCAGTTGATCACTACACATTTACACTTTAAATGTCCTGAAATGTTATGTTTAAAAATGCAAACAAGGCATTATCTAGTTAAAAATGCCCTTTTCTGCAGAACAGGAAATCAGAACATTGGATCTTTCATTTTGTTGACACACTTTATACAAGAGGATTTTAGAAATCTTTTCATCACTCAAGAAAATTCATCATCATACTTTTAGGAATAAAATATTATATAAATACGTTGAATGTATATTCATATATATTTCCCTCTCTGTGAAAAAATAATGAATATAGGAATAAAACAGGAACTTTGTCACTGTTTTGAAAACTAATTGTCACTGTTGTGGAGATTTCTGGCTCAGTGCATGAGAAAAAAAAACAGCCTTTAAACATGTTTTATTGAAATCTACAGACACAAATGGAGAAAAGTGTAGTAACACAGGATGTTTTCCACTAGTCTGGAAGAAGATATGTTAAGGAAGCAAAATCTCAAAATGTTCAATGGTTTTGCCTGTACAGTTGAGAATGTTATGTTTAATGAGTTATGATTAATGCCATAATCATTGGCATGCATCACTGTTAGGTCCCTTTAACATTATGCATTAAATGTCTGTTGTGGTTTATAAACATCTAAAACTTACCCTCATTCTATCACAAGCAAAATGAAATCTATATGTACACTCACCCAAAGGATTATTAGGAACACCATACTAATACTGTGTTTGACCCCCTTTCGCCTTAATTCTATGTGGCATTGATTCAACAAGGTGCTGAAAGCATTCTTTAGAAATGTTGGCTCATATTGATAGGATAGCATCTTGCAGTTGATGGAGATTTGTGGGATGCACATCCAGGGCATGAAGCTCCCATTCCACCACATCCCAAGGTTGTGGCTTTACAAATGCTTTGCTGCATACCTCGGTTGTAACGAGTGGTTATTTCAGTCAAAGTTGCTCTTCTATCAGCTTTTCAGTCGGCTCATTCTCCTCTGACCTCTACCATCAACAAGGCATTTTCGCCCACAGGACTGCAACATACTGCATGTTTTTCCCTTTCACACCATTCTTGTAGACCCTGAGAAATGGTTGTGCTGAAAATCCCAGTAATTGAGCAGATTGTGAAATACTCAGAGCCGGCCGTCTGGCACCAACAACCATGCCACGCTCAAAATTGCTTAAATCACCTTTCTTTCCCATTCTGACATTCAGTTTGGAGTTCAGGAGATTGTCTTGACCAGGACCACACCCCTAAATGCATTGAAGCAACTGCCAATTATATAATTGCATTAATGAGAAATTGAACAGGTGTTCCTAATAATCCTTAAGGTGAGTGTATATTGATGATATTGCATTTTCTGATATAACCTTTCAATTTCCTCCAGATGAACGCTTTAGTTGCCCTTTGCCACTTCTGTGAACTCCATGGCCCCCGGACGCTGCTTCTGTACAGAGGCCGTCCACCCTCCATCCCATCTCCTGAAGTTCAGTCATTCCTGGTGACAGGGACCGAGGGGGATCCGAGAGGGCGAAGGTCTCACCATGAGAGCTAACAGCTCTGCCACACAAAAAGAGCAGACATGTGTGAAGTGAGAAATTATTCTTGTCACAGCCCAATTACATTCAAAAATGTCGTCCTCTCTAATATTGTATAATATCTGTCTTTCTCTCACCAGGGCTGTCGCTCCCTACCTGCATCTCACCCAGGCTTTGTGAGTGTGGACAGTGAGACAAGAATCCGCTATGTGAGCCATCAACATCCACGCCAGCCACAGCTCTTCAGTGTGGTGCGACAGGCATGTGTGCGCAGCCTCAGCTGTGAGGTATGTATACACTTGTTTGCATCATTGAATAAACAAACAAATGCATCTATGATATCATCGGCCATTGCAGGTTTGTCCTGGTCGTGAGGGGCCCATCTTCTTTGGAGACGGAACAGCATGGATTTGTTTTTTCTTCATACGTTTTTCATCAAAGACAGCCTGGCACGGGGCTTCCAGCGCTGGTACAGCATTGTCGTGGTAGCTATGGACAGGATCTACCTCATCAACTCCTGGCCATTCCTGTTGCGCCACCTGCGGCTAACCATTCAGAGTCTACAGAACACAGCACTCAAGGTACTGGACTGCAGACCCACTTTAGTACCGTGATTCGACGGAGTGCCTCTTGGAGTGATGAGTTGCTTGCAGTGTTGAAAATACCATATTTTGTCCTGTTTTTTACCCTGCAGGTGTTTGACAGTGAGCAGTGTGTGTGTCCTCAGAGGGCTGTGCGTATGAACAGTGCCTTCTCTCCGGCAGTGTTCCCCACCAGCGCAGCGGAAACGCCAGCCCGCTCACTCACATCTCTAACCCAGCACCAAAACCTGTGGGCTAGTCTGCACTCCTCATTCAGCTGGTGCGTAAAACTCTGTTCTGAATATTTTTGACTTCATAACTCATATTGTGACTTTATATCTCACAATGTTACTTTATTTCTCATGATTGTGACTTTGTCTCACAATTTTTACTTCAGATCTCACAATTGCGACTTTAGATCTCATAATTGCACCTTGTTCTCATAATTGTCAGCTTATTGTCTCACAAGTGTGACTTTCTATTTCAGTGACTTAATTTCACATAATTGGGACTCACAATCTCACAATTGTCACATTTTATCTCACAATTCTGACTTGATATTTTACAATTGAAACTTTGTCTCACAATTGTAACTATATCTCTCAATTACAACTTTATTTTTCAAATTTGTTATTCACAATTGTGACTTTTATATCACAATTACAACTTTATTACAACTTTATTTATTCATAATTGCACATTTGTCTCACATTTGTCAACTTCTCACAATTGTAATTGAAGTAGTTCAGATGCAAAAGCCTCTAAGTGCCATTTGAAATTTTCTTCTAAAATGACCATTTTTATCAAGCTTGTATATTTAAGTTCAGTAATTTCACTTAAATGGCAAGGAAGATTACCTATTAATTGTCATTTAAGTGAAATTACTGAACTTAAATATAGAAGCTTGATAAAAATGGTCATTTTAGAAGAAAATTTCAAATGGCATTTAGAGGCTTTTGCATCTGAAGCTTCTTCAATTATATCTCACAATTATTTCACATAACCGAGACTTACAATTGTGACTATTTCTCATAATTGTGACTTTATAGCTCACTATTATAACTTAATTTCTCATAATTACAACTTTATTGCTTATAATTGTGACTTTATGACTCAAATTGCTATATTTATATCTCACAATTTGACATTATTTCTTATTTTACACTTTATTTCACAGCACTGTTTGAGATATCATTCATGTACCTGGGACAAACATTTAGGGTTAGGAATTTGGTTAGATCCATAACCCTAAATGTGTATGATCAATAGAAATAGAGATGCTTTACATACAATTTAGGCCTATATATTTTGTATTTTTAAATCATAATAATTCTTCTTACTTTAATTATCTGTACAATAGGTTGCCTGAAGCTTGTGGCAGTCGGTTGACTGAGAAGCTATTAGAAGGAGCACCAACAGAAGACACACTCGTTCTCATTGAAAGACAAACTGGTAATAATGTATATATATATATATATATATATATATATATATATATATATATAAACATTAAAGGAATAAAGATTGAAATTTAGTTTAAGTGTTAAAAATGTGATAAAATGTTATGTTTCTCTACATGGCTAAACTTTTTTTTTTATCATGGGATACTATTGATTCTGTAGGAATATTTTAATTAGTGTGTCTGCTAACAAATTGATTTTTTAAAACAAATTGATTTTCTAACTGTTAACTGGGTGTCTGGCCCAGATTTTCCTTTCCCAACATTCTGCTCCTGAGACTGACAAACAAACAGCTCGCAAGAGATTGTTCAACTTTTTGCTCATCTTTTATGGTCCGAATGATAGCAATGACTCGGCATAACCTAAGGATTCTTCAATTTCTCACAGAGCAGGAGGAAGAGATGAGTGGTTGGGATGGTGCTGAAGGGGCGGATCTAACTCTCAGGCCAGCCAATCAGAGAGTGTACAGGCTAAAGACTTTCAATTTGATGATGGGAGACAAGAGGACCTTATTGGGCCGAAGTTCAAATCATTTAGACATTTAAGACAGGCAAATACATGTTTAGTCTGTTACCAACATCATTTTGAAAAATGTATATAAATATTAAATTTGACTATGCTATTTTGGATTAATTGGCAGATCCTGGGTACCACAGATTTCAGACAACTGACATGGCACGTTCTAATGGGAAACCAAGTCATATGGAGAGGTGCAGACCCTGGTCTTATCCAGTCAGCTTTTAATGTGCTGAAGGTCAGCTAAATACCTATTTCCATCACACTAATCAAGTCATTCCAGGTCTACACCATAAAGCACACATCCATGTTATATCTATACACTCCCGGTCAAAAGTTTGGAAACCCTTGACTGAAGATTTTTCTGATCTTTAAAAAACGAATCCTGAATTCAGTTTTTTGACCATTTCTCAGGATTTGCTTCCAGTTGGCTGTGTCCGAGCAGTTCCCGTACAGTCCTCACTATGAGGAAGCATATCGATGCAACTTCCTTGGCCTTAGCCCAGATGTACCAATCCCAGCCCATGTCAGCTCTTCAGGTACTGTACTCTTTTCTGTTTCGCTGCAAACCCTCTTTTGAATATTTTTGCTTGATGCTGCTAGTTCGTTTAACTATCGTTTGTCTACACCACATTAAAAGTCTCCTAAGATCCAAGCCCTGAGGGATTTGAGCCCCATTAACCTATTGTATTGTGATTCCATCTTTGCAGTGCTGCCGTAGCTAAGGTTACTTTGGGTCAAACATACACAAACAGTAACACTATGCATAAGTGACACTGAGATATGGCAGCAGTGCTCTCGTAATCTTTATCCATCAATTCAGGGGATCATATTGTTTTTATAACATGATTGTATTTTATTTTAATCAAGACAAACACACATGGTCGTAACAGCGGCCTCAAAATAAGTGTTTTAGTGTTTTCTTTGTTCGGAATGTGATTTACATCATGTTTCTCAACTTCTGTAGCAATACGTAACTGAACCAGTAATA